>CAJNOI010000007.1:704783-743460 GCA_905250115.1 Adineta steineri | reverse complement strand
CAACTACGATCTTTTATACATCAAGGTATACCTGATGTACTTATTACGATTAATACTCACGGTGTTATTGGAAATAATGGTTTGTTTGTTTTATTATTTTAAATTTAATTTTTTTGTGTGTTTGATTGAAATAGGTTGGCATCCATATGATCGATCATCAAATAATTTTTTTACATTTGAACGAGATCCAACATTATTATCTGAACGGTAGAGATTTCTTTTTCGAAAATAATTTTTTTTATAAATATTTTTTTTATATTCTTAGAAATCGGCTTAATACGACTGCACCATTTTCACCTTCAATAGATATTAATTCACGTCTTTTTGCTGTTTCTCATGATGCGAAATTTATTTATAGTGGTGCTCATTGGGATTGGTCTTTACGTACATATTCAATAACTAAAGCAAAAACAATTAATTCTGTTGTTCATCATACAGATATTATTACATGTTTAACATTAGATTCAACTGGTTATATTCTTATTACTGGTTCACGTGATACAACATGTATTATTTGGTATTTAACATTAAACGAACAAGATTCAACAACATTTACTTCACCAAAAATAACACTCTATGGTCATACAGCTGAAGTTACATGTGTTGCAGTTTCATCTGAACTTGATCTTGTTGCTTCAGGTTCATTAGATGGTACTTGTAATATGTATACAATGGAACATGGAATTTATGTACGTACATTACGACCAACGAATAGTATTAATGATCCGATTGTGAATTTAAAAGTATCTGATGAACGACATATTCTTATACAAACAGAACATGATGATACACATTTATTTTTATATTCAATTAATGGTCATCTTATTCGTACAAGAAAATTTGAATATCATGTTGTTGATATGCTTTTAAGTGATCAATATATTATACTTGCTGTTAATCATAGTTCACCAATCGAAAAAAGATCCGAATCAACATCTTCATCATCATCATCAACACAAACATCAGCAGTAATTGCAAGAGTTATTATAAAAGATATGTTTGAGTAAGATATTTTAATTCATTTATTTTTCTAATCCGATTATTATTATTATTTAAAGAATGATTACTATTCAAACAATTCGACTTCGAACAGAAATTAATTGTCTCTATTTAACAAAAGATTATAGTCATTTACTTGTTTCTGTTAAGGATGGAAAATTATTTGTTTTAACAGCAGGAAAAAAACGAGCACCACGAAGGTTATCAAAATTTGAAAAATAAATAAATGTGAAAATTTTTCGTTTTGTTTTTTTATTTTATTTCTTGTTATATCAAAAAAATCTTCTTATTTTTATTAGTAGTTATTGTTTATTTCATGTGTCAGATTCAGTACGATCGTTATTCTGTTATTGTGAAGCTCATTTTATTTTCTATTGTTTTTTTTGCATATTGTTTTGTCAATTATACTAGTTGTGACGCAACTATTTATTCTAATGTGCCCGTTTTGTGATAGTTATTGTTTTTTTTCTTCTTCTTTCTTATTATGTCCGGTTTCTCAATTTCATTCTTTCCATCTTTTTAATCATTCTATTTTTCTGCACGTTATTATTTTTAGTATGCACACTACTTCAATAATTAGTGAATTATAAAGAAATTTATTTAAGTTTTCTAATTTAAATATAAATAAAGTAAACATTAATAAGTAAAATCTATTTTCAATGAATATTAATATTTAGAAGAAGAAGGCATTAGCTTTGAGATCAATCATGCTATAACTACATTTATTTATTTCTCTCTTTTTTTTATAATTCTAAAAAAACGAATAAATCTTTAGAACTGAGTTAGTTCTTTAATCTCTGTTGTTTTTTCTATTAATCTATGATCGATATCTGGAGTCGATAATTGTTGAGTATTTTTAGGAGTTGAGGTTTGATAACGTCGATCGAAACGAAGAGTCATAATAATTACAGCTGTTATAGCCATTGATATTGAGAGAGATAGAATACCAAGAAAAAATGAACCAGTACGATCTTTGATAACACCTAATATAGTCGGTCCTACACCACCACCAAGATTACCAATTGAATTAATAAAACCAATGGAACCAGCAGCAGCCGATTCACTTAGAAATAAACTTGGCAATGACCAAAATGCTGGTAAATAAGCTTTCGTACCAATTGATGTTATTGTAAAAAGAATAATTATTGTAATTAATGGTTGATGTCGAATTAATGTTAAACCAAGACCTATTGCTCCAATAAGAATAGGTATAGCAGCATGAAAACGTCGTTCTTTAGTTCGATCTGAACTAAATCCAACTATTAACATTCCAAAAAGAGAACCTAATGGTGGAATCATTAATAACCATGTCAAACGAGAGTCATTTAAATGATACCAATCACGAAGAATCGTTGGTAAGAAAAGTTCTACGCCATAATTACCTGTTACAATAAAAAAATAAGCAATAGCAAGAAGAAGTACTTTAATTTGACGTAAAGCTTGTAGTACTGTTAAGTGACCACCAATAGACTGTTGACGTTCTAATTCAATTGATAATTCTGTTTCTAATACTTCACGTTCTTCTCTACTTAACCAAGTAGCATCTTTTGGTCGATCAGTTAGAAAAAATAGAACAATGATACCGAGTATCACTGATGGTACACCCCAAGCTATATACATCCATTGCCAACCTTTAAGTTTAAATAATGTTCTATAATAGATACCATTCTCTATGGTACCCATACGAAGAATATAATAGGAAATTTTTGGACTAACAAATTGAGCGATAGGTGTAGCGATAAGAAATAGAGAAAGCGCTCGTGCTCTTGCTTTTCCTGGAAACCAATGAGTTAAATAGACAATAACACCTGGAAAAAAGCCAGCTTCAGCAAGACCAAGTAAGAATCGAAGTAAATAGAAATGCCATGGTTGTTTAACAATTGCTGTCAATGATGCTAAAATACCCCAAGTAATCATAATACGACATATCCATTTACGAGCACTCCATCTTTCAACTAATAATGTACCAGGAATTTCAAGAAGTAAATATCCGATAAAAAAGGCTACTTGACCATATGCAAAAATACTTTCAGTTCGATATCGAAATGACGGCAAATCGTCAACCATTTTAAGTTTAGCTAATGAAACATTATTTCGATCAACATATGCAATGATATATGATAGAAATATAATTGGTAATAACCGCCAATAAGCTTTAAGAATAACACGATCAAGTAAAGACACCATTGAAAACAAAAAAAACACCTTCACTAATACGAACTACGACTACAACTAATCATAATAATATGTTGAAAATGCCAGTCTATATTATAGTTTATCATCGATACTGAAAAGGTTACTTTCTAATCAAGGCAACAACTACACCTTTGTATAGACATAAGTCAATAAATACACTACCTATCTAATTTATTTTAATTAAAATGCATTGATGTTATATGAATTTTTCTTTCTTAAAAAATGAAGCGATAAAATAACAATTTCATAGTAATAAATAAACCACGAAGCTCGAATGTCACTAAATTTTAATTAATATCAAATTCTTAGCAAAGAATCATTGGAATTGAGAGATTTGTTTTTTTTAATGAGTATTGATAAATCATGTATTTCAACACTGACAATCACAAATTACAATATTTCATAGCGACTTAGGTTGAGGATTAATGTGAATACACAAAAAAAAGAGAGAGATTATCAAACGATGAGATTATAAGAATACAATCTGATCAAAACAAGAAAAGCTCTAATAAAATGAAGAAAACAAAAAATAAATAAATAGAAAAACAAGCTCGATGAAATATATCGGAGAAAGAAAAACATATCAATAGTAAAAGCTCGATATTTTTATCTAATCATATAAGCTCGAATATTTATTTGATATTTTTAATAAAACGTGCAATACGTCGTTGATTTTCTAATAATTGCTCAGATTTATTTGATGCTGGACCACTTCCATTACGACGTTGTTGCTGCTGTGGATGTATAGGTGGTAAAGTTTTATGACGATATGGAATATTATGTGTTGAAGACATTGGTCGTGCGATAGTATCAGCAGCATCACCATGTATACTACTATCACGTGATGGCGGTTCTGAATGAATGTAAGAAGAATTTTTATTATGAGCTATAGATGCTAATTGTTGATTTTGTGGATGAGAATATGGAAGAGGACCAGAAACACGTCGTTCAATTTCTTCAAAAGCTACAGGTGGAGAATGAAGAGATCGAGATGCTGTTCCATTTAGAACACCTAGACAAAAGAAACATATAATAAGATAATTAGTCGAAATATTCGTACCATTCTTTTTCAATGATAATAACTGTTGACGTGCTTCAATAAGTGCATCTTTTAATTGTTCACGTTCTGTACATTCTTTATGTACTGTTTCTTGTAATGTTATCATCTACATAGAACAAATTAATCGTTTGTTTTTAGCTAAGAAAAAAAGAAATCAATGAATTACTTCTTCTCGTGCTTGTTCTAAATCTTTTTTCAATTCAGTTATAGTTGATTGTGCTTGAAATAAATTATTTTCTTTTTCTAATAAATCTTCTTTTAATTTTAAACCATGACCTCGATCATTATTCAATGAATCTTGATTATCTAAATGAAAATAAATTTTTGAAAAATTATTTCCCTCATGATAAGTATTTTTTTACTCATTTGTTGATGTAATTCTTTCAAAACATCTCTCAATGTATCTAATTCTTTTTTTAAATCATTTTTATCTCGTTGAAGTTGTTCAATTTGTTGTTCGTAATATTGACGTTGTTCAATCGTTACTTTTTCAGTTGAAATTAATTCATGTCGAAGTTGTTGTGTTGAATGACCACTATCTTGTTCATATTTACGTAAGAGACCACTTGTTTTTTGTTTTTCAATATCTAATTCCTAGATAAATTTATAATATATATGTGATATCTTTTCGAATATGATATGTACTTACAGCTGAAAAATTTTCTTTAAGACGCCGTTCTAATTCAATCATTTGTATTCGATGTTGTTCACGTTCATGTTTTAATTCTGTTTGAAGACGATCAGGCCATTGTTCAGCTTCACGTAATTTAGTTGCATAATTACCATGAAGTTTTTTTATTTGTAGATCATGTGTAATACAAAGTGTTTCTTTTTGTTTAGTTAATTCAATATTTTCAGTATGTAAATTTTCAAGTTCACGACGAATTATCGAAGATTCTGCTGCATTAAACGAAATAAAAGAAAATTTCTATTTTGAAAATATGAAATAAATTCTTACAAGTATCTTTTTCTCGAATGGTAACTAATTCACGGTAAACTTCATCAAGATCATTATATTTTCTTAATAATTTTTCATATTCATCTCTTGTTCGATCAAGAACAGCTTGTCGTGTTCGATTCGCTTCATCCATTTTTCGTCGAGTATTTACTTCATTTGTTTCAAATTCATTTTTCGATATTTTTAATTGTTCATAGTCATTAGTTAATTGCGTTAGTTTCAATCGAACATTTTCTAACTCAGAATTTGTCTCTACACCAATTAAATAAATTAAAAATTTGAATAAAATAAAAAATGTTACTTGTTCGTAATTCTTTTTCATTAGTTAATTGTTGTCGATATTGATCAACAACAAGATCAATATTCTTTTTTGATTCATCTTTATCTGATATTTGTTGTTCGAATTGTCGACATTGTTGTTTCATTTGTTCTAATTCATTTTGTAATTGTGTTCGACTCTGTTCAATTTGTGACAATTGTTGACGCACACGAGAAAGTTCATTTTTATGTATCTGAATTTCTTCATGAGCTGTTTCTAAATCATTTTGTGTTCTATATAAAAATAGATAATAAATGATTGAATCAGAAGATTTTATACTTTGTATGTAATTCTTTTGAATCAAGTTGTGATTGTTGATGTTTGACTTGAAAAGCACGTAAAGATTGTTTACTTTCACTAAACAAAAAGATAAAAGATGAATATTATAATTGATTTATTTATACTTAAGTTGTTCATGATATTGTTCAATATCTTTCTGATAATTATTTATTTGTTTAATATATACATTATTTGTTGTTTGTATTTCTATTAAAATTATTTTTTCAAAATAATAAAGAATTTATTTAATTATATGTTCATACCTTTTTGTAGTGAATTTTTAATTGTTTGAAAGTTACTATGCCAATTTTGAATATCTTTTGAATAGAAATCTTTTAAGAGTGAATATTCATTTCGAATAGTTTCAACTTGATTACGTATTGTTCGTAGATTCAATGAACAGTGTGCGAAAGATGTTCTTTAAAATAATTGAATAGAAAATAATAACATAAAAACAATACTCTCATACTTTATTTCATGATGAGACATTTCTGAGTGTTGTAATTGATCTTGTACTAATTGAAGTTCTCTTGTCATTTCATTGAGTCTTAAAGAGAAAATGTAAATTATATTTGAATAAAAAAACAAACATACTTGTGACTATTAATTGCAATAGTTGATTCCAAATCAGCAATACGTGTTCTTTCAGTTTGTAGAGTTTGTTCTAAAGCAGCTTCACGTGAACTCGTACCAGCGTAATGAGCTAAATCAGCTTCAAGTTTTTGACATTTAGCTTCAAGTGCTTTTATTTCATTATGAATTAAATATGAAACACCACAAAATTGACAGACAGTATCTTCACGAGACATAGTTGAAATATCGGCAGGTAGAGGAAACTGTGGTGTATAACGTTCAAAACGTTCTTGTTCCTGCATGTCTGGAATAAAAATGAGAAAAAAAAGTCGATGAGATTTTTAATTTCGATGTTATTATCAGATATAACTATGGAAAAATGAGCTTTTTTTTAATTTAGTAAAAGGAACAAAAAAAACTAAATACACTCTATTACAAATGCAAAATAAATGGAAGATAAATAAGGTTATTTAAGGCCAGGCTGCTACTGATTGTGGCCGTTCAAGATAGCGTTGTGATGGTGGACATTGTGAAATAGCTTTACGCATTGCACCACCTTGACCTTTTACAAAATTATCAACACCACCAAATTTAACTTTTGGTATTGTTCGAGCAGACTGTGGCAAATGACCATATTCATACATAAGTTTATCAACATGACGACCTAATCCCATGTCATAATTTATATGAGCTTCAACACCTTTTACATGTGGATCAGCTGTTCTCGGGCGATAATCAGCAGCATGTTCAAGTATTTGTGAATCACCATAACCTTTTTGTAAATTACCTTCGGCAGCAAGACCTTTTACATGTGGCATTGGTCTTGGTGAAGGTGGAACTTTACCATAATTATTTAAAATTGGACCCATCTTACCTTCTTGATGTGTATAGAAAAGATCAGTTGCTACCTACAGAAGAAAAAAACAGATATTATTTATATTTTTAATTAAATAATCTTTTAAAAAATTTACTTCGCCTTGTGTACGAGGTTGTTGTTGATCAGGGATTGGTAATTTTCCATAGCTATGAAATAATGTTTTCATTTCTGTTAGGCGATTTTTCTCATAATTAGCAAGACCTTCTCTTTTAACACGTCGTTGATGATGAAGATCAGGTGGTTGAAGTGGACCATAAATAAGATTTGGTGTTGAACTACGACTTTTCGTATAATTTCGTAATGCTTCAGGTCCAAGTACTTTCGGAGGTGGTGCTTCTAAAACATTTCGTTCTTGAACTATTGGTTGGGAAAATGTAGATGTAGATGTTGACATTCTTCGACCTTCAGTAGCCCAATCACCAATATTCAAAGTGCCACGACTTTTAATGTAATTTTTAACACCATCTTGATTAACACGATTTGGTAATGTTTCTTCATAATTTGGTAATGTTGATGCAAATGTTGTTGGATAAGATGGTAGTACCCAATTAGCGGATTCTGAAGATAATCCTGCAGCCATGATCACCAGTAAAAAAATCACGCCAAACACAAGTGTCAAAATTCAGAATCAATTTCGATTCTTTTATTTGGTTTCTTTTACTTTCAGGTTACCATTCTTTTTTCTTCAATTCTGGTAGAACATGATCGACATCTTCGTAAAACAAGTTGCTAAGCAATATCCAATACATCTGAACAATTCGAATTATTTTACTTTATCATCTCATTAATAAAGATAATTATTATATCTGAGTAAATTAAAATATTTTCTAAATTGAATAATTATTTTTTGCGACATCTAAAGTATTGTTCTGTATTGGTCAAAGATCAATTCCTATTGTCGCGACTCTCTATTGGTTGTTGATCTATATTTGTTATCTTATGTTATATAAACAATATAGATCGTTAGATTTAGTTTACTATTAAGATCAGTTCATATGATAAACAATACTCAAGTCCATAAAATTATCATTTTGATTATTTATATGATCTTTCGAAGTGCATAATTCAAAGTGCATAGTTTATTACACAGTCACTTTTGGACTTTGCATGTTTTTGTTGACTAATTTCTTAATCATATGGTAAGAGTATGACTCTTGCATGTGCAACCTTTCAAGCAAATACACCTTTTACACGTATAATTTCTTTTATAGAAAAAGTACTAAATAAACTTTATAAATAATGATGAAAAACTATTATTCAACATTTGCTCTTTTACTGTTTGTGTATAACCTCTTGACAAATAAAGTGTTTATCATGTGCAGAATTTTAACTCAATTAAGCGTTTTTATTGCCTAAAGCTTTGCGTTTCTTACTTGAGTTTGCTCAAAGACATTCTTACTCATAGTTTTTTTTATCTTTTTTCTTCTTCTCTATTTATCATCATACAAATATTCTTCTAGACGATTCAATTTAATAATTCATCTATTGTCGAGTATCTTTCTATATGATCTTCATGTGAAAAAATTTAATTTTATAAAAATGCATTCATCCGTACTAATATCCAACAAATAGTACATACCAAAGATACGCAAGAAAAAATTCAATTTTATTGCATCGCTTATTTTATGGATATTCACATACATTTAGTAATAGTTAGGTATATTGATTGTTTAGATTGTTGTGTAAATTGCTCACGTCATGGAGTTAGACATAACAAAATATAATGATTACATTTTTTCTTTTTCTTTTCTGTCTTTGTCTGTCATTTTTTATCCAACTTCTCTATATACACATAAAGAGGGAGAGAGAGAGAGAGAGATGTACGTCGACTTTTAGTACTTAATAAAAAAAACCCATCGACATGTCGCTTTTACCACGGCATAAGAGAAGATCGAAAGGGAGAAAGAGAGAACGTAGAGAGAAGAATATTCCGTCCGCGATGATGATGATGATGTGGTCGTGTGTCGCTCGAAAAAAAAATCATTCTTTTCTTTTTCTTCGTTTCATAACCCAACGACGACAGTATCTATTAAGTTTTATCAGGATGTAGTACAAATTATTTTCTTCATCTACCTTTTTCCTCTTCCTTCTCTTGAAAAAAAATATGACTCATAAATACGTTGCAACTTTAACCTATGATAATATACTTTAGATTTTTTTCATTTCATTTCATTACATTCAAAAATCTTCATAATGGACTCTCAAAGTCATGAAATCGATTCAACAACAGAACAACTTCATAAAACTACATATGATGATGTAATTCCACCACGTTACGATACAAATGAAACACCAACAATTAATTCAACAAATCCAGATTATAATCCACCATCAACTCCAACAGTTCATCATATGGAAACTAATAATCCAGTTGTTGATTCTTTAAATAAAGGAAAAACAGAATTTAAACGAGCACAACAACAAACGGAAGATATTATAACAAAAACGAAGAGAATCGTTAAACAACACTGTATGTTAAATAAATTAGTTTTTATCAACATCCCGCTAGTTGCGCTTATTCTAGTTTCTATTTAATTCTTCCTAGTCACATAGCTATTTTTTTCACACAAATAAAAAAAATTAGCCATGGGAATAGATAATAATGGATAAAAAATAACCTTGGGATTAGTTTCCTTTCTTCTTATATTCAACGTGAATTATCTTTGACATGTTTTCCTCTCATTTTCATTCTTTAGTACGTGGTTTGTTGGCCGGCGACTATCGACTTAATTTCCATACATAAAATCTGATTTAAGCAATCTGTAGTTAATACATATATGTAGAGAAAAAAAACATATTAGCATTTATGCTCTTGTGCTTTCTCCCAACCAAGTGACAGATCGCTGTATGTATGAATAAGCGCATACTATTCATCACGATTTCCCTTTGGTAATTCCTTTTTTCATCATCACCGTTTGTCAATGTTCATAGAAGATGCAAAAGAGAAGAAGAGGAAAAAAAAGACCGTGTATGATGATAGATGTACTTCGGACTGGGTCTATTCATAGTATTTTCTTTTTTCCTCGGGGTTAGAAATATTGTGACGAATGGCAAGAAAAGAGAAAGTTAACAAGATTATATGCTCTTGTTGGCAAAAGACCAAGTTTTTTTTCCTTTATTTGATTTAGGGGACCAAACTCGTCATTCGCTTGTTCAAGTTCAGAAAAAGGTCAATGAAATGATGCCAAAAGAAGGTATACAGATTTTGAAAATATTTATTAACAATTTATTTTAAAAATATTTTTTTCCAGGTAATAATCTTATTTATTGGCGCAATCCAATTCAATCTGGCATTGTTTTTGGTTTATCATTGTCTGTAATAATTACATTTATGTTCTTATCATCATTGGCTGCCGTTTCCTTTTGGTTACTTGCATTTCTTGTTGTCATTGGTCTCTATAAAATGTATAATTATGTTATGGCAACATTTGTCGGTCGTGTTCAAGATGACATCTTTGAGTAAGAAGAATTTAATTTGTTTATAGAAAAAGAAATTAATTATTAATTGATTATTTAGTTCAATCTTTCCATCTGATGTGACTATTTCAGAACGACAAGCTCAAGCCATAGCTCATGCTATTCATGTTAATGGAACAAAATTATTAAGACATGCACGAAATATTTTCTTATGGAATAATTTAGTTAATTCAACACTTGTAAATTAATATAAACAATATTTAATTTAATTTATCTTAAATATACTTTTGTTCTATTCTATTTAGTTTGGTCTTGTACTTTTTGTCTTCTTCTATATTGGTCTCTCCATGAATGCATTAACATTTACACTTGTTGGACTAATTTTCGTATTTACTGTACCAAAAATTTATCAAGTATATCAAGTTAGTATTAAGTATTTAGAAGTTTCATTTGAAATAAAATTTTTCTATTAATAAGGTTCCAATTGATCGAACAGCTAAAATGATACTTGATCAAATCAATCAATTATTAGCTAAGTAAGTTTATTTAACAATAGACTTCATCTCATATTTTTTTCTTTCTATTTTCTCTTTAGAGTAACATCGAAATTACCAAACAAATCAAAAAAAGCTTAAATAATAACGACTATAACGAACACATTTATTTTACTCATCTATGTTCAATTGACTATTCACTTTTTTTTATAGACAATTTATGTTAAACTGTTTTTTTTTGTCTTTTTTTCTTGAACAAAATCTGAAACGTAGAATGATATAGTAGAAATTCTCTAGTTCTTTTTCTCTCTATACGTTTATTTGTGTATACATGTTGATTGACTATAAGACTCCATCAAGCATGGAATGCATTTCTCTTTCTCTCGTTTCCTACTTTTATACTATTCATGTTGTGTGTGCGTGTACGTTCATTTATCTTTGCATTATCGTTCTCAGTATTAACTATAGAACAAAGAAAAAATACGTTTCTCAAAAAAAAAAACTACAAACAAAAGATTAGTGCCAAGCATTTGTTTATAAAGTAGCGGTAAAATCATGCGCATGTTTTCACAGAAAAACATCGTGACGTATAAAAATTCTCGTGTTCTTTTTTCTTCTTTATGTCTCATATTGTTAATTATTTTTTGTATGAATTCCTTCCAGGAAAAACAAGTTCAAATAAAGATCATTTCCATTTTTTTTACATAAAAAGAAAAATAAAGAAAAAAAAAACTTCAACAGATGAATAATTTTATTTCATATATTCTAGTTAATTTACTAAAAAATGTCTACTAACCCGAGTGTGGATTTACTTTCGCCAGTAAGTATGAGACGTTCATCAAGCGATGTACTTTTAAAACATGTAACATTATTAAATGCCCAAACTCAAAAAACATTATCGAAACTAACAATTCCAAAAGTACTCGTTCTTTACACAGGTTTGCATTAGAAAATTCCGCATTTTCTATTTCGAGAAAAACAAACATAATTATAATTTCTTATTGTTTCAGGTGGTACAATTGGTATGAAAGTATTACGTAATGCCTATGAACCCGTAACAGACTATTTACCTGATGCATTACGTGATATGAATATTATGCATAATGTTCAATTTGCGGAAACAATGAATGTCATTGATCCAGACAAATCTTTTCTTTATTTACCGTTAAGTATTTTAAAATTTATATAGTAAAAAATCTTATTTAATTATTTATTTCAGACTTGCAAATGAAGAATGCATTGCATATTATATAAAAGAATATGTTCCATTACTTGACTCAACAAATATGACATATGATAATTATATACATATTGCTCTTGACATTAAAGTAATAAAATAGAAAACAATTTGTTTATATATATATATTTTTTTTAGGAAGTTTATAATTTATTTGATGGATTTGTCAGTAAGTTAATAATAAATTATTTTTAAATAAAATTGATTTGTTTTTCTATATTTAGTTCTTCATGGTGTAAGTACTATAGATGCTAGTAAAAAGAAGAATATTGATTAATTTTAAAAAATAGACTGATACAATGAGTTATACAGCGGCAGCTCTTTCATTTATGTTTGAAAATCTATCAAAACCGGTGGTACTTACAGGATCACAAGTATGTGAAACTTGTTATGGATTCGAATTGATATGATTATTCTCAATTAGATTCCTATCTTCGAAACACGAAGTGATGGTCGAGATAATCTTATTGGAAGTTTATTATTAGCTGGACAATATCGTATACCGGAAGTTTGTATCAATATTATAACAAAATCATTAAATATTTTATTTAAAACTATTTTAAGGTTACGATTTATTTTCGAAATCGACTCTATCGAGGTAATCGTGTAACGAAAACTGATTGCGAAGGTTTAAATGCATTTGAATCATATAATTGTCCAACATTAGCAGAATTTCGAACTAAAATTCAAGGTATAAATATGAGATAGTATCAAACAGGAATTCATATTTAGTTTTTTTTAGTTAAATGGGATATAGTATTTGATCGTTCATCTGATGGTCCATTTAATGTTCATACAAATTTAAATCGAAATGTTTCACTTCTTCGTCTTTTTCCTGGTATAACATATTTAACAATGCGTCAATTTCTTGAACCACCTATTCAAGCTGTTGTTTTACAAACATATGGAGCAGGAAATTTACCATCAAATCGACCGGATCTAATTGAAGAATTACGAAAAGCAGCTGAACGAGATGTTCTTATTGTTAATTGCACACAATGTGCGAAAGGAAGTGTTTATTATGCATATGAAAGTGCAACAGCGTTACAAAAAATGGGGGTTTGTTCAGGATCCGATATGACAATTGAAGCCGCTTTAATGAAAGTAAGAAAATTGATCTATTAAATAAAAATAAGATTATTATTATTTTTCATTTCTAAAGTTATCCTATGTTCTTGGTAAATATTCATCTGATATGAAATTAATGAAAGTAAAAATGGCTGAGAGTTTACGTGGTGAAATGTCTGCAAGTTTAAATAAAGTTGTATGTCCAACAATTAATCTAACTTGGATATTAAATACACCCATAGATCAATCAGATGAGGTTTTTATTTCTAAAATTTATTGTTTCGATTAAAAAAATTAATTTATTTATTTATTTAAGGAATCATTACAATTTCGTCAATCTTTATTACCTTGGTTAGTTGCAACATGTGCTCAAGCAGATGATATAGCTACTCTACAGAAAATACGACAAGCACAAGCTAATATTAATTTTAATGTCTTATTACCAAGTGGTTCAATGCCACTTCATGTTTGCGCTAAACATAGTGCCTTAAATTGTGCGGAATTATTACTTCGTTTATCTGCCGATGATCAACCTATTGTTAATGAACCTGATCAAGTTGGTTTTACAGCACTTTTTTATGCAATCCTTCAAGAGAATGAAGATATGATTGATTTATTAGTTGGATATGGAGCGAAATTAACATCTACATTAAAACCAAGTGAAATTGGAATGTATTTATGTAATTGTGTTAAAAATAATCAGTTTAATCGATTAAAAGCCTGGCATAGAGCAGGTGCGGATCTTGATCAAGCTGATTATGATGGTCGAACACCACTCTTATTAGTAAATAATTATTCATATCAAAATTGATTACTATTTCGTTTTTATATTTAGGCAGTCAGTTATAATTCTCTTGAATGTGTTCGTTATTTACTTGAGAATGGTAAAATTGATATATCATGGTCTGATAGTCGTGGCATGACACCGATGCAAATTGCTAAACAGCGAGGTTTTGATAGTATTGTACAATTACTTTCAGCCTATGCAAATGAGCAATCAAAATAAAGCTATGAATTTTATTTTCAAAATATGACAGTTTTCACGAGTCTCTACCTTAAAAAATTACCTTGAATGTATAGATTTATTTTTTTAATGTTGTTTTATGTAAAATGCATCCCCGATCACTTCAAGTACTTATATTTGTTAGTATATATATAGAATTCAGATTTTTATTGTAGATAAAAGTAATCGAGACAAGTAGCATGGCTTAGCATTGTACTTGTACTTATTTTTTGAAAATAAACATTTGATGGTTACAAAAAGATTTTATTTGTTTTTCTATTTTTGTAATAATCATTTTAATTCCATTCTAATTTTTTTCACGTACACAACAGACACAGACTGTTATTGTTCATAAGGTTACGAACGTGAAATGAATATTTAAATAAAATAGTATAACCGTAGTTGACCTTTCGTATTAATGTAGTATAATTAGATAGAAAAAAAGAAATAAACAGATTGATTTTTTGTGATTTAATATATTTCAAATATAACAGATATTGAGCAAGAGATTTTTATAAATATACATGGATGAATAGAATGATGTTTCGCTAATATTAACTAAGAGAGTTTTTGTCTATATCAAAGGTACATCTTTTATATTCTGCGTTAATCAAAGTTATTCAGTAAAACTTATTTTTCTCAACATGTTTTCAAGTGATGACAAGATAGCTTGTATCTTTCATATATTTTATAAGATACTACAATCGAAATTATTTTTAAATACACATACATACACAAATAGTCAGTTGTTAGACCTAGTATATATATATATATAAAGTTGTGTGAGAGAGAGAGATAATTCCGAAAACAACGATCGAGGTATAAATTCATGTATACATATATCGAACTTCATTGCCTCTCTATTACAATCCTTTTTCTTTCTTTACTATATTTAGCCTCATTCTGTAATTCGTTTAAATATATCGTCGAAAAACGTACCAAATATTTACAGATAAGAATGCGTCATCTATTTCTAGATTATTCTTGTTATTTTTATATTTACAGAAAAGAATTTCATTGTAAAAGATATTTTTATCTGAGTTATACTTATTTTACGTCTTAGTCATACAATTTTTACTTTGTATTCATTGGTTTTATTACTTTTGACTATGGTCCACTTTTTATCTGATCATATATTTACTTATCCTTTTTCTTTAGTAATCGATGTTTCTTTGGAATTTGCTCTTTAACCTATACGTGGCTATATCTTAGTCTGTATATAAAGAGAAGAATAGACATTTGAATTTTCATATTAATCTTTTTTGTATATAATTACGATATTTGTAGACCGATATTCTTTCTTATTCATTTGAAAAATGTTCGGCTTTCAAACTCTCACATGTCTTCATAATATACCAGGTAAAAATAAAAATTATTTTTCATCTTAATTCTCTTATATATAAATATTTTAAAAGTTGTTCGTTCATCGACTAATAAACTTCAAGACGTGTATGCTAAAGCTAAGGATACAAGTGTATTCATTCGGCTTCCATGCAGTGTAGCCGAAACAGTTGCTGATAAGTCATTACAAATTGCTCTTACAATTGCTAATCCCCTTGTTAAACCATTCCGTGGATCAGGTAAAATTTTTTTTTAGAAAATAAATGATTTATTATATTTCCTATAATCTAGTACGTGTAATTGATGATTTTGCTGCCCAAAAAATTCGTCAGATTGAATCTAAATATCCTGCTATCAATACACCAACTGAAGATGTTGTTCATACATTAAATGAAAAAACTGAACCAGTTCGTAATGCAATAAATTCAGTTAAAGATACAACTTCTTCAACAATTCAACATGGCAAAGAAACTGTAAGAAAATTAATTTCAATAGCTTTATTTCTATTTTTTATCGTATTTTAAGGTTTCAAATGTCGCATCAGCCACAGTAAATAAAGCATCTGGTGTAGCTGATTCTGTATTTTCAATGTGTGGATTACGTGCACCAGGATGTATGTTAAAAACTAAGAATTTATTTTTATTTAAAATTTATTATTGAAATCCTTTTTTAGATCAACGTCGTAGTATGGATAAAACAACAGGATATATGGGACGTACTTTTTCACCTATCAGTTCATTCTATAATTATGTATTTCAATCGGTTCAATCATCATTAATATGGTTCAGAATGTTGGTTGTATTTTTTTTACTTAAAATTAAACAAATTAATGATATTGTACTTCATAAAATACAACAAAAAACATTTTTAACTACTTTACCACAAAGATTATTAATTCTTATCGGTGGTTTCTTGGATTATTTTGTTGCACGAATTCGACCTGATGATCGTACATTAGCCGAATTAAAAAAAACTAAACAACAATCACGTTTAAGCCAACAACCAAATTATGTTGTTAAAAGGTACCATATATATATATAGAACTAAAATATATTATAATTTATTTAAATATAGACAAAGTTTCAAAGCCGATCCATCAATTACAACTCGTCAAAGTGTTGTTGTTACTCAACAAGAAACAGTAGTAACTCGCTCAAGTAATGTCAATGTTGATCGTCATTCACAACCTGATTATTCTCATTTGACTGATAAGGAAGAATTATATGCTCGTTTAGCTACTGGTGCTTCACGTCCATCAGCATATAATGTTGATGATACTACATATATAACAGAAACTATGGATCTTGCTGATTCAAGCAATGATATTGCGCAATTACATGCTCATATTAAACCAACTGATGTTGAACTTCTCTATTCACGATTACCTTCTGATATTTTATCAGATGTTGATACTCAAGAAGTATTAACTCAAGATCAACAAACACTTCATGCAAGACTTATTGGTGCTGATTTAGAACGTCAAGGTTATCAAGATGGAGAATGAACAAATTTATAATTTTTCTATTTTCATTCCTTTTTTTCTTCGTCTTCTTTTTTTTTAAAGTCATTGATATTTTTCTTTCTTCTTCTCTTCTGGAAGTCACTAGCATTTTTTTCTTTTTATCGTTATTTGGTGTTTATTATTGTTGACTTTTCTTTTCAACATTTATGTTGCCATCGTTTCATGATTTATATGGCTAGCATATGTTAAACAATGATGAAAAGTCTTTTTTTTTTCGATAAACCGTGTCAAACACTGAAAGAAAGAAAAAAATAAACAAAAAAAAAAGGAAAATAGAATAGTCATACAAACATAAACGAACAGAATAGAAGAGAAAAAAAAATAATAACGAATCTTTATCATATTTCTCATTCCAGATGTCAAATTTACGTAAACAAATTCTTTCTAAAACACTCCCACCTATTGGTCCATCATCATCATCTAAAAAGTTATCATCTGATAATCAAAAAAAATCACCATCATCTACTCGTAATTATACACCTATTGAATGGAATACATATTTCGATGATAAACGTTATATAACAATTGATAAAAATACTTTTTGTTTATATTCACGTAATACAAATGATTCATTATCACCTATTTTATTTTTTTTACATGGTGGTGGTTTTTCTGGTTTAAGTTGGGCTGTTCTTTCAAAAGCAGTAACTAATCTTGTACGATGTCAATGTATTGCAATAGATATTCGTGGTCATGGTGAAACAAGAACTACAGATGAAAGTGATTTAAGTATTGAAGTACTTACAAATGATATATGTCAAATTTTACATCATTTATATAATGAAGATAATAAACCGCCTATTTTTCTTATTGGACATTCAATGGGTATATAGAAAAAAGTAAATTTTTGTTAAAAATCATTTTATTTTCTAGGTGGTGCACTTGCTGTTCATGTTGCAAAAGAATATCCATCAATGATCAATGCTCTTTGTGTTATTGATGTTGTTGAAGGTGAGAAGAACTAAGAATTTTAATGATAAAATATTATGTGTATTTAAATTTTTAGGTAGTGCATTGGAATCTTTAAGTTCAATGCAATGTTTTCTTAGTTCAAGACCAAAACAATTTTCAACACAACAACAAGCTATTGAATATATGATTCGAAGTGGACAAGTACGTAATGTTGAATCAGCTCGTATATCTATCGTTGGACAAATACAACCAATAAATACTGCTGAAATAAATGAAACAGAACCCTCTACAACAGCATCTAATGCCTCACTTCCACCAGTTTCTCATCAATGTAATACTGTTCAAGAAGAAGATGAAGATTCGGAAGAAAATGAACAAAAATCTTCGGTAGATATTCAACAACCTCCTCCTACAGTTGATTCAAATGATACAAAAAAGTACACATGGAGAATTGATCTTGCTAAAACCGAACAATTTTGGAAAGGATGGTTTTCTGGTTTGTGACATTTTGTTTGTTAAATATTCAATTCTATTTTTATTTATAGGTTTATCAAATTTATTTCTATCATGTGAATGTCCAAAATTACTTTTATTAGCTGGTGTTGATCGTCTTGATCGTGATTTAACTGTTGGTCAAATGCAAGGTAAATTTCAAATGCATGTTGTTCCTAAAAGTGGTCATGCTGTACATGAAGATGCACCTGAACAAGTTGCTGATTGTATTGCTTCATTTCTTGTTCGACATAAATTAGTACAAGCAATTGATGAAAGTTTTCATGGAACATTACCCGGTTGTTAAAAAAATATATATTAAACATTTATTCATTATTTTTTATTTTTCATTCTCTATAGCACTTTTTTATGCTCATATATACATACATATATATATATATTTCAACATTGTATAGATCTTTTTATTCTTATTGGACATTAAAACAGAAAACAATGTATAAAAAAATATATTTTTTCAAAATTGTTATTAATTGAAAACAAAAATTTTGGCTTTATTAAGTACAGACTATGGCCTAACACTATTTATAAATCTTCAAATCGGTATTTCTGACGAAAATTGCTTTTTTTTTATCCAGAGGAGGGGAGCCTTGAATTGAAATAACAATCGCTGAAGATTATATGTTTATCTATGACATAACTATAAGATATAGAATAGATGCAATAGTATTTATAAAGTAAGTCAGACAGAAACAAAGACAATAAGTAGAACAACATATATGTAATATCGAGGGATTTTACAGAACGATGAAGACTGAAATAAATGCGATAATTCACTGATCAAACATAATTAACTACTGATATTTT
Source organism: Adineta steineri (assembly GCA_905250115.1). Lineage (NCBI taxonomy): Eukaryota > Metazoa > Rotifera > Eurotatoria > Adinetida > Adinetidae > Adineta > Adineta steineri. The sequence continues at coordinate 723,888 of CAJNOI010000007.1, read as the reverse complement.
AGTTTAGATACTGATAAATCGATTAAATTACTGATTAAATCCAAAAGGCACTGACCATTAATTATTCTACTGACAATTCAAATTTTTGACTGATAATTCATAATAAACTACTGATTGCCTTTTACGGATCATTTTGAATAAAAAACTAACCATTTAATTTGTATCCTATTATAAATGCTTACTACATATCAAAGGACTATTGTATTTTTATAAATAATTATTTTATTGATTAAACTTCTTCAAGAGTGTTTTATATAGAATAGTAGTGTATATACAACTTGTTTTATTTATATACTACTGACCATCAATATAAAATCATGATTTCTATATCAAATCTATCTATTTTATAAATACTTTGAATATTGTAACAAATCATGCCCAACTAATTTACAGTATATACGTCCAATTAACTGTTCAACAACAATATATCAATGTCTATGAAATCATATATAAGTCCAGCTTCAGATCATCTCATAATTAGTTTGTGTATACCACGTAAGATGTTCTTTTGATCTGCGCTAGCACATAGACCGTTAATCTTTTATATTATCGTTCGTATTCTAACCTCATTCACCTCTTTTCATTTCACACTTGATAGCCTTCAAGTCTAGTCTTTCCTTACGTAATCTTTCACTACTATCATGTACGATTTATTTTTTATTTATCTTCGTATATATTCTCTCTTCCATCATGAATTATTTTTCTTCTAGAATATTCTCATTTCTTTGATTTCACTAATACATATACATATATATTTATTCGGTGGTATTGAACTACGATTTCCAAATAAAGAATGTAACAAAACATTTTACACGTTTTTGGTTATCGATATGAATAAATATATTCTTCCAGATTTTCAAAATTCTCGTTTGCTTTCTTAAAAATAACACCGTCCTCAATGAGTTAATATTACCACGAATAAATAATGCTATAATAAGATGTTGGCAATTCAGAGATAGCATCGTGATTTATTAACATGTGTACTGGAAAAAATATACAAGTTCTGTAATATTATATATATTTATGCTATAATTTCATTTAAACTATTACATATTGAAGAACAAAGCAGTTGGTAATATTTATTCGATTAATATTAAAAATGGATATTTCATAAATAAGCACATGAGTATAAATACATTTATATAAAATGTATAATTAATCATTGACATGAAAAAATCTCTAAAAACAAACCCATCAACTTCAGTTTATAATACAAACTTCATCGTTTTTATTTAATATATACTTTTAATCATTTAAAGTACAATTACTCATCCTATAAAAATGTTATATCATATATTTTATATAATTTAATCAAATTCTTTTCAATCTAACATCTATTTTATAGAAATAACACGAACTACATTGGAAGAAGTTCTACCTAATTTTTTCGTTTAAATGTCTATCGAAGATCGTTTTTACAAACTATTTGCAATATACAATGGAATAAAATAATACTTTCTCTATGTATTTGTGGATGTACTTTTTTGCGCTTATAGAATCACATGGTGCAGAAATTTATCAACTCAACCATTAAATACTTCAGTTTTTTTCTTCATCTTTTGTTCCTCTCGATGTAACTAAATAAACAAAATAGAACTAAATGAGTTTTAATTTTTCTTTTCTTTTCTTCACAAATAAAAGATGGTAATGCTGCCAAGCAGAGAAAAATATAGAAAAACGCATTTTTACTACCATGATCATACACGTTTGATGTGTTTGCCATATTTTATTCTCATAACAGTTAGTAGAATATTTTCTTTCTTTTATCACTTTATTTCTCTGAAAAAAAACCACATGTTATTATAATTTTTAATATATATATAACTGATAAAATATATTTATGACGTTTATTATCTTAAATTATGTATTCATAACCAAGTGAACTATAGTAAAAAGTAAGGAAAAAGAATTTATTTTTAGTTAAAGTCTACACTCGTCAAAAATCGATCTCAGTTCTAACTTATTCAAATTGCATAAAATTTTCAGAGCCTGTCGAAACTATAATGAAGAAGATGTGGTAAAATTTTCCGCTTGATTCCACGACGTATTACAGAGATATGAGCTAAACAAGGGCCAAAAAATATATTATTTGCTTCACGCTCGTGCCATATATTAAAACTTTTTTATTTCCTTAAAAGAACGCGTCAGAATGCAATGTGTGAATGACCCCGTCTTCTTAAAATATTTACCATGTTACTGGAAAAAAGAGAATCACAAGTTCAACAATTCAGAAAAATCGCGACATACAGATGTTTAACTTTATATATAATAACAAGAAACCCGACACATAAAATCGAACGCGATCACGTACTGCGCCATCACAGGCTGTTGGAAATAAAAAAAATATTAGAATGTGTAAGATAAGTTTAGACAAAGAAATCTGAGATGCCTGATCGAAAAAAGCCATTTCTTTAGAGAAGTACATGGTAGATGTCATCAAAATAGAAATGTCAGATAAAAACCGTATCATTACTGGAATATCTGAAGATGGACTATCTTTTTATGCGTTTTTCTCAATTTCTGATTTCTTGACAAATATCCGCTGTTAATTGAAAACTATTAATTCACAAATGACATATGCAACGAAAACTAATCGACTTTTTCTTTAAGAATCAAAAAAATGCAACAGATTTATTTACATAATACATTCAGTAATTCTTTTCATAGATACATGGTAAGTGATTGTTTTTGGAAGATTGACATTCTCAAGTAATTTACATTGTTGTATTCCGTTTTATATTGTTCCTGTTTTAATCTAATACTAATTCGATCGGACTTAAAAAAAATCTATGTGTAATTCTTTTCTAAGTCATCTATCTTTAGACGTAAAATTTTTCTTAAAACTCTGAAAGAAAACATGTTCATACTTCTAGGACATTTTAAATATAACATAGTAAGAGTTAGATAAGGAGTCATATGACAATCCTACGCTGATTATATCTATGATTGAATTTAATACAGAGACATAATATAGAAGAATTTATATCTATTTATCAAAAAGTACTTATACTGAGATATTTTTATTTTGGAAGATTTTGGCAGAAATGTTTAGATTTGAAGAGACTTCATTCTTCCATAAATACCAAGACTGAATGCTAACTTCAGTCTCATTTTTTTGAAAGATAATATAAACTGCTTCATAAAAAACTGAATTATTGTTATTTTGTCAAGAAGAACTTGAGAAATTTAGTCATTTTCAATATTAACTACAAATTCTAAGACAAATATTTGTATTAAAGATTAATTCAATGAATCAGTGAACAGTCTACAATAAGTAATAGTACTAATCAATGAAACAGTAATGAATAGGAGTCTAGCTTTATATATACTTTATACAAGTATAAAATGCGATAATAATATAGTATTTATTATAACTGTGCGCAGTTAGAATAATTAATAAGTATTTCAGACGATCTGTCTGTTCTCTGAAAGGCTTAAAAATTATAATTGGTTAAGATTTCTTTTACTTATACAAAATTCTATACATACTGCTGTCGCGCCTTTTTGTTCTTTATTCCTCTTCTTTCATAAAACAAGAATCATCCTTTCGCTTCATAATATTCACTCCTTAAATACTCAACGATTATGCGCAATAAAAAAACAAAATACTCAACGATATCAATAGTATGTGAAGAAATGAAAGAGATTACGGTGTTAGACAAAATATATTATGATAATTGATTCAACCTAATATGCATAACAATAATAGGATTGAATTTAGTCAACAGAGGATCATAGAATCAATGAATAGAGAAATGCTTCCCTCTCAAATAAAGAAGAAATAATCACAAAGAACGAAAAATATATTCCATTTAACTCTTTCTAGATGCACAGCAACATGTAAGCGAATTCTTTCTATTACGATTCTGTTCTTGTAGAGAACAAAGTCACAGATAATCATATAAGACAATTGAATCCTCGCTAAGTCTTTTTTACTTGTTGTTGAAGAAAAGTATTTCTTATTTACTTTGCGAAGTTATAAGATTTCTCTTTATAATAGAACGTTTTTGTGTTGTTCATTTTACTAAAAAATTAATATTTAATTGAAATTGTAATGTGTCAATAACGATTCATTACATTCGTATTTTTTTCACCTTTTTTAGTAGGAAGAACGGTTTCAATTATTGGACATATTATTTCAATAACGCGTTGTCTATACTTCTTCCTATTTTTTAAAACCAATATAGATCATAGAATTCAAACAAGCGTTAAATTAATATTTTACAATATTTTTAAAAACTATATAATATTCGATGTTGAACTTAACGACTAGGTATTGTATGCGTTTGAACCAACCCAATTATTATCAACTGTAATTTGGACTGAAATCTTTTGTATAGTTTAACAATGGCACCAAAATTTATTCGACTACCTCTTCTTCTGGGAGCATTCTTTCTTGTATTTCTACTTGGCGTCCATGTTGGTTCCCGTCGTGATATACTAAATAAAAAATCCGATGTTATTAATTTATTCTCAAATGTAAAATTAAATAAAGAGTTACAATCTATGAAAGAAGAGAGTTTAAAGTCATTCTCTTTTGCCTATAATAAAACTCATCTTTGGTCAATGCGGTTAGCAAATGAAGATTACTATCGTATAGCACGTGCATTACCATGTCGTACAGTAACTTATGTCGGTGGTTTAAAAAATGAATCAATGGATTCTTGTAGTCAAACAACTATAAATGAATTTTCGATAGAATCTACATTACAAGCACAAAAATGGATCTATGATCATCAAAATCCAGCTAATTGTGAGAATAAAAAATTTGCTATTATACAAAAATATGCTTGGTCTGGTTTTGGATCAACTATACATCAAATTCTATGGGCATTTGGTACCGCAATAGGTGAAGGAAGAATTGCCCTCTATCAAGTACCAGGAAATTGGGTGAGAAAATATCAAATTGAATCAACGTTAGTTGAGCATCAATTTTGTAAAAACTTGAATTTGATGAGAATATATATCTAGTCAAAACAGATCATAAACATTCAATAGTATAAGTATATTAAATCATCATCGTATTCTTTCATTTGAAACTTTTAATGGCTACAATTATTAATATTATTTATGATATACATAGAAGAGTACTCTATATAGTATAGAATAGATCATAATCTTAAACTATTTATTCAATAAATATCAGTTATGGAATATGGAACTTTTTTTTTTATTTTAGCATTATGGTAGTTGTCCGTTGTCAAATCCTGATTGTATATTCCTTCCAATCTCCAATTGCTCGGTTCCAGCTGACCTTGATTTTAAAAAAGTCACTTTAATTAATGCAAATATTGATCATTGGTTCAAACCTGTCTATCCTCCAATATTTGCAAATCGATCGTTTAATTGGTATCGTTCTCAATTGTTGTTCTATTTAATGCGATATAATTCTCAATCATTAAATCATGTACAACGAAGAATTACTGAAAGTTTTGATCCACATTCAATCGATCTTCATCATCCATTCATTTCTGTTTATGTACGTCGATCTGATAAAGTACTAAATAGAGAAATGTCACAGGCTTATCATTTACAAAGATATTTTAGTTTATTCGATGAACATGCTCGTCGAGCTAAAATATCAAACGTCTATATTAATTCAGAAGATACAAATGTATTTAAGGAATTTGAAGAAGTAAATAGAAATAAAAAAAAATATTACAAATTATTAAGTATTAACACAACAAGAAATATAGTTTTCTCGACATTGCTGGGTATGAGTTTAGAACACCGTGGAGAAATTGTATTGGAATTTCTTACTGATCTTTTTATCGAAGCTAATGCTGATTTACATGCTGGTACACTGACGTCAAATTGGTGTCGATTGGTTGATGAAATAAGACTTGTACTAGGCAAACGAATACCATATTATACGCCGGAACATAGATTTTTAGTAGATGTATAAAGATTCAAAATTGGAAAAATTCCCTTTTCACTTGTTGAAAATGATAATCTTTCGAAAAGCTATTTGTTTATTTATTTAATTTAGTCAATTACTCATTTACAACTGTTATGTTTTAATGTACCAATAGCATACATTTTCTTTAATCATAATAAATTTTAATAGAAGAATATTGTATTTTTTTATGTTATTAATCTAATAATAAACAAGAAGAAGTCAATATTTTGAATTGCTTTACCGATGAATAATAATTTTGTACTCATTTATAATTATAAATGTTTAAACATAGTTGTTGAAAAGTTTATTAGTGATTATTATAATGAAATATTCGTTGTTTCTCATTTACAATGAAACGATAACACCATCGAATTTACTGACAAGATTCAATGGTAACTTAGTTTAATATATGTAATCTGACATTAGAACAGTAGTTTCTATCGAAAATTTAGCAAAATCGACATCATTGACAATCATGTTTAATAAATGAAGTATATTTTGAATGTAGAAAAAATAGCAAGATTAAATGATGAGTCACTGATTATCAATATATATACTTACTATAGCATTTACATAAGAATTCAAAGTTAATTAATAAGAACGGAAATGCATAGTATCATCTTATTCTAAAGATGTTTGTTTATCGTTCGTGCTTGAGAGATTTACTATGTTAGTGCTACTCTCTTGATTGTTCTATCTTAAAGAATGAGGATCTTGTTTATTTTTTAAGATTTTGGTTTAAGATGATAAAGACATATTTTTTAATTACATACGCTCATTTACATCCACATGTCTTTTATTATTGTTAATTAGTTATATTATTTATTAAATACAAAATATGATCATGGTAATACTATTTTGTACGAGAATAAAATGAATCTTTACCATCGAAAATCTGTTGTAACGTAGAAAGTTTTATGTATTTTCATAAAAATATTATTACAACAATTCCCATGTCTTCAAAATCGCCAAGGTTTGGGCGATGAATCGCGATTTTTCAAAATATTGACGATTATATCGCCAGTAAGAAATGCTTATTTTGCGGGAATCGTTACGAATCAAGACTTTCCGATACAAAAAGCGGCAAAAAGTACTTCATTTTGGCGATTTTATCGCGATAGATCTCACAATTAATCGGCTTCTATACCGCGATAAAATCGCCAATTTTTTCGGGTTTTTTAGTGGCATGGATAGTGCAGTATAAAATGATGTTAAATTATCTAGTCTATTAAAATTCTGTCATTTATAATGACTGTATTTTCATCCAAAAATAATCGTCACTTCGGACGATTTTATCGCGATTTTTCGAAAACTAATCGTCTATCAAATCGCGATTAATCGGGTGCTAAATCGCAATTAAATCGTCGGTTTTCCCCCGATTTCGATGACATGGGTTATTTATTACTATTTCAGTTGTAGAAAGAAAAAGGGGTAAATGTTTAAAAATATTTATTAATCTGTAGAAAAAAAGAAAATATATTGAATAAAAAGTTCAATTTGCATAAAAATATGTAATATATCACTTGTTATGGGACTTATCGTATTGCCAACAAAAGTTCATTAAATGATTAATAAAATAGTTAAAAGAATTGCATATAAAATAAAATAAATATCGAACCATTATGGATTTTCTGATGATAAATCTTTTCTAATTTTTCCTTTGCTTCTTGGTCGATGATTCAAATTAGTATCAGTTTCATTAACAAGAATCTCAGCAATTGCATTTGGAATCTTGAACTCGCCTCTCAATCCGTCGGATATTTCGACAGCATGTTTTAAATGATCTTCACTTAATTTACTTGCCCAACGTTCTCGTTGATCAATATAACGTTCATGATTAATCTTATTTTGAATTGATTTTGGTACATCTGGTACAAGCCAATCCATTAAATAAATAATAAAAAAAATAACGTGTTCAAAAACAATAATAAATGCAAGTCGAGCAGCTGTTACATTCCAATATTCCGATGTTTGAGAATACAGTGGTCCATCTTCTGAACGAAAATCACGATAACTAAATAAAATAACAAAAGAAATTTAATTTATAAAAAATGGCTCTCTTTGTTCTTTTGTTTTTTACCGACAGAATTGCGCATTTGTTGGCAGATCAAGTGGAAAGTGACCACTTACATTGTAAGCAGAAATAGGAAATGATGATAGTGTCCAATTTACATAACCATCAAGACTTCCTCCTGTGGATTTGAGTGAACGATATGCCATTTTTGGAATAAATTCTGATGTCCAAGCAATTACTATTGCCTGAATTAATTCATAGATATATTATTACAGTTTTTAAAACAAATTCTTACATTAGTTAGAACAGCAAAATACGATATTCCTGAAATGATATCACCCCATATACCAATATCAGATGCTTTGAATGGAATAGGTCGTTTATATTTAGATAAAAATTTCCATGCATCTAAACGTATTTCAATAAGATTATTGAACAGAGCAAATAACGGTGCAAGTCTAGAATTTGTGTATAAAAATTAAAGTTTAAGTAAATCAGTTCCTCTTTTTTTATACATACGGAAAAGCAGTAACAAATAATGTAATAAAACCGAATTGAATAACTATTAAATAATATATATAAACAAAAATGATGAAATTAAAAATTATCTTGATTACCTAATTCAAGATATTCATCAATAAGTATATCAGATTTAAAATCAAATAGGTGACTATCTATTTCCCATTGATTTTGTTCATTTGATTTATGACCTTTAGAACATCGCATTAAAGTACGACTTGTTGCATTAAAAAATTCCAATATATTATTTATAATCTGTTTACCAATCATAACTGAATTCATAAAAAGAAAAAAATATTATTAGGTAAATTATTTTAATTATAAAACCTTACTGATAACAAATTGTATAGAAAGTTCAACTAAACAACCTGCGGGATCACACTAAACGAAGAACCAATAAATCATTCAATATAACAAAAATTGAAATATCCAACCTGTTCAGTAAAATCTCTTGAATTTGATAGACCATATTTCGATGGATATTCAAGAAATCTAAATCAAATATATGTATATATATATAATCATATTTTGATTCTTCATATGATTTACCTTCCTTTAAAAAAAGCAATATAAAATAATGATGAATAGAAATTAACAAATTGAAATAAATAAATTTTGATTACTAATGAATCATCATATGTCGATTGATATTTATGAAATTCTATAGAAAACAAATATATTAAATCAATTAAAAATGTGCTTTTTTTTTGTTTTTACCAAGATTAGTTAATTTTCTTGCAATCCAATAATAAAATTTTGATAATATTATAGAACATATAAGATTCATAATAGCACTTGTTACAGTTATAATTATTGATGAATATGAACTAACACTTGTTTTTTTTAATATGTAATCCATACGAACACGATATACAATTGTTGCAAAAACAGTTGCACATACAATAGCCATCTAAATTAAAAATATGATTAATTAAATTTCATAAAAATAAGATTTTAATTACCATAATTATAACAACAATAGCTGCCATTATGTAGAATGGTATTCGTTTTTGAGTTGAAATATATGGTTCTTCTATCTAATTAAATATATGTTTGGTAAAATAATAAATTTATCTAGAGAATAAATACCTCAGTTACAGGATTAAGACGTCGTCCACCTTTTTTCGTCGCTTGACTTTCAAATTCTGGTCGTATTGGTTCAAGATGTTGTTCAAAATCAATTGAATCCTACAAATAAGAACATTTTTCTTGAATTTTATTCAAAAATAATAATAAACCGATCTACGAACCCATTCATATTGTAAGATTGCTTGCCGACGCTTCCAAAATTCAATAAACCATCTATTTATGTAAATTTCAAAAAACAAAATTATTAATACTCAATGTATTATTTTTCTACATACCTGGCCCATAGAGACATCAATATAGCAAAAATAACTGTCGCTGCATTATCAAATACATAGGATATCTAAAAGAATTATATTCATCATAAAAATTTAAAGAAAAATAAATTCTGTATTTTACTTTTGAATAAAAACAACTCTGATTAAGTAACCAGAATGGACATGTATCATCACATCTTGGACACATATTTGTCTCATTTCCAAATGTCCCACAAATATCAGATCTAAATTTATTTCGTTTTCGTCACATAGAAAATAAAATTGATTGAAACTTACGTTGGTTTATCTGAAAAGACAGTGCTTATACCATATATAAATATAATTAAACCAACAAGTGCAGGTAGAATTAACATTTGATTATAAAAACCAAAGAGAGCAAAATAAAATGCAACTTTTTCACCCATGTATGAACGAATTAAAGATAATGGTTGAAATTTATACCATTGCCGCATTGTTGCCCAATATTTTTTTAATCTCTATTATTTATAAATATATGTATACGTCAGAATATTTTATAAACATAGTTTAACGTTACTTTTCGATCATTTAATTTATTGTCAACCTTATCGTCAAGAGTCTTTAATAAAACAAAACAATTAATATATGAAAATTAAAATAAAATATAATATACTTCATGTAAAGGAAAATAACTTGTATATGCTTTCTTTGCTACTAATTGATCAATACCTAACAAAAAAAAGAAAATAATGTGTACATGTCAAATATAGATTAATAATATATGATGAATCGGTAAATATTTGACAAAGTTTTGCTTTTTATAAAAACAAAAAATATTTGCATGTTGAACTTTTTCTCGGGAATATTCATAAATTATCTATAGATTCAGATTTCTTGACCTGAAAAATCTTGTTACGATCGAAATAAAACAATAGAATTCTCATTGTTGGTTGTAACACTTACCAGGAAACGTCGGCAACTTTTCAATAGCTTTTTCAATAGAAGCTATTAAGTTAGAGATTATTCACTACGCTGAGCCCGAATATAGGTACTAAAAATCCATTTAGGTCTTTACAGGAAGGGGACACTAGAAAATCAGATTATTAGATCAAACATCTTTTTCGCTAAATCGGTTTGTCTATAAAATGATAAGTTTCTCTGTTTCAAAATCAATTGTTGAAAAGGAATGTATGTATAAAGAAGTTTATTTCTTCATAGAAGCAGTTGCCTACAAATATATGAAAACATCTGCTATATTAAATTAACATCAAATAGTTCTGATAAGTAGGATACATTATAATAGAAGAATAATATTTCTGTACAACAAGAACAACTTATACTATTAGATATTAAAACTAGAGATTCCAATTCAGTCTTTCGTATCATCGTGTAACGAATCTAGATTTTAGGTATATGCTTCAATAAGGGTTTATATATATATATTATCTATTTACACCGTTAAGAATAGCTCTACTGATAAAATTAGATATAAGCTATTATACGATTATATTGTACTGTTAATACATCTGTTGCATAAACTAAAACGGTTGTATTGTCGTCAAAATTCGATTTTGAAACAGAAATAACTATCATTTTATGGACAACTCGATATGCTTTACAATGTAGAAGGATTGAAAAGAATCGATTTAGTGAAAAAAATGTTTGACGTGAAAATCTGATTTTCTGGTGCTCTCTTCCTATGAAGGCCTAAGAAGATTTCTCATGTACATATACAACCTTAGGGTAGTGAAAAACCGATTGGACAGGTGACAACGTTTCTTCGTAAATTTAAACTGTCGTGAAAATTTTTTTAGGCAATTTAAAAATAATTTTATTCGTTTTTACCATATCGTTTTGAATTTTTTGATAATTTTTTTGGTGTATCTACAACAATAAATGAAAATATATAAGAATTATTTTTGTATTTGTTTATCATCATCTTCACCTTCAGCATCGTCACCAAAATCAGCTCTTGATAATAATTCATGTGTTAATATACTTCGTTCAGTTGCTGTAAAATATAACTCTTCTGAACCTCGCAATGTATCAAATAGACTTTTAAATTTCTCAATCTCTGATGAATATATTGCAGTATAATAATCTGGATCATTATGTTTTAACGATTCATCAAGACGAAATGGTGCTTTCAACCATTTTGTAAAACTGCGCCAAGTAGATTGATTAGTCTGGGTCATTGATAAATCGTCTTCCTCTTCTTCAATTTTCTATTAAAATTATTATTTAAAACATATCATAGACTTTCTTTTCTTTTTTTTCTATTCACCTCAATTGGTAATTTCATTCGTATGTTTTCAGCTGCAACTAAGAGAACTTCAAATGGAGCATGAATTCTAACAAATCCAATTTTTTCCGAATTTGATTGCTATTTAACAAATGAAAACATTAACAATACTTGAAAAAATTCATTCGACTCACTATACGTTTGACAACAAGACCTAGTTTTTTATGAAGATATTCTTCAAATGTTCTTCGTAGTTCAGATTTTTTTCGTCGTTCAGATTCTTTATCATCATCGTCTGTTCGATAGACTAGTATACAATCAATTGGTAACTTATCGCTGCTTGGATTCGATGAAGTTAATACTGATTGACGTCGTTGTCCATTGCTATTTTCAGTGTGAACATTTTCATTACAATTGTTAGCATTAGTAACTACCATTTCTATGAAAATAAACTTATGTGAACACTATGTTTTGTTTTTATTTTAATAATTTGATGTTTTCAGTATAATAAAAAGTTGACATATGGTCTATCTGTTTTACACACACTCACACATTTATATATACTCTTGTCTAATAGAGAAATTTGATAAATGTGAAGGGTAAGTGTGCACACTCAGCCCATAAAAGTTCTCATCTACGATGAAAAAAATAACAATAATATTGTATATCAAATATTTGATTATGATAAAATATGTTCTGTTCTCTTTTGTTATCCTCAGCTAAAAATGTTCAACATATTTTTATCGAATATCCGTTAAATAATAATAGAAAACAGATTTTAAAGGAAGTTATTTTCCAATCAAAAGAAAGTTCATACTTTAAATTTTCTTTTCTATATTAAAATTTACAAAAAAAATTATAAACATTTTACTTACCATGGTTTTCTACTATTGGTGGAAGAGGTACTATACGTGGCATTTAAATTATAATTCGTTCATAGAAATAATTATCACTATCTGAAAACGTATAAAAATGTTGTCAATGATCACTTATAATGACAATAAAAGCAAATAACACCTTTCTTTTTTCTACATAGACTTACAAATTTTGCCGTGGGAATATTTGCATAATTTTCTCTTTCGGCTCTTTTTAAAATACCGTTGTTGGTTCAAAATAGTAAAAAGACAAATAAAACGACCTTTTTAAACTTATTTTCTTCAGTCAACTAATTTTTTTTTTTTTTTTGTTCCGGAAGGTTTTTTTCAAAGTATCATTGTCAGTTAGTTTTCAGTATCCTGGCAACGACACTCAGTGAAGAAAAGAAGAACAAATATCTTATAAAATAATAATAAAGAAAAGGTCATTATCTTTTTTTGTATCATGTGTGACATCTGTGACAGTGTAAAACAAAAAGAAAAAATGTATTTGATAATGACTTAAATGAAAGATAATTCTTATTAAAACTAAGACAAGAAGATTTTTTCATTACTTATGTCTCATGAGATTTATTTTAAATAAAATCATAAGTATTGAAAGACAAAACAAAAAAGCAGTAAAGTTAGTTAGCATATAAGTAATCGAAATGCAATTATTCGATTAACAACTAGGATAGATAAAAACAAAAATTTAGTAATCCATTTGATTTCCTTGTCGAGAAATAATTGTGTCTGTGATCAAAGATCAATTTCCGTTCTTTTTTTATTGCACGCACATATATTCTGAAGTTCAATTTGACTATTTTTAACATTGACAAGTACAATGTTTTATGTGTATTTAAACTCTGATGATGATCTTTTTCAGGAAATACATTATTTCAATTGATATCATTGTCTTAATTCATAATTTCTATTCATTTATAGAATTCGAGAAGATTTTCTCTTATATATATGAATACATGCAACATAGAAGATTTTCTTTGATTATATCAAGCAATAGGATTTTTCTGAATGCACGAACATATTCATTTAGGAAAATTAAAGCAGGAATTATTTTCATAAAATAAATTAATAACGAGTATATCCTTATCACGCATAGTTTTTATGCACCTGCCTATTCATTTCTATTATTTATGAAGAAAAACGTTTATTTTATTATAGTCTACTTAAAAGAATTTTAATAATATATTTTACATTGAAATAAAAAAATGAATCTTTAGTAATCATATGAATGAATGTTTTTTATTTATGGTGTGTTATTATATAGTCGTTGATTGTTGTAATTACTAACGAATAATAGATATGTTAAATATTTTAACACTTAAATGTAAAAGAAAGGAAAGAATTATTTTTTCAGAATTTCTCATTATCACGCATTGCTATTTAGCTGGTAAATAAGTAGCAGTATCCGCTTTTTTTATTCTTCATCATCTTCTTTTTTTTCTCTATTGACGATTAGACAGCTAGGTAAACGAACAAGAATAATGGAATACTAGTAACAATAGTAGTAGGTTGCACCATTTTGTCAGCCATTAATTTTCTATTTCATGCCTCTTTTCTTACTGGTTTATACTCGCTTGTCTTCATGTGAGTATCTATCTCTTCTACCCGCTTAAGAGAATCTCCGGAAAAAAAAACAACAACAGCATCTCCTTCTAAAAGCATCTTTTCAATAAACTAATGTTAGAAGGTATACTCTACGTTCTTGTATCAAAAGATAGACAAAGCAAAAAAAAGAAAAAAAAGAGAGAGAAAGAGAGAGACAGAGGAAGGGAGGGAGGGAGAGAAAATTCTTCTTAATGCTACTGCTTAGATGAAGAAAAGATGAGGAAGAGAGAGTAGGATCTGTATGTTAAAAAATCTAGTTACACTAAGAAAGACAATTTATTATCAATAGTATATATGCGTGTGTAGGAGACAGTTTTTACATATATAGATAAAGTAAAGTAACATATATGATAATGAAAGCTCTACAAGCTAGCTAAAGATGAGTACGTGACATAAACATTCTGATTACATTTCTTTTTGTTCCCTTATTGTCTAGATTTGCGCATTCATTTTCATTTTGTATTGTATTGTTGATGAAGCGACTGAAAGAGTATTCCATGTCATCCTTAGGGAAAGATCTAAAGAGATATCAGAAAAAAAAAAGTATTAATTTTTTTCTACTCATCATTTCATTATATGATGATGTTTTCTATTCTTCTATGCTCAATCTGTCATTCATTTTTCTTTTCGAACAGCTGTGACCAAACATATTTTTCTTTTATATTCTGTTTGATTACTGTTTTTCTTTTTTTATTTGTTTTGAAAAGAAATTCGTAGGAATAAGAATACAAGTCGATCAAATGTCATTAGAATTGATATTTTAATTGATATATATATATATACGAACCAATATATTAATTATTTTCTATGGCGTCTGGTGACAATCCTCGTAGACCATTAACATCTGGTGCTTCACCAATTGTTAAATATTCAGAAATGCGTAGTCAATCGGATACACCTTCAACAACTATATCTATGACAACATTACCAAATTCTTCATCAGCAGCAGCATCATCTTCAAATGTCAGTTCAACTAATGAAAGTCGATTAAAAAAACAGAATAGTATACCAGTGAATAATAGTGAACTTCGTCGAATGCCAACTCAACAACGACGCTTTGTTAAAAAAGCTCTCATGAGTAATGTAGGTTATCGTTTAGGTAGACGAAAAGAATTACATATACAACGGTAAGAATAAATAATTCAAAAAAAATTGAAAAGAAATCTTTTCTTTTAGTCGACTTATTAATGATGCGATGTGTTTTCTTGGTTTGTTAGGCATTATTTTAATGATAATTGAAAATGAATTAACATTTAATCGTGTTGATCATAAAGATACAACATTTAGTTTATTTATAAAAGCAACAATTACATTTACAACAATTGTTCTTGTTGGTCTTGTCTTTTATTATCATCGTATTGATTTAAGTCTTTATTGTGTTGATAATTCCATTGATGATTGGCGTATTGCATTAACACGTACAAAATTATTTTCAATTCTATTCGAAGCATTCGTTTGTAGTATACATCCAATACCAGGACATTTTTTGGTTGAATGGAGTTCACAATATGTTAAAAAAGTTGGAACAAATTTAAATTTTATTAATCCATATCGTTCAACACAAAATACATTAGGTATATCAAATTTAACAACAACAATGCCAACAACAACAATATTACCAACTACACAAATAACATCAACAGATGATCAGGAAATTCCACAAGCATTTGTACCAATTGATGTTATGCTTAGTTTACCAAGTAACATTTTGTTTTTTCTTTAATAAAAAATTAAAAATATTTTTTTATTTATTTTTAAACTAGTGTTTTTTCGATTATATCTGATTTGTCGTTTTATAATGCTTCATTCACATTTGGTTCGTGATGCATCATCTCAATCACTTGGTTATCTTAATCGAGTTTCATTCAATTTTCGTTTTGTCATTAAATCATATATTCAACAACGACCAGCACTTTGTTTAACAACATTCTGCATTACAACGTTCTTTATTGCAAGTTGGTCAATGCGTGCATGTGATTTTAATGTTAAAACAGGACATATGGCAATGCTTGATGCGACATGGTTATTTATTATTTCATTTACAACTATTGGTAAAAGAAATTCTTTTTTTCTTTCTTTGTTTAATTGAATTTATAAATATATTATTTTTAAGGTTATGGAGACATAGTACCATCAACATATTGTGGACGCGGTAAGATAAATTTTGATTAGATATTGAAAAATAGTGTCTCTGTTTTTTTCCTGTGTTTATAAAGAATGAATAAAATTAGATTAGATCAATTGTTCACTTGATAGAATAATATAATTCTTTTTTGTTCTATAGTATTTCTAGTCGAGTATGTGTTAGGAATATTAATTATGCATTAATTATTGATTATAATGTTTTTCTCACAAATAGACTTGTATGTATTGTTGTCAGTTTTATGAAAGAAATTAATAGAAATACTCGGAGGACATGACAATACTAACAAATTTAATTAAATAAAAACAATAAAATATAATTCTATTCTTTAGGTATTGCTGCTATAACAGGTATCATTGGTGTTTTTTCAACTGCTTTACTTGTTGCTGTCATATCTCAAAAACTTGAATTAACAAGATCAGAAAAATATGTGCATAATTTTGTAGCTAGTATTCAATTAGCTAAAGCACATAAAGATCAAGCTGCCAATGTTGTTAAATATGGTTGGAAAGTTTGGTTTTTAAAACGAAAAGGTAAACATATGTTTATACATTATATTCAAGCACAACGTAAATTATTAACATCAATACATTTTGTTCGAAAAATTAAACAACAACAACGTAAATTAAATGATAATTATGTTAGTTTATTAGAATTATTTAATGTACAACGTACTACAAGTATTGCAGCGGATGAAACATCACAACGAGTTGTAATAATGGAACGAAAAGTTGATAAAATGGAAGATAGATTGATTGAAATCAGTCAAGGAATGACGAATTTACAAGATAAATTAAATATTTTATTGGATAGAATAACACAAAGATAAATATATATATGTATATGTAAAAGTTTTATTTGTCGAAATAAAAAATACGTGGATTAAACATAAATATAAGAACTTTCTAATATATTTCAAAATAATGGTTCTAGTATTGAAAAACAACGTTATATTTTTTTTATGAAATGATAAAACATACAAAATATAATAGGATTATGATCTTAATCTTACGCTTTTTGTCAGAAGTACTTACTACTTGTAATATGCATTAGAGATAAAAAAAGTACATATCAAACTTTTCTAACAGATAGTCTCTGTTAATTTAGAAAAAAATAATTTATCTAGTCAAATGTAAACGAAAACCATGTGAAATATAATAATAATTAGTCTAATAACAAGATAACCTTGTCAAGTGTAATATGAGATAGATAAGATATTTGATTATCATGCGACGTTTACCGTTGATTAGCGGTTCATTCAAGAATTTTATTTGTTTAATTAAAACTTCTATGTTGTTTATAATTATCATAGTAGAATAACATGAATATAAATGAAGGTATCATTATTTCACGGGGGAGTGATTTGCTTAATAAAATATTAAAATACTAGCTTAACCATAATTAGTAGACTAAAAACATATAATCATACTTGTATATATTTATTTAGAAAAACTAAAAAACTATTATTTATAGAAATCATGATTATGGATATTATAGTTATAAAAAAAAATTTTAGTACTTCACCTTTGACTTATCCAATATTTGGAATGTTTTTTATTGGATGATGGATTTATAATATTCTTTGCAATAATACTTGAACGAAAAAATTCAAAGTATGACATGTTGAATATATGATTACACTATTTTGAAAATGCAAATTTAGTAATTTAATATTTTCAAGGAAATGTTATATAAAGCCATTTTACAAAAATGTAAAAGTAATCATCGTTTATGATAAATAATTGATCTAATATTGAAGATAAGTTTTTTTTAGATCAGTTAATAGAATAGAAATTCATCACTGCGAAAACATCAAGTGGGAGAGAGTGCCAGACTGCGGCACGAAAATCAATATGATGTGTCTGAGAAATGAAATGGTTGACTACTGATAAACATGTACATATATTAATATGTCAACAGAAATCAAATAGTTTTTTTTTATATAAGAAAAAAACTACTGTCTCAACATCTGTAATCATTCTAAAGGAATTATACAGCTCCGAATTCTCTTGATTTTATTTACTTCAATCAATGTAGTTATAAGTTGACATTTTTTAATTTAGTTTAGATAGAAAAAGTATTTGAAGAGATCTCAAATGTCTAATTATATTTTATTTTATATTCAGTAAATACTAAAAGGAATTCTAATTTTACATAACGCAAGTTTGCATTATACTATATGACTTTCATACGTACGTAAAACTATACTACTATCATATAGTGACAAATAAGAAACAACGAAATTATAAGATAAGATATATCTATCTATTTATTTATTAACATCAACTTGTTTTTATATTAATTCTTCCAAATATTGATCTTCTAATCACAATACTATGACATCAAAAAATGAACTTATTCGGAAGACTTGGTGTAAAAAACATTTATACATAACAAATTTAATAAATGGTAAATTTTACTTTATTTATTTATTTATTTGTTTATATGAAATGAGGAGCTTGAAAATATTTTAATATAAAAAT
>CAJNOI010000007.1:687739-704683 GCA_905250115.1 Adineta steineri | reverse complement strand
TGGATGTTTTAACTGATCCAAAAAGTTTACCAAAATCTCAACAAACACAAATAGAAGAAGAAGAAGAAAAAGAAAAGGAAGAGAAAGAAAAAGAGAAAGTAATAATAATTTTCATAACTTAATCAATATATATGCATATGGTCATAAAAATAATTTAGGCTCCACCAGTAATTATGAATAAACATGCAGTTATAGATGATGAAACAATAGCAAGTAATGTTTCTGATACAATTAATAGACTACGAGATAGTCAATCAGCTGGATTAATGGGGAAAAGGTTTAAATATTATTTTATTATTTTATTTTGTTTTTGTAATATTGAATATATTTATTTTGTTAGACTTCGATATTTTCGTGAGAAACCAGTTGTTCCAATACGTCGTGATGGTTCAAGTCATTATCAACATTTGCGTTGTTATGCGATTGATGATAATCCACCATCAACAACAACTAATACAGTACATTTTGCTAATTCAATTAAATCATGATTTAATACAGACAATTTTATTTTGTTTATTTTCTAAAAAGTATTTCCTTTTTGTTATCGTGTGTGAATGCAAACGAAGCAAATAAATACATAATGATTTTGTATGAAAAAAGTAAATCAAAAGTCCCCGATTAGTTTCTGTTATGATCGTTATTAAAGTAGAAGATACTTTTTTCTTTAATCTATGAATGCATCAATGAAAAAATCAATAATAATATTTAGTCATTTTATGAACGCTTATATTTTTATTTTTAACGTTTTTTTTGAATCAAGTGGCCTTATATAGGAAATAGTTTGATGTAGTTTAGCAGGATTAAAATGAAAGAAACATATAAAAACATACAAACGAACGACACTTAGTGAAAAAGGGACAGATGAATATCGCTACGTCCGTTTGTACTTGTTTTTATTTTATTCTTTATTAAGCTGTGCCAGATTTGGTAATGGTAATCTTGGATTTTGTTTTGCCAGAATCCGAACCTAAGCCTTCAATTTTCTTGACAAGATCCATACCATCAACAACTTCACCAAAGACAACCTAATAGAAAAAAGAAAATCTATATATGAAATACGTAAAAATCTATTTAAAATATTACGTGTTTGCCATCGAGCCATGATGTTACTACTGTAGTAATAAAAAATTGCGAACCATTGGTATTTTTACCAGCATTGGCCATTGATAAAAGTCCTGGTTTTGTATGTTTGAGTTGAAAGTTTTCATCAGCGAATTTTTCACCATAGATGCTAAATGAAACGCAATTATATTTATCTAAATTACAAAGAAAAATCTCTCTTACCTCTTGCCACCAGTGCCATCACTATTAAAAAAATATATATCATATTTATCAAATATTGAAGTTTTTTTTTCTTGAACTTACCCTCGAGTGAAATCACCACCTTGAAGCATAAATTGTGGAATAACACGATGGAATGAACTTCCTTCATAACCAAATCCTTTTTCTCCTGTACATAATGCACGGAAATTAGCTAAAAAATAAAATATATTATTAATATTTCTAAAGGGCATATTTTATAAAATACCTGTCGTCTTTGGTACTACATCATCATAAAGCTAGATAAAAGAAAAATATCACGTATATCATAAAACAAAGCAAGTGTTTCTATCGTACTTTGAATGTAATACGACCAGCTGCTTTACCATCGATTGAAACATCGAAGAATACGTTGCCAGACATTATATCGAAGATTTGATTAAGAAGAAAAGTAGATCTAGAATATTATTTAACATTATCATCTTGGTGAAAACACCAGTTATTTAAAGAAACAACAGGAAAAAAATAATACAAAGTCCATTGCACAATATGTATAAACGCATATCTAAATAAGGAAAGAAGCATACACATAGCAAGAAAAAATAGATATATCAAACAACATCTGACAATAGGCCAATTAATAATACAGTAGGAAAAAAAAGATTGAGATTAGATTTATAGAAGAACATTGACTCAAAAACAAAAATAGAAAATGCCAGATGTTTAGAAGGTAAACGAAACACTGCAGACAAAAAAAGATGATTTTAATCGACATTTAATTCATTCATTAAACTATTTGCTGATTGTTCAAGAGAACATGACGGTAAATGTGATAACTAAAATAAAATACAATAGAATAGAATTATATATTCAATAATTTTTCACTTACACGAATTAAAATTGATGTACAATTCATTTCTTTAATAATCGATCTACATGATGAATTTTTTGCTAAATTATTTAATGTTCCAATAATAATTTCCATTAATACATCATATCGATTATTTTCTTCAGATAATTTCATTCGTTCATGATCAAGATTAATTAATAATTCAATTAATTTTCGAACAGCATTCTGTTCACATAGATATGGAATTATTGTTTGTGATAAACTTAAATTTTTTATTAAACCAACAGTTGCTTTTATTATTCCCCAATGTTCTTTAAAATTTTTATCTCGTAAAAATTTAACAATATTTCCAATTCCATAAGATTTTCTTATTGTTTCACGTGCTTCATTTTCTAAATCATGACGAGCTGTTATATGTCGAAGTGTACACAAAGCTACTTCAATAAGATCATCATTTCCATCTGTGTTCACCATTAAATTTTGCATGACTGTTTGTACACCATTTAATTTAACAAATAAACTCTTATTCGTTCGATTATCTGCTGTTAAATTACTAAGTATACCAAACGAACAGATAACTGATTGACGATCATCAGTTAATAATATTCCTGTTAGTTGTTGAATTAATGAATCAATATCACGCTAAAAAATAAAAAACATTGTTTTACAGTAGTCAGTATGCATTGTCACTATCTAAACTTTTCCTCTCCTATGAAACATTATTAACCACCACCCACATCCTCACCGCACAATGTATTATCAGTGTTTTATCTAGCGAAGAGGACTGTGTGGGCGGGGTGCACCTGAAATTTCTATTCATCCACTCAAAAAAACTGATAGGCGGCGCGTATCGAATATTTCGATTCGTACACTCAAACAAAGACACCCTGGATAAAACACGGTATATTATCAAAACAATGCTTACCATTCGTGTTGCTTGATTCGATATATTTCTTAATGTAATTAGACAATTATGTCTAATTCGAATACTTTTTGTTGTTCGTAAATGTTTTTCTAATATATTTAATCCATTTAATTGTAAAATAATACGTTTATTTAATTCATTTCCTGATGATATTATTGGAAGTAATTTTGATATTATTAATAATAATTTATCATATTTATTTGTATCAAATATAGATAAAAGACGCTGAATACATTGTTCATTGTTTTGTATAAATAATTTCGATTTTATATTATAACTTGACATTTTAAGTAAACTATCAGTTACTAATGTTAATAATTTATCATTTGAACTGTCTAATAAATTAATAAATTTTTTTATACCATCACATCGTTGAATTTCATCCGATGCTTGATCTTGAAGAACAATTAAAAAATTATGTAATGCTGTTATTGCAAAATTAACTGTATTATCAGCAGAACTATAGATACAAAAATAAAGATAATTTTTATAGAGAAAACAATAGTTTTCAAAAATCATACTCGAGGATTTGAATTAATCTTGCAATACCACCACAATCATATATGATACGTAAACCTTCTTGTTGTTGAGAAAGTGAATGAAATAAATTAGCTAATACATAAGTTATTTTTCCATCACCCGCATCTTTTGAGAAAGTTTCTAACAATGCATTAATTAACTAAAAAGATAAAAATAATTTATTAAATAAAGAAAATGATCAGATTTTTCTTTGTCATACCTCTCGATTTCGAATAACTTCTGATCGACTTTCACCACCTTCTTTAATTAATATATGTGTAAGTAAAACAGCTTCACGTATAATAACTGGATCATCTTCCATTAATAATGTGAGTAATTCAGGTATGACTTGAGTAGGATCTGGTTTTGTCGGAGGTTGTGTTGATTGCATTTCTGTATATTGTGGATGCGTATTTTCAAAATCATTTGATAAATGAGGAGGTATTTGTTCATAACCTGATGATGATCCATGATGATTAGGTGTATTACCTGTGGATTCATTACTACGTAATGAAGCCGGTCGAGAATTAAATCCTGAATCACGTTGTGATGGACATGCTGTTGACATTGAATATGGATCATCGAGCCACATTGATGTATGACTATCGGAACTAATTGGTTGTAATTGATTTGAGAGAAGAGGATGATGAGGATGATGCATTTGTGGTTTACCAGGATGAGGAATCTGATGATGCATTGAAGGCGGATAATCCATAATTATTAACTAGAGGGAAAAAGAAAAGAATCGTTCATGTACATTATTTCTATTATCTCTCTCTCTGTCTGTCTATTATTACATTTCAGAGAAATGCATTGTTATATGTTCATTATGCTTACCTAACTATATTTAATGTATGCGTCAATGATGAACTCGAGAACGAGAGAAAGAAAAATGAAAATAAAATGAAGAACACCAAGCAACCGACACGGCGGTCGCTCTTTGTCCGTTTTCAAACGGATATCCATTCGTCGTTGTCTTTTCTAAGCCAATAAAAACATCTCTTGGTTACTTGTAACTATCGAACCCTCTCTTTATCAATCTTTCCATATCCTTCTTAATCTATTGAAATTATTTTAGTTCTTCAATATATACAACAAATATTATGATATCAATATATATATATATTAATAGGAAACAATTTATAATTATTTTGATTAAAACGCCATCTATCAAGGTTAAAATTTGTACAATTGACATACAAGTGATTGTACGGACTTTTTAAAGATGAAAAGTTAAACTTATTGACCCACATTTTTCTTCTCCATTGTACTCGATTCAAGCCGAGGATGACATACGTATATTTTAATTACATAATCGAGATAATCGATTGACCATTTCTCAATTTATGAAATGAATTATGCAACTAGCGAAATATTCTTTTTTTTATTTCTCTGTATCGAAAAAAAACGTAACAATAGTAAAAGTGTTACATGCAATCTATTGCTACAAAACAGAGCATATTCACAGGGTTGAAAAAAAGCACGATATGTGAGAATTTTTCTAGCGGGAAAAATGGAAGCGTTGGTTCTGTTTTTTGTTTCTAAATTATTTTTGTGGTTTATCACTGTCTAATACACCACTATCGGCAATTGTAATCTTCTTTTGTGTTTTGCCTGATTGAGAGCCCATTGATTCAATTTTTTTTACTGTATCCATACCATCAATAACTTCACCAAAGACAACCTTAACAAATATTATATGTTATTCAATCAATATTTATTTTTATAGAATACATACATGTTTACCATCAAGCCATGGAGTTGATACTGTTGTAATAAAGAATTGAGAGCCATTTGTATTTTTACCTGCATTTGCCATTGAAAGTAAACCTTCTTTTGTATGGGTAATTTTAAAGCTACATTCAACAAAAATATTCTTTATTTTTGTATTTTTCATAAAACAAAAAATTATTTACTTTTCATCAGCAAATTTACTTCCATAAATACTATAACCACCAGTACCATTACTAAAATAAAAAACCCATCTCTATATGGTTCTTATGTAAAATAATAATCACTTACTGTCGTTCAAAATCTCCACCTTGTAACATAAATTTAGGAATTACTCGATGAAAAATTGAATTCTTATAACCAAAGCCCTTTTCACCAGTACATAATGCACGGAAATTTTCTATAAAAAACGAACATTTGTTTATTTTATTAAAAATAAATTTTATTTCTATACCTGCTGTTTTTGGAACAACATCATTATAAAGCTAAAAATAACAAAAAAAAGCTACTTAGATATATATTAGATTTAACTAACTTGAAATGTAATTCGTCCTAATGGTTTATCTTCAACATTAACATCACTAAATGTTAAAAAGTAAATAAATTATTGATAAATACATTGAAAAGAAATCAATTACAAATAAACTTTCGATCGAGGTGTATCATTTTTTGATGATCCACCACTGAATATTCCAAATGTTCGTTGTAAACCACAAGATTTCTGTGATAATTAAAATAATTATTTTGTTATCGATTGAATAAAAAGAATAAAACCTGAATATTTGATGATAAAACTGTGCGAAGTAGATTACGTGAAATCATTCTTATTATTTTCTTTTTTCTTTTCAAAAAATCTACAAATACAATGGAAGAACAAAAATTTATTCATTATCATTCGTCAAATCATGCGAAAAGAGACTAATCAAAGATATATTACACACACGCGCACACACAAAACATTACAGATCTCAAAGAAATGACAATAAATGTATTGATTAAAAGAGATATCTAATCCTCTGACGTAAATAGATAGATATATATATATATATGCACACAAATTGAAAAAATTCTACAACTACATTCATTTCAATTTCATAAGTCAGTATCAAACCAAGCCGCCATTTGTGAATTATTATGAGGTGGTGGTGGAGTTTGATGATGACTTGAAGAACGTGGTGATGCTTGCATCATATCACGATCGCCAACTAGCACTTGATTATCTATTAAACTTCCAAGACCACTACCACCTGCACCTTCTGATGCATAATAATTCATACTTGGTACATCATGTAAAGGTGGTGGAGTACTTCGATATGGATTTGAATAAGAACCACCACTTGAACCATTAACTAAGCCATAATGCTAAAATAAAAAGATAATTAATTTTTATTCGAACAACATTATAGGTTAAATAGTATGAAACATACTATAACAGAAAAACTAACTAAAGACCTTGATTTCTAGTGCACACACATCCGCGGGTAAACTTCTGTCCTCTTCTTCACCCTTTTTTTTCTGATAATCTCATCTGATTGTTTGCAGGTAAATTTTAAACATCAAGGACTCGCTAAGTACATTTTTTTATGATATGTTTGAGCACAGAATATGCCTCCTAAAGTTTTATTGAATAGCAATAAGTCAACTATCAATAAACCGTCTTTTTTACTCATAAAACAATTTTAAGATTCATAAGAACTTCAATAATTATCGATATTCTCTTTACTTGATTAACACTAAAGATTATTTCTAGTTTTTTTGAAAAATTAATAACCTACATTATTCATCAGGTGTTCATCACGATATAATGCTGATGTAACATCTTGAGATAAACGTTTTTTCATATCATATGGTTTATCATCAGATAAACGGAATAAAATTGCTGCAGCATATGTAGCTATAAATAAAAAAAAATAATATTTTTGAATAAATTACAAAATAAAAAATGTGAATAAACTAACCAACACCCTCATCATTCGATTTAAGTAATTCAGTTAATTTTTGTGTACAATTTTGTTTTTCAATTATATCAGCACATAAACGATCATTAACAAGTTCACATAAAACTCCTGCAGCTGCACGTTGAATTGATACATTTGATGGTGGATAGAGAAGCTATAGCGATTACCAAATTAAATTATTTCATATATATATTTAAAATGAAAAATTTCTTACTCGAACAAATAATGGAATACAATCAAGATCACGTATAATAACTCTATTTTGTTGATCTTTTGCAAGAATATGTAAGGCACTAACACATGCTTCAAGTATATCATCCATACGTATATAATTATCAATTAATTCCACATTAGGTTGTTGTCTTTGTAATTCTTGATGACTTCGAACAAGTAATTGAGCTAATTTTTGTATTGAACTTGTTTCACGTAATATTGGAAGATTATTTGGTGATAAAGCTAAATTTCTTATTAAACTTATAGTTGATTTAATAATAGGCCATGAATATAATGATGGATTAAGTAATTCAACAATTGGTAAAAGACCATTTAAATTTCTAACAGCATCTTGAGCTTCACTAGCATGTGAATGTCGAGATGTTATATGTCTTAAGGCACATATAGCTGGTTCTAAAATTTCTTCTTTATCCTGACCTTGAATTATTGTATTAATTAATGCATGTACACCATTTGATTGAACAACAGCCATTTTATTATATTGATTATTACATGTTAGATTCGATATAATACCAACTGCACATGATACAGTTATTAAATCATTTGTTTGTAATAATTCAATAAGTAAACGAAGAAGTGAATCAAGATTTTCCTGAAAAAAAAAAATGTTAAAAATAAGAATGTTTGTTTTTTTTTCTTTCAACGTACTAATTTAACAGCTTGATCAGATAGATTTCGAAGAATTTGTAAACAATTTTGTTGAACACGTAAACTTATTGGTTGATATAATTGTTTTTCAAGTATTTGAATTGCATTTTTTGATACCATAACTAATTTTATTGATGGACTAACAGATAAAACACGAAGAAGACGTGTTGTTGTCCATAAAAGTTTTTCATAATCAGTTAATTCTAATATACGTAATAATTGTTGTGGACCATTACTTGATTCAATAATAATCTAAACAATATATTATCGTTTAATAAACTTTTTCCAAAAAATGCTTATTCAAATAAAAATAAGTTATTTAAATTAAATAATATATAGGCTGCATAGGCGCGTTACCAAATAATAAACAAGAAGCTGTTTAGTCAATGATGCAAAACTTACCAAAGAAAAAGATATTCTGAATGAATGTGAAAGGAAACATATAAAACTAAAATCGAAAAAAAGCTCTTATCTTTGATTTACCTTAACTTCTTCATTATTAAAAGCTAACATATGAAGACAATCAGTAAGTATAGCTAAAAATTTTGGATTATTGCTGTTTAATAATCCAACCATTTTTTGACAACCACCACAACGAAGAATTTCTAATTTTGCATGTTCTAAATGTAATAATAAATTGTGTAATGTTGATAGTGCATAATTAACAACTGATTCCATTGATGAACTATAAGAGACAAATAAAAATATTATTTTCAAAAAAAAAATTATTTACTCTAATAATCGAACAAGAATTGGAATAATGCCACTTTTGAAAAGAAGAACAAGGCCTTGTTTTTGTTGTGATAAACAATGAAAAACTCCTGCAACACCACGACGTGTTTCATCATTAGCACGTGGATTTGATATAGCTTGAATTAATGCTTGAATCATTTGTGGTGTTGATAAAGCTAATCGACTAGCTTCTTTCTTAGCTAATGTATGTAAAATTAATGCGGCTTGTCCTGAAACAATTGGATCATCATCATTAAGTAAACGAATTAATTCCGGAAGAGCTTTTTCAGTTATTTCAGCATCTTCTTTATAATTAATTATATCAATAACAGCATTTTTTAATAATTGAGATGGTTCAGATAATTTTTGTACTGCTGTTGGTTGACCGTTAACAAATTGTGTTGAAGGCATTGGAGTTGATAAACCATTGGAAGCACCATCTTCAAGTGTTTCAGGAAAAATAGCAGCACGAATACGTTGTGCACGTGTTGAACTTAATTGAACATTCATTGATTCAATATGTTCTTGCATCATGTATTCATCCATTCCACCATTGCGGACATGAGAACGATGACCATGTCCATTCATTGAATTTGGCATTTGATATGATTCGTATTCCATAAGAATAAATTTCGAGTAAAAAAAAGAAATTAAACGTTCACAACCAATTGAAAGAATAATCAAACGAAACGATTGAACTGGATAAAAGTTAAACAGTACGCTTATTCGCCATATTGTTTATTTTATAGTACATTGAACAAGTTAAATAAATAAACAGAACAGAATGGACAAATAAGTAGTATCAATGATTTTTTTTTCGTAAAGAAATTTTTTTCAAATATTTTTTTGTTATTTAATTAAGAAAAATGATGGAAAATAAAGTTTGCAATGATGTTTGAAATGTTAATTAGTACAATAGATGGCGTGCATTGTTGTGATGCTATTGATCCGATATAATTGCTCTCTTAAGTTTAAACTTGAACTTTCCAAAATAATAAGAAGAAAATTATAATTCCTCTAAATAAAGTATTCTCGAATACATATAATATACTGAATTCTGATAGGAAATTTAATATGTAGATACTTGAATCATAGTTCAGAGTATTTATTAACAGTAAACGAAGATATTAAACAATAATTCCTGTTATGGACAACTATAATGAGCATTTCTTACGTTTCAAGTGTCGAGATAAATTTAAATACAATTCAACGAATATGTTAGTGATTATCTTATGAATAGTTTCTTCTGGCCAATTCCTGTAAATGAATGTTTTATGTTAATCCATACTAAAGACAATAGTAGTAAGACACATAATACTATTCAAACATCAACAAGCGTATGACAAACGCAAGTTAGTTGAGCTTTTGGTATTAAATATTATGTATCTATCACTTTAAGTTGACATTAATACTAGAGATGTACAACAAATACTATTAATATATCTCTATTGATACATTCAAATAGATATGAATAAGTTTTGTATTAACTAATTATTTATAAAATGATATCGAAGTAGAATATATTGAACCATCTTATTGATGTTCTTATACTTGAAGAATCTTTGAATAAACATATTACTACATATCTAATTACAATTGCCTGGTGGTATATTATATAATATATAGATTCATTATCGAATAAAGATAACCGGATATTAATTAATTTTTGATTTTTCATCGAAGAATGAATGAAAGTTTTCTAATTGAAATAAATTCATGTCGTAATACCATTCTTCTATTGATGTCTATAATAACTGATTCATGTTTCAAGTGTGCTCTACCGTAATATATAAGAAATAAATAACGAACAAAAGGAGAGGTGCAAAAATATATTGTGTGATTATATTCACATTATAGACATACATATTTCTAGTCACAATCACTTCAGTGCGACTGAAGTGTTCATACGATGGAATATGCTCACTTCAGACAAGGATTCAGTTAAGGGAATTCTACTATGAAATTAAAGTTTAATAGGATTTCACTATGCCTCTCTCTCTCTATCATATTTGCATGAAAGACAAAAAACTGTTACAACTCAAATATTCTATATTCTAATTGATTAATTACCTTAATTTTTTTATTTCTAAGAGTATACTCATCTAAAATGTTATTCTTTACTTTCTATATACAATAATCGAATTGTTCTGACAATACATCGATAATAGATCGTAAAAGACAAATGATAAACAATCGACTGAGGTTAAAAAAACATTGAGAAAGTTATAATAGCAAATCGATGTATACAAGAAGAATGTTTAGTAAATGAATGAGATTTTATAACAAAGATTACATATGATTTATTTATTATTATATATTTTTTTGTTGTATTATTTATATATATAATTGCTAATCTATCAATAACATAGAACAAATTGAATAAAAAATTTTAAAAAAAACTGAATAAAAAAAAACATGAAATTAACTTGAATATAAACTCGATTATCGATGAAAATAAAACAAAACAATCATGACTCCAATTAAATCTCTTCTATACAAACACTGTCAAATACTCGTTTAAATGTCGACTGTGTACATTTCTCGTGTTAAATTGTTGTTGTAATAATGCTGATGCTGATGTGCCAATATCGGTACCAGCACCACTGATCGATGACTGAAAAGATAAAATATATTATTATAAATGAATATTCTAATGTTTTTTTGTTATCATGCAGTTTATATTAGATGCACGCATATAGTAAGTAAAGCAAAACTATTTATATATATATGTAGATGTTAGTTATACAATAAAACAAAAAAAGCAATGACAAACAAAACTAAATTTAGCAACGAGTAGAAGCAATCGGGCTGAATCGAGCGTTACAATAACTAAAGCTGTTGGATCCTACTTCAACTGTTGTTGGTGATGTTGTTTGTTGTCGACAAGCATCATCAATGGTTGTCGCACCTGAGGAGGAGGGAGAAGAGGAAGATAATAATAAGTGAGTTGACGTGCTCGATAATAATGAATAACAATAAGTACACACATGATTAATAAAATTATTAGATTTAGAGCAAGCAAGATAAGCGTTAGTGTTTGGTTTTAATTTATTGTCTACCTCATGAGATTCTGATATAATATCCATAGAATCTTCTGGTATAACTTGACGTCTTAGATCTATTGAACGTCTTTGATGTTGTTGTTGTTGTTGTTGTTGATTATTAACCCATTGTATATCTTCATTGATTGTATCTAAATGTTGATGATCATTTGTTTCACGTACAGTTGTACGAAATGATCCTGCATTTGTTGGCGCAGGTCGATCAGACATGTCAGAAGAACTTGATGAACTACTTGTTGAACGATTATCATATGTAGATAATAATTCTTCAATTGTTGTATTTATTGGTGGTTCACTAACTTTATAATGTCCTGATAGAAGACGATTATTTATCGGAGATGATGATGTTTGATCACTACTATGTGATGAATCATCATCACGTACACCTAATGCATATGGTGATGATTCATTAATTGGAGTTTTAGATTTTAAAAATGATAAACCTTGTGCAGATGAATTTTGACGAATTTTAAAAAATGGTGGAACACGATGTTTAGCACGTTGTATATTATAATAAATAATAATAAATAATATTGCAACTATAATAAGTATAAATGCACTAACACTTGCTATAATAGCATATGTTGTACTATTATCTGTTGATCGTGATGTAATTAATGTTGATGTTGGAATTATATTTAATGGAAAATTACGAATTGTAACAATTACATCCGTTGATATATTCATTTTTAATGTTGAACATATTTGTTGAGCAATAATTTGAAATTGATATGCTTCTTGTATTGGTGAATTTGAGGAATTTAACCATGTTAAATTACCTGCAGAGGAAATAGAAAATATGGAATTATATTGACCAACTAGAAAATATTGCACTTGACAACGATTATCTTTAACAATCTAAAGTAATTAATTTGAAATTTCTAAAAAAATAAAAAAATGATTTTCATACTTGAGCAGTACCAATAGTTGTTAATGAATCATTAAGTGGATAATCAGCTGAGAATAAATAAGAATTCATTAAAAATGATATTGGTGTATATAAATAAATATTAAGATATGCTTGATCCGACTAAAAAAACACAATGAAGTAAATACTATATTGTAAAAAAAACTTACATATTGTCCATCAGATACATTTAAAATACATGAACAAGATTGACATACTGGAAGATTTTGAAAATTCATTAATTGAACTCGAAATTGACGAAGACTATTTCATTGAAAAAAAAACATCGAAAGTTAACTGATTTAGCGAAGAAAAAATATTTTACCTAGTTTTTATAATTTGTAAATTGAGTGGTGATAAATCACATGAATAACCATAAGCTAATCTTGGATTCTAGAAAAAGAAACGAAAAATAGCAGTTAAATATTTTTTTTTGAATTATTTCTTTACTATATCTAAATCACTGATCGTTCCATTAAATGTTGGTATTTGATCAAGACTATTTATTGTATATCCAATTATTGTATATGGTAACAAAAGAAATCTTGGTGGATAAAGATTTAATTCATAAACATTAACATGTAACACAGTTGTTACGGATTTATTAGGATCATTTTCTTGTTCAGCCTAAGTAAATGAAATATTATTTCTTTCAGATGAACAATGATTTTTTTTACTTTAATTAATAAATCGAATTGTGTTATTGAATCAAAAGGTGATTGAAGGGTTAGAATTCCAGTATATTTATCGATTGTAAAATAAATATCTTAAAATAAATATAGATATATATATACATAAATTCTATTTTATTCATACTTGATGTTAAAAAAGAATAGAGTATTGTACTATTTATTCCAATATCTTGATCATAAGCATATATTCGACCTTCATTGGGTACTACTTCATATCCCTAATATAAAAAGAAATATAAATCTTTAAACAAGAAAATCCAAAAATGAAATATACAATTCTTGTATCAATAGAAATATTAACATTGTAAGATGTTGAGACTTGAAATTTTGGATCTAAATTATCAACATCAATGAGATGTATTGAAATAATTGCTTGAGATGAAAGTGGTGGATTTCCATTATCCTATAAAATAAAACTGCTTAGAAAAAAAGAACTATGTTTGATATTAATTGATTTTACTTGTGCAGAAATTGTTAGATTAATATTTGGTATCATAGAATTATAATCAAGAGGTCGAGTTAAAATAATACTTGCATTTGTTGAACTTGCCAATCGAAAATAGGACTAAAAAATATAAAAGAAATTTTTAAATTATCTTTTCAAAAAAAAAATTTCTTACAATAAAAGAAGAGGAATTATTTTGTAAATAATATGAAAATGTGCCTGATACACCCGAATCAGGATCAGAAGCTGATATAGATGTTGATATGATTGAATTAATGGGTGTTGTTTCAGTTAGGTTTATATAAAAAATCGGTTGGGAGAATCGAGGTGGGTTATCATTAATATCAATAAGATCAAGTTGAAAATCAATATCATGTATGGATTCATCAGCTAAAATTGTGCATTCAACAATAAAACGAAATGGATTTGGATAACTATTTGATGTCCACCATTCATAGTCAAGAGCTAAAGAAATATAAAGAATTTGTTTAGTTTTATTTCTTAATTCAAACTTACGAGAACGTAAATAAAGATCAGTAAAATTTAATGTAAAATAATCAGTTCCATTTGTTTTTACATCGGAACTATTATAAATAAGTCGAGTTGCAATTTCAGATGATGTACCAGTGATTTGCAGACGTGCAACAAGACTTCCTGGTTGAGTATTTTCGGGCATTGTTATTATTTGAAGTGCAGGTAAAAATTGAAGTGTACATGGTTGACCTAGAGAAATCATTGACATATATATTTTAATTTTCCATAAAATATGATCGTTTGACATTAATCTTTTTCGAAAATAAACGTGTTTAAAGAGTTGATTAAAGTATTATAAGCGGTACATTTGATTCTATTATCACAGATATATGTTTTGAACAATTGAAAATAAATCATTGAATTCTATCAATCATTTCTCATTCACTCGAATTACCATTAGTCATTTTATATGTATATTCTGTTTGTTTGTTGATCTATTCTAAAGTTATTTCTCTTTTGTTTTTAGTCTTCTTTATTTTTTTGCTTTTCTATAGAAATATAACAATAATCAATGAATACTAATTAGTTGAACTCAAGCGTCAATGCCATTTAACACATACGGTGACCGTTCACTCACCACTACACTTAAAAGTTGACCATGTCTAAGTACAAGAAAGACTTACCTTGTGCACGCGTTGTTATAACCATTAAACATAGCAGCACGAGGCTGATTTCGTTGATGATGAGAGTGCTCATCGACCAAACGATGGATGACCATCAATTACAATAGCAGACAATCTTAATGAAAAAATAAAACATACATATTGTCTATATAAAAAAAATCTTCACAAAAGAAATTTTATTCATTATGTTCTTGAATTATTCAAACAGAAGAATACTTCTCTATGCTTTATTTTAGTAGAAGGCAATCTTTTGATTTGACTATATACTATAATGGATGTAATGCTCATATTTTATGTATATGTGTAAAAAAAAAATTTTCTTTTGACTATTTCCATCCGTCTTACCTTCTTTCTATTGTTAAATTTCGAACGTGCCTAGTTTAGTCTGCCTTTCTTTTGTTTCTGTTATGTTCAGGTGATTACGCGCATACATACGCATACACATATACACACATACACATATATATATATATACTCATAAGATGCGACTCTCGTTGTTCCCATCAGCAACTATGTAAAATAAAAGCCTAAGTTATTCGTTGTTCTTTACCATCACCTCAAATACACAACATCATTATTCAAGTGCGTCTACCTATGTACGCTCAATGTGTCACAGAAAATTCCGAAGGGTAATTTATGTAAACATTACTCTGCATGTATATATGTGTTACGGTCAAAATTGGCATTTAGTCAAAGCCCAAGCTGCTCCTTCGGACTAAATTAGAATATTATTTTAATGAACTGTAAAATGACGAAGAAGAAAAAAAGCAGCAATAATAAAAATATGATTGCGGTCAAGGATGATGATGAGAGGAAAGTCTAAATGAGGATACAGGAAGTCGTCCTCATTAGTAAGAGAGTTGTTAATAAGAATGAGTTCTAATAAGACTGTGCTTTTATATAATTAGCTATTTCAATCTCTTTCTTTCATAGTTACTTTTCTACAATCTTAAAGTTCATTGAAATAGTATTCGAATTTTATTTGATTAAAATTAGAATGCTAAATGTGAATGCATATATATATATATATATACAAGATAATCTAATATGGATAAATGTTGACTAAGAGAAATAGGCGGATTTATAAATAAGATAATCTTTAATCAGATACTTAAATAGATTTATTGTTTAA
Source organism: Adineta steineri (assembly GCA_905250115.1). Lineage (NCBI taxonomy): Eukaryota > Metazoa > Rotifera > Eurotatoria > Adinetida > Adinetidae > Adineta > Adineta steineri. Next base: position 688,431 of record CAJNOI010000007.1, on the reverse strand, counting down.
TAAATATAAATCTAAGATATGAATACGACTTACCTGTAATGTTCAGTCAATTTTGAAAATGACTGTGATCGATTAACGTTTAAAGTATTATTGTTATTTGTTTGACTATAACAAACTTTTGTTCAATTCAATGCCAAATCTGTTTAACTTTTGCATCAACATGCTCAATCAAATCTATAATGATCATAAAAAGAGAAAAAGACAGAATGTGTACATATACAATTGAAATATAATGTCTCGAAAAGAAAAAAAAAGAGAGAGTGAAAGAAAGAACTGCGTATAATAAGCAAAAGAGAGAAGAAAGAGAGCACACCTTTTTTCTTCTCTTTTCACCCAATTACTATTGAAAAGAGAAAGAGCGAGAGAGAGGGAGAGCAAACATCTACGTAAGTGCAATATAGTACCATCCTCTTCAGAATAAGATTACCCTTGAAACCTTTTATTCATTTGATTTCTTCTTTTTTTTTTTTGTTTAATGAGTAAAAGAAAAAGAACCAATAAATGTCACAACATCCGTATTTTATTTCATGAATCATTCAAAGTGAATAATTAAAATATTATCTTTCCTAGTTTTAATTAACATCTGCTTTAATTCAATTTTAAGATAGAATATTCGCAGACAAAACAAAACAAAAGGAAAAGAAATATTTCCGGAAATCAACTAGCTTGTTGTTCATTAAACAACGAAGAGT
>CAJNOI010000007.1:661345-687729 GCA_905250115.1 Adineta steineri | reverse complement strand
TTATCTTGATCATCAAACGATTAGAAAATACAAGTGAAAATGATCAACATGACACATTTTGTTAACGATAGTCACAGAAACACTTAATCTCTACAGTTTGCTTGCGTATTTCTTAGGGGTGTTTATGTATGCAACGACAACTGACTATGAGACCTAACAAGTGTTATGCAAATATATGCACGGCGAAAGCGTATTATTTGTCAATGAATAAATACGGATGACGATGTACAATTATAGATTGGATTATTTTCATTGAAATAATATTAAAAACGAAAAAAAGAAGAATAGAATAAAACATGCATGATGAAGTCAATAAAGAAAACAAAAGAAAATTTAACTGATATGATCATTCGTTGTATTCTACTTGTTTGTCTATTTAATATCAAAACCAAAAATCTTTCAATTAATCTCAAATTGAATCGTATCCTTACACATGTTCATATCTCGTAATTATATTGCCATTTTCCACGCTTCGTGTAATTTTATTCTCATCATCATCGTCATCGTCGTTGTCGTCGTCATGTGCACTTCGAGATGATTGTAGACCGATAAAATAGGACAATGACAACAAACGACGATTACACGAATTGAGTAAAATGTTAAGAAGAACAAGAAAGCGTAATTGGTTGTATATATGCGTTTATAAACTCTCCCATCACTCACTCGAAGGTGAACGATTAGTCTCTTTTTTTTTTGTCTCGTTGTCATCATCATCATATATACATACATCGATTATGATCAATCTTCTCTTCACACGTACTTCAGCCGCCCTACACCTATCTTACAAATACATCGTTCACCGCTCGATAATGTGTTTCGCATGAACAATTCTTTTTTTTACTCTTTTTTTATACGCATATACATATGTATACATACTGTTGGTCATCTTCATAAGAGTATATTTAAAATGCAATAGATAAATTCAATTTTGTCAATTGCTTACTATTTTAAAATGACATCACGTTTTATATGAAAATAGTGTGCATAATTTGTCTCAATTTGGATATAACTGTCTGTCTAATGAACCAATTCGACAACTAGGACATAAATAGAAGTATACTAAAAAAAAGAAGAAATCTGTTGCTCAATTTGAATATGTAATTAAATCGACGACTTTTTTTTGTTCCTAGGAGAATATAAATAATGATGAATCAATTTAGAAGAAAGATCAAACTTGCCAACCATGTACCGCCAACAGGTGAAACAGCTTGGTCATCAGATTCGCTCTACTACCGTTTATCAAAAGAAATGAGTGAGAGAGAGAGAGAAAAGCAAAGCCAATTTGTAAAAAAAAGATGATATGCTATACCTAGCAGCAATACTATACAATAATGAAATGAATAAGATATAACTAAAGATTGAAGAAAGCAATCGATTTGTCTTTCTATAGTATTAAAGTATATATAAAATAATATTAGATAAATATATGTATATATGTACATGAATGATAACCAATCTATGAATATATTGTGAACACTTCTGTTGAGCTATGTAAGTTTGCCTAGTAGTTATATATATATATGTATGTTTTACATTTGCCTATTATATTCTTTGATGATTATTCATGAAAAACCGGCGATTATTATATATATGTATGTACATACACATATACGTGTATTAAAAAGAAGGAGATTGTTGACGGCACTAAGGATGGGATCTTATTTCTCGAGGACGACAAGCAACCGACTTTTGCCTAATGGTAAAAGAAAAAAAGAAAAAAAAAAGGAGAAAAGTGGTGTAATTTGTACAAATATTGTACATGTATGTATAATAAAAGAAGACTTAACCATATGGTAAAATTTCCTATTTCTCTGGTAATAATGAATGTACATACCAATAGATCAATTTTTTCTTTCTTTTTCTTTGTCTCTCTCTCTCTCTCCTCTTCTTCATCTTCTTCTCATTGTCGAAGTGTCAATTGAGATTTAGCTTGGCGTGATTTTTTTAGTTGTTATAAGATTGCATCATCACTATATTACTAACTATAATATATATACAGACCTTTTGTCGTCTAAGTCCATTTAAATTCGAAGGAAGTTCAAGGCCTATTTATTCAAGCTACTATTCCCATGAGAGAAATATAGAAGAGAAAGAAAAATGACCAGACAACGCAACGAGCCATATCATATATCAGTCAACCGGTAGACAATAATCAAATATGTCAAGCATACTAACAAGCAAGTTACTTATTTCCCTATTACACCCGTTTGATCGCATCCGCACTCGTTTATATATTGAATTGAAAAAAGAAAAAAGAGAAGAGAAGAAAAAACAAAACAAAACGATGAACACGGGGTAAATTATAGTTAGGATTCATTGGTAATTGTAAGATGTCTCATATACATGTCATGTTCATGCACTTCATTTGTATTATGACATTCAATATAGAAGAAGAAGAACAAATCATAGATATCACAAGTTCATATCAATGAAATTTATTTTTTTGTTTTTTGATCATTTCTTTGTCAAGTAAAATTCAAACAAAATTTCAATATGATCAATCGTTTATTACCCTTGTTTTTTGTTAAATATGAATTACATTAAAATGCTTTGTTTTTCTATCATTCAATACAATAAGAAAAAGACAAAAAAAATTGCACAAAAAAAGAAAGAATTTTTAATCTTCACCAACGGGTAAAGCATCTTCTAATTTCTTTAAAAATTTAACTCGTAATTCAGTTGCATTGTCACCTTTTAATTGATCTTGAACAAATCGACATTCGACTTCTAATTGAACCTTATTAATAAATAAAAAAAAGACAATTAAGAATAAAAAATATTTAAATAAACAAACCATTTCAAGAGCACCACGTATTGCTCCGCATATCATCTGATTATAACTTAATTTTTGACCTTGTCCTTCTGGTAATTCAACAAATTCAGTAAGAGGATTTCCATCAAGTAATAATGAAAATTCATCACCAGCAGGTGACCAATTTGTAATTGATGGTGAAATACCTAAGTAAGTTTTAAAACCTTGCTAAAAAATATAAATCCCTTTTTTTTTGTTATTTATTATACAATAATAACGATTTACTTTAGCAAGAACATCAGCTGTTTCACGTAAATCGTGACATCGACCTACATTTGGATTTCGAGCAAGAAAATCATCAATTAATCGAACGCCAATATTGTATCCACTAGAATTTCATATATGTTTAGAGATATTGATTAAATATTTGTAGATATAGAAAAAATCTACATCTCATTTTATTATTTCATATTTCAGTGTAAAATAAGATCTATGATAAATTACAAGGCTACATAATTATTCGATCTCGTTTCGATAAGATAAGCTGATAACAAAATAGCTTGATGATAATATACTAAGGATGAATTTTTTTCTTAATAAATTATTGCCACGTGTAAAAGAAATTGAATTCGTCAAAAAAATATTTCTATCATTTGGTAAAGAATGTAATTACTGGTTACAAATTTGAATAAGACAATGATAGGTTTTAGAAAGATATAAAACGATCATCTATATATATTAACCTTTATTTTAATTTATAACATTGTTATTATTCATTAGATACTAATTAAGACTAAAAGTCAACTTGATTACGTAGGAAAAATGTATAACATGTCGTAATCATTGATAACAACAAGAATCTCATATATCTACGTGTTGAATTAACAAAATTTGAATAGTCAAGTTAGAGAATCCTTGATACTCATGAGTAGTTGAATATTTTATTAATAAAACTTACATTTTATCGAGTTGTTTATTAACTTCATCGACATGTTCATAATCATTAAGTATTTGTGCAACGAATGCTCCATAAGTTAATGTAAATAATTCTTGTGTCTTTAAAAAATAAAGAAATAAAATTTTATTTTAATTTTCTTCTGTTCATGCGCTAATCACACATACTACCCACAACACGTCGTGCGTCAAGATTTTGTTTAACATTTGTTCGACTCATTTTGAAATAAAAATATTTGATTTCTAAATCTAAAAAAATTAATTAAATCCACACACTAGAATTTAAAATGATATATAAATAAAAATTTCTTAGGTATAAAGACATTAAAAACAAAGGAATGATTTTTTTTTTGGTTGAGATAAATGTAAATAAAAATAAATCATTCAGATTTATGTTGATCATTTGATAGATCCTGTTCAATTTTTGTTAATGTATTTGATGTAACAGCAGCTAAATCATGTGAAATGCCAGGCATTTGTTCAAATTGTCGATGTACTTCTTTAAATTTACTTGACATATCTCGACGAATATAGGTAAATTCTCTTGTCATTTCTCTATTTCCATCAAGTAAATCACGTAATCTTGCTTGAATAGCAGTATTTTGTGATTCAATTTTATCCATAGCTTTTTCAATATCATTTAAAGCTGTTTCTAATTCAAGTAATTCTATTAATAGATAAATATATAAATGAAAAAATAAAAAATTTGTTTTTATCTATTATAGTGTATACCTGAATCAACTTCTACTTCATGTGTTGGGTTATAATTATTAGTCGGTTGTTTATTATTTGTTTCTTTTTGATTATGTGATTGACGGGGATCTGACGTTGTCATTTCAATATTTAATTCAAAAAAAAAAGAATTTCACTAAATAACTTGAAATGTATATGTTAAGAAAACATAACAACTGAAAATAAAATGTGACGTGATGATGTCAAGAGAGATTGTGGCGATATCTATCAACTGATAAAAAAATAAATTATTTTTTGCTAAAATAAATTAATTCAATCGAAATAAAATCTTATTTTTTCAAAAATAATTTTCTTTTTCAATGTTACATTTTTTAAGATTATCAAAAGAAAAAACAATTGATTGGTTTAAAATCTTATTTTTATATATTACTCTTTCTTGTGAGTGAGTGAAGTGCATGAATGAATGATAAAATATCTTCCTTAGCTTTTTTTTATCTAATTTATCATAAGAAATAGCAATTGCTACAAAACAAACATCATATATTATAAGATAATTATGATTCATACGATGTAGAAGACGTCCGTAATGTTTTCAATATATGATCAGGTGTATTTTTATGTGAGGAGAGTCACTTTCTAAGCTCGAAAAAAACAAAAACCAAATGAATACGGGACCACGTCAATGGCCTCATCTTGTAGGTAGAAGTGCTCAAGAAGCCGTTCAAGTAATTAGAAGAGATACCGGTATAAAAAATAAAATTCGAGAATAATTTCTATTTGTAAGTCTTATTGCTCTTGTTCAGGTTTAACTAATATTCAAATTATGCAACCAGATATGATGGGCACCATGGATTATCGAACAGATCGAGTTAGAATTCAAGTCGATCAATATGGTAGAGTTTCATCTCCACCAACTATTGGTTAACTACAATAAATAGACTTTTTACTTTTTTGGATTTGATAATATAAATTCATTGAAATATTTCTACTAATATAATTAAAAGAAACTAACAAAAAGATTCAATAAATGTCCTATCAAAATAATCATACATAAAACTAGTAATTCTACTCTATTTATGTTTGGTTATTACTCAAAACTGTTAAAACTTGATTCTGCCGTTTCTCTCTTTATTTTACTGTAAAGTGGCGAGTATTCTGCATTTCCTGTTTTAAAAAATTACAGCTTATAAATCAGATGGGCAAACGAAAAGTGTAATATACTCTTCTCATATTATGTAAATGTTGTTCGACCTAATTTGAGCAATTCATTATCATATTGTTTAATATATGAGTTGTATTTGAGAACAAGAGTAAAATTTTTCAACCTAGTGAAATGCGATTCCTTCCATCATTATTATCAAAGTATAGAATTTGATTTTTGAGATACGTCGATTCATTTTGATCATTCATTCTTTGTAAAAAATTTAGCATCTGATTCAAAATTTGATAATATATAACAAAACTTGTTATAGAGCATTTTCAAGGTCATTTACCTGGAGGATTGATTAGTTTAATTAAAAAACGATTACAATCAATTCTACATTTCTATAGATGGGAGCCTTTTATGCTCTTGATATTTTTAGTAGGTAAAAGGTGCACCTTTTTTTCTTCTTTCTTAAAATGCACACCAATTATACTTAAGCAAATATTATTCGCATAAACTAGTGTTTGGTTTTCGGCTGTATATATAAATACGTGTCGTTTTCTCATATAAGTAGAACATTTTATTGACGTACAAAGAAATCGAAACAAAAATGAATGCAGAACAACATGATTGGTCAAGTCTTGTTGGTAAAGATGGTAAAGAAGCTGTTGAGATAATTAAAAAAGAGACGGGTATGCTATTTGGAGAATATTTTGTATATAAAATATTTTTACGTCTTATTTAGGTTTAACAAATGTAGTATTGATGCCACCTAATTCGATATGCACGATGGATTATCGAACAGATCGAGTTAGAATTAATGTTGATGAACAAGGCAAAGTAGCAAGTCCTCCTAATCTTGGTTAACTACAATAAAAAACACTTTATACTTTTTTGAATTTAATAACATAACTTCATTGAAATATTTCTATTAATATAATAAACAGAAAATAAAAAATGATTCGATAACTGCTTTATCAAAGTAATCATGCATAAAACTAGTAATCCTACTCTATTTATGTTTAATTACCAGTTTAATTTTAACTCAAAATCTTTCTTTCGCTTTACAAAAAATAAAATTTATATAATTATGGTCGATTAAAAAATGTTGTTCGACCTAATTCAAGCAATTCATTGTCATATTATTTAATATATGAGTTGTATTTTAGAACAAGAGTAGAATTTTTCAACATAGTGAAATGCTATTTCTTCCATCAATATTATCAACGCATAGAATTTGATTTTTGAGACACTTCGATTCATTTTGATCATTTATTATTCATAAAAATATCTTTGGCATAAAAAATTGCCTGTGAACAACTTAGCATATGAAATCTAGTTTTTATTTTCGATTCGATATCATTAACTGTAGTGAAAAACGATGCATCTGACTCAAAACTTGATCAATATAGAATATAATTTATTATAGAGCATTTTCAAGGTTGTTTACCTGGAAGATTGATTAGTATAATTAAAGAGCGATTACAATTAATCCTTCATTTCTATAGATGGGGGTCTTTTATGCTCGGATACTTTTAGTAGATAAAGGGGTCACCTTTTTTTCTTCTTTCTTAAAACGCACACCAATCATACTTAAGTGAATATTACTCGTAAAAACTAGAGTTTGGTTTGTGGCTGTATATATAAATAGAACATTTTATTAACGTAGAAATAATCGAAACAAAAATGAGTGCAGAAAAACATGATTGGTCAAGTCTTGTTGGTAAAGATGGTAACGAAGCTGTGGAGATAATTAAAAAAGAGACGGGTGTGTTATTTTGAAAATATTTTGTATATGAAATATTTTTATATTTTATTCAGGTTTCTCAAGTGTAGACATTATACCACCTGATACGATGTGCACCAAGGATTATCGAACAAATCGGGTTAGAGTTTATGTCGATAAACAAGGCAAAGTAACAAGTACTCCTAATATTGGTTAAATAAACTGAAACGATTTTATGTATCCGTCATTTTGCAATTTGCAGTACACTTTTATGTAACGCTATGGTTTCTGCTTTGAACAATTCTATTCATATAAGAATAAAACATTAAACAAGCACTTTTATTCAAATATAAAAATCAATTTTTATGTATTCTATGATTTAGTTCTTGTATAACCGTTTTATACCGATAAAAGTTTTAAAACAATGTTCAATTTCATTGTTCTTATATATTATATGAGGAAATTGTTTATAATTCGAATAGAGTAATGTATTTTTGGGTTACTTTGAAAAGCGAGAAGACTTACAACTTCTGTAACGAGATAAAGAATATTATTAGCTTTCTTTATCAATAATTCGTCTCAATTAGCTAACGTTATGAAAGTCAATGTTGCTAAAAAATATTCAAAGCAACATATATACTACATTTCGAATTTTTGGTCGTTTTGAAATTTTATATCTCAGCACTTTTTTTTCATATTATAGTACGACATGATACTCTGATAGGGGTGACATCTATGATCAGATAAAGTCGAATTTATTATTTATGATAAAAGTATATAAAATAGAAATTCTTCTATTATGATTTAATTTTTTTAATGAAATAAACTGTTTTATTTGATGGAGTTTCATTTTTAAGGTTAAATGAATAGAAAAATGATTGGCTCGATGAAATACTATTCCAAAGAGCCATAGTTTACTTGCTTATTGTTAAACAGAGATTCTCATCTAATAGAAGTATCGTCGAAGTTTTTAACTTGAAGTTCGTAAGCAATAAGAATTTCCATTTTCTTTTTCTCTTCTAAAAATAGTTATCGATCATCTGGGACCTATAACTATTATTTTCTAGACGATCGTTTTTTATGCTTTATGTAAAAAGATATACTTTTATATATGAAGTAAACAAAAACAAGAGATGAGAATGTGTGTAGTTTATTTATAGTTCTTCATTAAAATGTCACTTTTGTATTTAGTTTAAAATATAAGAGATTATTAAATTAGCATTAATGTCAAGGAGGTATAGGTTAATTATTGTGTGAATTTTATTATTTTCTATTGTTTTCAAGATGGAATAAAAGAACAATTCTTTTTTTTCTAAATATTTTAATCTATTTCAGATATTGTATCATCTCGATCGTTCCTCTTCGATCATATCAAGTAAGAATCTTTTTTTTTGAAAATTAATATTTAAAATAATGCTCTATGATGATAAATTTTCCAACAAAAATATGATGTTGACTAATCACCAAGTTTTCCCTGAGAGCATTGAAATATTTTTCTATATATCTTCTATATTTATTTATTATTTAGATGGCCTCACATAAGACCCTTAAAATTAAAAAGGTACTTGCCAAAAAACAAAAACAAAATCGACCTGTTCCACAATGGGTAAATTAATCATTTATATATATAGAAATCTTTGTGAATAATAGAATTTTATTGTTATTATTTAGATTCGTATGCGTACAGGTAATACAATTCGATACAACTCAAAACGTCGTCATTTCCGTCGTACTAAACTCAAATTATAAACAATTATCAATAACGATGACAATAACAATTTTTCTTTTCAAGTTCTGATTGTTGTTGTTATATATTGTTTTTGTTAAAAGACAAGAAGATGAAATTAACAATCATTCATTTAAATAAATAAATAATTACCATCGGACGAATGAATGATAAAGAAAATCTTATTTATTTTACAATTACAAGAAAAATTTTCATCTAAATTTGTATTTTTTAAAGGAATGATTAAGGTTTATTGTACTCTTGGTAGTTGTTATTTATTATGAACATTAAAGGATGAGAACAAAAGCAGAATTTGTTGTACTAAGCATTATATTTTAAGCCCAAAAGAAGTTCTCTACCAAGATTGGACAATCAACTGAAAAATAGAAATTTATATTATTTAAAAAGAGCTTGTAGATACTATACGTAGAAAAATTGAGCTTTAGTTAATAATTGCTAATAATTTTGTCATTCTCATCTTATGATTACATAGTATATTTAATAATCATTTTGTCTCATATTGAATCTTCATCTACATTAATAAATAAAAGTATTGAATGTCTCAATTGCATTGTCAGTTTAATGAATAATAATTACAAAAGGATATAATTCTATATATTAGGAACATGCTCTATTTGAACTAGTGAACTAAGGAGTCGAAAAAATCAACTCCGAAAAGCCCTGGAATTTGTTTTTTGCAGTTTGGCGACATCTAAATCATTCTAGTGTCTGATACTATTCTGGTATTACTAGTTTTTCTTAAAACTTGTGATATTAATAATAATATATTTAAAATATGATGAATAAAAATACTTGGCTCTATCACAGATACAACTCCAATATCGATTCCAACTCTACAGTTCACTAATATGAATTATTTTATCAAAACTAATATTCATTCATATGCTTAATTGAGAATTTAATAATCTTGTTTCATTGTTAATTAAATACATGCAAATATCTTCAAGGAATAAAATAAAACTTAACTAACAGTTTTCTGGTACTAATTTCTTTTTCAGTTTATCTATTTCAAACATATACAATATTCATTGAAAAAATGACAATGGAATTAATTCAATGTATTTATATTTTTTGAGAATAAAGGTGCAAAATTGCTGTGCTATTTCAAGACATACGACATTCAAATCTGTTATCTGATGTTTGAACAAGTGAAACAAAAATATTGCAGTATTTTTCTTTTTGAATATTTCTTTTTTCAAAAAAAAGAAAAAGAACGAAAACGAACTTTGATATAGAGAAGATTCATAGACTAACAAAGTCTTTTAATATCTTTTAACTTGCTTGATACCACTCTCTTTACTTCTTAGTTCGCAAATAATAACAATGACGTGATAAAATTAATATGATAACAAACAGCGAATTTTATCTTTATCTTAAAACATAGAATTTTGCGTCTCTCTACTTCGCATACATAAAAGAGAAGTTTTTGTCTAATATTCTTTTTTCTAGAGACATAATTTGAAAACAAACAAAATGCAAGGCTTTCCGTGTCTTGCAGTTATTGTTAGTACATTATTAATTGTTTCGAGTATTGATGCTCGTCTTCATAGGTTCGTTAATTTATCAATCTATTTATTTTCATAATTTTTTTTAAATCTAGAGTAAAATTACATCATTTCGAATCGGCTCATGATCAACTCTTTAAAGTTGGTTCACATCAATCAATTGCATTTGCACGTAAATATCAACTTGATGGACCAGTTCCAGAATCATTAACAAATTATCTGGATGTACGAACGAAAAGAATATTTTGAATTTCGAATAAAGATTTTTATATTTTTTCAGGCTCAATATTATGGTGATATTGGTATCGGTTCACCAGCTCAACCTTTCCGTGTTGTATTCGAGTATGTTTTTATAATTTGATCAAACAAAAAAATGAGTTTGTTTTTGTTCTAAATAGTACTGGTTCATCAAATCTTTGGGTACCAAGGTATATATTTCAAATATTTGAAGTTAAGAAATTTGATAATTCTATTTTAGTGTTCATTGTTCACTTCTTGATATTGCTTGTCGTAAGTTAATGACTGAAATGTGATATGAAAAAGATTTATTTATTCTTCTTCCTTTTTAAGAATTACATAAGAAATATGATAGTTCAAAATCAAAAACATATGTTGCTAATGGCACAGATTTTAAAGTAAAATGAATTTAAATACGATTTAACTTTTTCGCTATTTTTATTTTCTAGATTCAATATGGTACAGGTTCACTTCAAGGATATCTCAGCGTTGATACTGTCACAGTAAGATATAAAATAGATTATATTTAAATTCAATTTTGATTATATATTAGATTGGTGGTGCTGAAATTAAAAATCAAGGTTTTGCTGAAGCTATTAAACAACCTGGAATTGTTTTTGTTACAGCGAAATTCGATGGTAAAATTCAATCATTTTATTTAATAGAAAAATATATGTAATGATACATCTTTTAAGGTATTCTCGGTCTTGCTTACCCAGCAATATCTGTTGATGGTGTTTACCCAGTATTTAATAATATGTTTGATCAAAAATTAGTTCCTGAAAATATCTTTAGTGTCTGGCTTGATCGGTAAAATTTCAAATATTTTATTTATTTTTATTAAATTTTCTTTTCAGTGATCCAGATAATCCACGAGGTGGTGAAATTATTTTCGGTATGTTTCCGTTTGAATATTTGTTAATAACTAATTTTTTATCTTTAAATAGGTGGTTCCGATCCTGAATTATACGAAGGTGATTTTACTTATCTTGATGTTACTCGAAAAGATTATTGGCAATTTAAACTCGATGGTATTTCATTCAATGGAAATCAATTTTGTCAAGGAGGTTGTCAAGCGTAAGTACAACTTCATTCTTTTTATTTCATAAAAAAAAATCGTTTTTATTTGTCACAGTATTGCTGATACTGGTACAAGTCTTTTAGTTGGTCCAAAGAAAGAAATTGCTGCACTTAATGCAAAAATAGGAGCTATACCAATTCCAGGTGGTGAAGTAAGAAAATATGATATTAGATAGATTATTTTTAAAAATGTTTCTATTTAGTATATGATTCAATGCAATACTATTCCACAATTACCACGTATTAATTTTACACTTGGCGGTAAAGATTTTTATTTAGACGGTCATCAATATGTTTTATCTGTAACACAATATAATCAAACACTTTGTATATCTGGTTTTGCCGGTATTGATATTCCACCACCAGCTGGTCCACTTTGGATTCTTGGTGATGTTTTTATCGGACCCTGGTATACTGAATTTGATTTTACTAATAATCGTGTTGGTTTTGCAAAATCAGTTATGCCAAAAAATTCCACAATGAAAAATAAGAAAAAGAATTCATTACTTCGTGAACTTATATTTTAAATTATTTCGATAATATTTGTCTTTTTTTCTTTATGATTAAAAAAATAAAATAAATTTTTTATATTCTTGATTTTTCAGTTTTTCGCTTTTTACTCTGCCAATTAGAAAATCTTTCAGGTAGTTGTGCATAGACTTTTTTGTCGAGTAAATGTGTTATTTTTGAAGTGCGATGAAGATTATTGATTTAAGACAACAATGAGAATATTTAGACAAGAAAAGAGACGTCGAAAGAAAATGCGCTCATTTATTCTTGCACTTTTTTCAACTACACAATATGATGTAATCAGAAAAGGAAATGATGCAATATGTCTTCTTTTTTTTCGTAATTGTACAATAACACAATTTAAGTAACATTGAGAAGTAGGTCAAAAGACAATAGAAGAAACTAAGTCGGTCATCGAAGAAAAAAAGAAATTAGTGCATAACGACGTCATATACAAGATAAGGTAATAGAATGAGTTCTTTTTCGCATATACAAGTAATAATTTAGTCAGTATAGATACTGTGAGAATGTCGTGCTTTGAATTATCTGTAATAAACTGAAGGTATTTCAACCCGTTGATAAAGTCTATTAGTTATTTAATTAAAATCTCGAGTAGCTGATGTTCTCGACATCTCATTATTACAAAAAGATGTTTAATAGACAAATCTTAGTTAATATAAAGTTATTTTAATGTTTTTTAACGCCAACTTGCAATCGGTCTTTTAGGAATTTTCTTGTGATTAAATAATCATATTCATTTTACATAACTTGTATTGAAAAAGATAGATCTGGTACATTGATTAAAAGTAAAATTTCTTAATGGTAAGAAGATTTTACAATTATGAGAAATATATTTATAGAGCATTATACAAACATCACGTGCTGACACGTATTTTTGTTTGTTTTTACATATTAAAATAACAAAACTCAAGTATGAATAAAATTTTAACTTCATAAAATTATTAAATATTAATAACATATTCATCAATTATCATTTAAACGACATTTTTATTCATAATTATTCTATTACTAAATGTATCTTATCAATAACAAATTAAACTCTTAACATACACGCTATCTTCAAAAGAAAGTTAACACCAAAATGTTTAATTTCAAGAACGTTTCTTTTTTTTTATGAAAAGAAGTCAAAAATGAAAAAAGATATAACGAAATTAGATATACATATAATCGAATTTGAAGAGTATCAGATATCAACACAAAAAGAAAAAGAAATAGACGAATAATAATGAATAAAACATGACATCATTTTGTTGTCTTTATTAATATAACAGGTATGACTTGTCGAAAAAAAAGAAAGAAAAGGGAGTTTACTTTTCTTTTTTTTTACTATAGACGATTGTCATTTTATACAGACGTACACATTAATAGTACAAATGTCATGTCCATGTTAACCAGATCATTTGACGAGAGAGAGAGTGAGTGAAAGAATTGACTGTTTATTTGCTGTTACTACTTCTTTTGGTGATTATTATGAGGAGAGAAAACCGCAAGTGAACGTTACAACTGTAATATACATTGAAATAGAAGAGGAGAAGAAGAATGACGTTGTGAGAAGCCAATTTCTTTCTCTTCTCTATATACTCTCGTCTCTATCGTCGTCTTTCGTTTTAAGTGTAAAAGAAAAGTTGTGAATCTTAATGGAATGTATGTGGTTAAAAGAAGCAAAAATTCTCTATCAACTAACGTCATGCCTGTAGTCGCTTGTAAGAGCATATGCGCGAGCGCTCGTTTTTGATTTCTTTTTACCGTTATACAAAAGGTACTCTATACCTGTAGACTCATTTGTTCTTTTCTATGTTCATCAGTTTTACTTTTTTTTTTTTTTTTTTACAATTCCTCTTTCTTTTTTAATGTCTCATGTATCGAGTCGATTACAATGAGGGTAAACCTCATAGTTTACCTATATGTCATTTTCGTAATACATGACATATTTATTTTCTCGGATTACAAATACACACATTTCTTTAAAAGATTTCGATAATTTTTTTCTTTGTTATGCGACCGCAAGCCACAATTTTTTGTGTCCTTCATAGACACCGTCGTTGTGAATAATAATGATAATAACGACAAACGCGCATCTACATGATGTAAATATTATTTTTTTATTTGTCAGTTGAATTTTCTTTTCTTTTCCTTCATTTCTTTCTTTTTTTTCTCTCTACAACTCTTTTTTTATTCTCATACTTACTTTTGTCTTCAAATCTTATTTTTAAACATATTAAAATTCATGATGTTTCATTTTTCATTCATCTTTCCTTTTTCTCATACAACCACAATTTAACATACATGTATATATATATTAATATATATGTTCGTGAATATAAAGCAAAAAAAAGAATAACAAAAAAATCAAATCTTAATTTTTTTACTTTTCTTATTCTTTGTCTTTACTTGTTTTGTTTAATTTCTCTATCTAGACAAAAAAAACTCGGACGTGAACAAAAGAAAGAGACATACGGCAAGTTCCCTAAGGGAAGTTTTGGGATGAGAATTTGACAGTTTCTGCTGGTGTATGTGTGTATGTGTGCGCGAGTGTTGAAGAAAAAAAGAGAGAAATATAAACACCGAAGGAGACATGCACTCTTCACGACGTAGTGGCCCGGTTACCGATTTACACAATGCTCATACAGTTTCAACGTTGATGAGAGCGATGACGACATCAAATTTATCGCCACAACGTTCTCATCGTCATTCATCTCGATCAAAAATAACTTTCGATGGAACATATCCAGTTCGTTCATCTAGTATTCATCAGGTTTGAACGACAAAAAAAGAATATATATTTATTAATCTTAATTTTTCTAATTTTCTATAGATCGAAAATCGTGATCGAGATTATGAACGACATCATCGTACATTTGATAATGTTCGTTCAGCTGATATACTTTCACTTGAAATTAAATTGAAAAGTAATGAGAAGGTCATTGCTCATCAAAATGCACAAGTAAATATTTATTTTTTTTATTATTAAAATAATTTTCATTTTTTTTTCTGTTTAAGATTGAATTTTTACATGAAACAAATCGTACATTAGAAAGACAACTTCAAGAATTAACTGATCTTAAACGTGATTTATCAAATAAACAATTTGAAGAACGTCTAAAAAATGATGATCTTCTTCGAGATCTTCAAGATATTGATCGTCTTGCACGAAAAGTTCAAGCAGATAAACAATATACTGTTGATGCAGCTGATAGAGAATTAACTGAAGCTAAAGTAATTTACAAGATATTATTTTTCTTTTCTATTAAATTTTCTATTGCTTTTATTTTTTTTCAAGATGGAAATTGAACAAAATCATCGTGAAATGCAAACACTTGATACTAGAGTTGCTCATTTAACAACAGTATGTCATTTATTCAAGATAAATTTTAATTGATTTATAAATGAAATTGAGTAAAAGAGAAACAAATACATGTTATACCGTTGTCTCAATAGGGAGTCAGAGACGTGTATTTCTATGGATTCAATTTTTTGAGTAGTTGATCGTTGTTAAAAATAGAAATAGAAAAATAATCGATTTTTTTTTTCATATTTTTTCATAAGCGAAGTTAGTGGGCATTAATTTACATTACGGAAGAAGAGAAATTTATTGGTAAAAAATAAATCGATCGAGATCTTTTTAACTAATATTTATATGTTGTCCGACTTGATTTAACCTTCATTTTTAAATCAACAGTTAGAGTTATTCATTGACAAAATAAATGAAGTAGTTCATAAAGATTTCAACAATGAACACATCATCTATGGTTTCAATATAATAAATGTTGAAAAATTCTTTATTTCGATGAAAATAGATTATTTATTCTTTTATTTCTAAAGGAAAAAAAGAGTTTAATTGACGATCTTGAAACAATGAAAAGTCAATATACTGAATGTAATAATGAACTTCTTCGTCTACAAGATATTGTCGATCGTTTACAATCTGACAAAGGTAAACTTAGTCGACGTGTTTCAAAACTTGTTCATAACGGTAATATTCATATAAAAAATATTTTCGGTATTTAATTGAATTATTTTCTTTCTATTTTAAAGAAAAAGATTTACTACAAGAATTACAAAGATCTCGTCGTACAACAAAAGCTCCAACTCCATCCGTAACTGGTGGATCATTATCAAAAAAACTTTCACTACCAGCTCGACTTGATATACATTTAAAAAATACCGAAGACGAACGTGATATGTATAAAAATGAAGTAGAAATTCTTCAAAAATTACTTAATGATCGTTCTCGTTGTGCATCATCATCATCACCATCACGTTTAAGAGGTCGATCATTATCTCCAACAGCTGCTATACGTTCAGCAGTTCGACGTGATATGGCAACATCACCAGTTATGCAATTTGTAAAACGATCAGCAAGTAGTTCAAGTGCATCACCTACACGTTGTACTGTATGTGGAATAAATCGACATAAATTATCGCCAACAAAAGTAATGAATATAAATATTTAGTTATTTATTATGTTAAGATTTTGTTTTCAAGGATAATAATTCATATGAAAGTCAATTGAGAAGTCTTGAAGAAGAACGAGATCGTTTTCGACGAGAACTTCATAAACATAAACGATCATCAAAAGACAAAGTAAATAAATAAGATATTTTTATATCGAAATAGAATCAAGAAATATAGTTTTTACGAGTAGAAATTCAAGTGATTTAAGAATTCTTACTCTAATTTATTTCCGGGTTATTGACAATTTTATTTTAATTGAACTTGACTGTATTTCCTGAAAAAAAACTACAATGAAAACTTAAGATAAATAATGATGTAGCAATTAATTTTGAAGAAAATTGAATGTTTTTATGTGTGAGAGGAAGAGATTCCCGAATCCCGTCAGTGTCATTAGATGATTACACATGTCTAAAAATAGCTTTAATGGATTATAATAGAACATCCTCTACTTAAAGATTTACAAAGATGAATGTTTCATTTGAATCAACATAGCTAAATTTTATAAAATATTGATATCTAATTTCATTTTTTAGGATTCTAATGAACCTCAATTATCTAAAGTTCTACGAGAAAAAGAAGACTTACAATTATTATTAAACAAATTTGAACGGCATATGGCTGAAGTATGACATATCTACATAATTTTAAATAATAAGATTATTTTCTTTTTTTGAAGATTCAAGGTAATATAAAGGTGCTCACGAATGAACGAGATAATATAAATATGCTTTATGAACAAGTTAGTTTATTTATTTATTTTTTCTCATTTGATTTTAATTGAACGTCTTTTTTTGTGTAGGCTAAAGAAGAATTACAAAAATCTCGTCATGAACTTTTACAAAATATTCAGACCCCTAAAGTTTCCATAGCTGCTCAATCAATTTTACGTAAAGTTGAAAGCGAACGTGATTCAGGTTTTATTCAATTGAATATCTTTTATTTGTTTTGTTAATCTCAATATTTTGCTTTAGCTATTGTTGAAGCACGAACAGCAGGTACTGAACGAGATTCTTTACGTGAACGTCTACGAGTAAACAATAAACTTTCTTTAAATTTTAATATTTCTTCTTCTTCTTCTAAGATTACAACCGATACTGGATTAACTGAACGAGCACGAAATGAACAACGTATTGAAGATCTTGAAATTGATATACGAAAAGTATAAATTTTATTTTAATTAAAAAATATTTATTTTATATTTTTTGAAAAGCTTGAAAATGATCGTGAAGAAATTCTTCGAGAAAATCATTTATTACGTGAACAAATTCGAGATTTAACAAATAAACTTGATGAACGATCTTTTACAATATCACAATTAAATCAAGAATTAGATGATCAAAAAAATGCATCAGCACAATTAAGATATTTATCGGAAGAAGCTGAACGTCTTGTACAAGAAAATCAACGACAATTAAATTTAAAAAAAGATGAACTTCGTACTCATGAAGATAAAATCAATAGACTTGAAAAGAAAATTTGTATGGTTAAAACTTTCAATTTCGAACAAAATTATACATGAAATTTTTGTTTTAGATGAATTACAAGAAACAAATAAAGCAGTGAAAGATGATTTTCATATTGTACGTCAAACTGTTCAGACACTTGATAAAGAAAAAGAACGTTTATGTAATGTAATTGATTTAAAATCTGAAGAAAATCAACGTTTGACACAAGAACTTAACTCAAAAATACGTCGAATTGAAGAACTTAATAGAATAGTCGCTGAATTAGAAGTTGAATTAGAGTTAAATATTCGATTTTTTTTTCTTTATTTTTAATTCTAAATTTATTTTGTTTCAGTCGTTCAAATGATGATACGAAACAAAAATTAAAAGAACTTTCAAATATGAGAATACAATTTGATAGAAATCTTGAAGAATTAAATGATTATCGACGTAAATTTGATATTGGTTCAAGAGATAACAAACATTTACAAGATGATTTATCAAGTCTTAGACGAGAAAATCAAGTAAGAAATGATTATTTATCTTCCCAAAAAAAAAGAATACAATTTTTCTCTCAATTAAATATTTGAGCTAATTTACAATAATTATTCTTACTTTCAGACACTTCATCAGGAACTTGAACATGCAATTGATGATAAAGAAAATCTCAAATTACAAGTACAAGAGTATATCAAACAAGTATCAAGTTGTGAAAGTATTATCACACAAAAGGTACATATATATTCACGAATTAATTTAGTGATATGTGTCTTTATAAAAATATTCAGGCGCAGATCCAGGGAGGTGCGGAGGGTGTGGCCGCACCCCCCTTTAAAGCAAATTTATGCTAAATTTTAGCAGTTTTCCGCAGAAATATTGAGTTTGTATCGTATCCGCACCCCCCTTCGAAAATTCCTGGATCCGCCACTGAAAATATTATCATATGTTTTGTAGTATTCAACTAAAGTGAATTATCCAAGATTTTATATGATTTATAATAGCATTCAGTTCATGTTTTATATTACTTAAGATAAACCAAAAAGTGCTAGCTATGATATTTGAAATTCTCGAAAATATTTCGTATTGAAAAAAATCTGACTGATCAGACACACGAAGAATTGTCAGTTTAAGAGATTTTAAAAACACTCGATAAACTATTACAAAAGATGAAACTTTTTATAACTAAAAATTATGATTATCTTACGCATTTAATTTTATTACAATTTTTGTTTGCTTCGAAGTATTACATAGCTCATTTAAAAGAACGTTATAAAAATTAAATCTAAGATAGACAAGATATTTTCCTATGGCTTGATAAAGTAAATTCTCCAATACCTAATGTTTTAAAATACTATTCATATACAAGCCTAAGTCATTTTTTTCAGATTATTTATCAATAATCATTTTACTTAGAAATATATGTATATATTTTGTTTTAGGAAAATGATCGTGCAGCTTTAATTGAACAATATCGTGAAGCTAGTACTGAATTAAGTCGAGCAAAAATGACATTAACTGACATCGAATCACGTGCTAATGATCTTAAACAAGAAGTACAAATAAAATCAACTGATGTTAAACGATTATTAGACCGTATTGATTCTCTTGAACGAGATGTTCATCATGTATGATAGGAAAAAAAAGAGAACTGAAGAAGAATTTTATCTAATTTAATATTTTAGCATGCATCTGTTAGTCAAGAATATGAAATTCAATTATCAAATATGACACGTTCAACACAACGTAATGAAGAAATAATAAAAAAATTACAATCCGATAAACAAAATTTACTAAATGAATTAACTAATAGTCGAGACCATAATTCATCAATTGAAAGTAAAAGAGAACAAATTATACGACAATTAACATCAACTGAACATGAAAATGATCAATTACAAGCAGCTAATAGTGATATGAATGCTGAAATTGATATGTTACGTACACAAATAAGTAATGAAAAAGCTGTTGTACAAAGTTTAGAAGAACTTATTAATTCATTACGTGAAAAAGAATTTCAAGCACAAATACATGTGAAAGAAAGAGATTCAGAATTACATGTAGCAAAAGATCGTGCTAGTATCAATGAACTTAAAGTGTACGATATCAACTAAATATTTTTCTTATTATATATTTTCGAAAATTTTAGACATACTCAAAGTAAAGAAATAGCTGCGTTACGAACACAAATTATTGGAATAGAATCCGATAATAAAAGATTGAAACATTTATTAACAAATGAAAGACATGAAAAGTAATTTGAAAATAAATAAATAAATAATTTATTTTTTTTATAAATTAAAGAGATATGGCAACTCAAGATTTAAGAAAACTAACTGATCTTACATCACATATCGATTATGAGTCTCGACATCGTAGTACATCACCTAGAATAACAGCATCTGCTTCAAAGTAAGAATCTTTTTATAAAAGTATACATATATTTTTTTCCTTAATTTCAAGTACAAGTATTCACCGATCACCTGGAAGAAGTTATTCCCCACATTCTGATTCCTCTCCAACAAAAGTAAGTATTCTCCTATTTTCAAAAACTTATTTATATTATCCATTTATGTAAAGATCTCCATCTCACTCAAAGTTACTGAGGTTGACGATAATTGTGAAACTAATCCTGACACTGAAGGTAAATATTAATATTACTTTCTATTTTCATATACATATCTTTTATTTAGGGCGTTAATCAATCGTGTATTGTTAACTCGCATTCTAAAATAAATCTTATTTCTAATCCGTCCAATTTTCATATATTGTTTTTTCTTTTATATCTTTGGTTTTTGTGTGTGTGTGTTTGTATCTTTTTATTTAAATCAACAAGAACAAGTGTTGTTTTACTTCTTTTTACTAAACGTTAGCGTGTGTACGTGCACGCTGTTCTTTCTTTTTTTTTTCTCTCTCTCTCTCTCGTGTGTGTGCGTATTTTTAGGCAACAGGAAAATCTTAAAAGCTCAAATTCGAAAAAAAAAAGAAAATAATGACAATTCTATTTTCTTTTTTTTGTTTATGTAGATTTGTGATATGAGTAAAAAACGATGACTTTGTTTTTTTTTTCTTAAATAAAAATCAAATAATATAATATGAGTAGAAATCTAATTTGAACTGTTTTTATTTATTATTTGTTTGTTATTTTTTTTTTCTCAAGAAATATTGATTAATTAAAAATGATTTATATGATTTGAATCTTTTATATGATCATTTGTTTTACGACGATTAAGTCTACCAAGAAAGTGTTGAATACGATTAGGATGAACTTGCATTTCACCACGACGTAAAATTTGTTCTAACATTTGTGCAACTTTTTTCGAATTACGACGATATAATTGATGTTCTTGATCATCTTCAATTGATGATGATGATGATGATGATAAATCAGCATTTATTGCTTGACTAACCTAAAAAGAAAAATATTATTTTTAAAAATCTTCGCTTTTCTTGTTTATTTTTACCTCAATGACGATCATTGAAATGCATAATAAAACCAGACAGTAACGAAGATTAACGAATGAATATGATTGATGATGATAATAGACCATGTTGTTTTTGTCAAATAATCTGAATAAGAAATTTGCTGCTTTTATATTTTTCCTCTCTAAAGAAGATAAGATAATTATTTTTCAAAACTAGATAAAATTTCTTGATTAATCAAGGAGAATGATCAAATTGTCTGTTGTTGTTGTCTTTCACGCAATGTACTATTATGTGATTTACGTTCATAGTTTAAAAGGTTAGAAAGTCAACTCATGTCAGAAGTTTTTAATATAACGAAAGATGACTTTGAAAAAAGATATCGATATATGAAATAGTAATACTCTTACTTAAGCGTGTGAATATATATGAACGTAGAGAAGAGAAAGACAGGAATAAATAAACTATAATGTCATTAAGACCGGAAAAAGAAATAAACATATCTTCTTAAGAATATTCTCCGAATGATAGAAAAAAAAGAAATTATTTTTAGCTACTTTCGTACAGTAATCAACCGGGTCAATTCTCTAGGGAAAATATTAACATTTTTCTTCATATTTTGTTTTTCATTGCTTACTCAATTTATTGATCAAAATTTTCTCATTAATTCTCTTATGTTATAATAGTTTTTTTTTAATATACATAAATAGATGAAACCTTTACTTGGATATTTAATTTAAATAAAATACAAATTCTCTATCAGATGTCAAATTTAATAGATGATTTCTTATCTGTTGAGATATGTCGATAACATTTAATGATATAAAAATCAAAAATAAGATGTTTCAATTTGATTATGATTGTCATAATATAGAAATTGAAAAATTAATATACATCATCTATTTTCTCATGATAACAATCAATGTTTTCTTTCACAGCAGTTATTTATTGATTTAATGATCTGCTCTTTTTAATCAAGTATTTTATTTCAAATTCTTTGAACATTATTTTCATATGTAATCATATTTAGTTATATCATATCAATTGTCTTCAAAATAGTTGAAATTAATCATAATTTGAAAATCAATAAACTTCCATGGTCATAAATCTCAATTATTTATCTTGTTGAAAAGGTCAAGTACAATTCTAGTTGTTCTACTTAACACAAAACATATTGATGTCTAACTTTTCCACAGGGAGCAATATGTCTTATCTCATTGTTCAACATAAAGATTTGATATATTCTGTTAATCAAACTGACGATGATAATATTAATAGTATTTTCATTGATTTTATATGAATATACACATAGAAACCTTATTAATATGTATTTCTCTATCTGTTGTGAACATAACACACTATACGATTTCGTCAATCTTCTATATATAATTAGCTAGTCTAGTGAACCGATCAGTCATAATCTTTTGTATGGCAGGATATGTTATAATGAGCAAAATATAATTGTAGAAAAAAAAAAGAAAGATGATCGGTCGGTCGACTGAACGATCGCGATACAGATGTGCACTTTATTGATGTATTTATGTCCGAACTCCGATGCCATTGTATAGAGAAAGAAAAGAGAAGAGAAGAGAGAAGTGTTCATTAGAAAGAGAGAAAAAAAAGAGAGAGAACATATCTCTCAATTAGATTATCAGTCCGTCAAGAAAATGGCACGGGTTAAACTTATCAGTCTGTCCCGTATATGGTATACAATTATTGTTGTATTAATTCATTTAATTCTTGTCTATTATGGTATTAAACAATGTTATTTTAATGATCGTTTATTATGGCCAAAATCTTCTCCTTCACCAAAATTTGAATTATTAGTACAAAAAATATGTCTTTTAATATCACTTGTACTTCTTTTTATATTTATTTATCCATCATTATGTCGAATTGGAAATTATTCAAATGATAATCGAAAAATAACAACAGCTGATTTAAAAAAATCTTATATAGATATATTTTCTCTTTTATGGCAACATTGTTTTTCATTGAGTAGTACGTTACATTTAATTATGAGTTTTCTTATTATTATATCAACTGTACTTATTCATGCTAAACAAATTATGGTTGGTGTTAAAGATTCAGGTAAAAAACATTTTTTTATCAGAATAATCATTATTTATTAAATAAGATAATGTATATATGTAATAATCATTTGTCAATAACGGATCATTTGTTCGAGCACTTTGATTTGATATATTTATCGATTGTGAATTATCTTCATAGATTATATAATTCTATCATATGAAAGAATAGATGAATAATAAAAAGTGATACATAGTTATCTTGAAAGAAATCAATTCATTTGCTTTTTTATTGGATGGTATAAACAATGATATTTTCAAGGTCTCTTTCTTCTTCTAAGAACAAAATATTAGATACAGATGTAGTTGTTTTTTTATATACTAAAGATAAAATATATGTCTGTAAATTTAATTTTAGCATTACTATGGCATACTGATTTTGATTTACTCTTTAATTGGTCATCATCAACATCAATTGCAATGTCTATGTCTAAACGTTTAACTACATCAAATATAAATTCATCATCTATCCCATTTTCATTTGATTCATATTCACGTTTAAGTCTTTTAAATTTTCTATTTGCATCATTTATTTGTATTCTACGTGAACCACATGTATTTTGGTCAATATCAAAACTTTTTTCTATTATTTATTCATTTGCTATTGCTCTTAATGTTTTACAATGGTGTTTAATGTACGGTGCATTACAATTATTATTAAAAAATCTTTGTTATAATACAATTGAATCACGAAATAATATCGGTTATCTATTATCAAATCAACCATATACAACATTTTTTCTTTATTTACTTCTTGAATTTCTTATTTATATATCATCAATAACATTCTATTATTATGCATATAATCGTTTTAAATCATCATCAAATTATGAACGTTGTTCAAATTATTGTCCAAGTTTAATTGGAATTATTATTTTATTATTATATACAGCATGTAAAATGCCACTTGTACATGATATATTTCTACTTTATATACAAACACGTTTACGTCTTTTATTTATAACATTTATCTATGAAATCATACATATTTTATTAATACTTGCTCTATGGATCTATTTAACAACAAAATTAAATTGGAATATTAATTCACAGGAAAATTCTTCATCAAGATTTTATCATGGTTTAAAAGTTCAAAATAATCCAATGCAAACAATATCATTACCAGAATTAAATAAAGATAAATCTTATGAAAAAGTTCGTATATTTCAATCAGAAATTTATTATCATAATCGTCCAAAAAATTGGAGTTTACCATTAAATCAACAATCATCAATAATGGCAACGTTTGATAATGATGATGATATTATTACGCGTTCACCATCATATCCAATAACTCAAAATAATAATAATAATGAAATACAATATCGAAATGCAATAAGAAAAACTCTTTCAAGTATAAATAATTCTCATCCACAACCAAAAGCAGTTTTTCTAAGAAGTAATACACCACCTATACCGCCTGTTAAAAAATTTACAAAAGAACAAGTAGATGCAGCTAGATTACGTGCACAACAAATGATTTATCAACAACAAAGAGCATTAGATTATACACAACAACAACAACGACATTCAGCTGCGCTACTTATTAGTCAAGTTTGATTTTTGTATTTTGCTTTTGTCTTTTTCTTTGTTTTATTACCAAACTGGTTCAATAAATCGTTTTTGTTTAATAACTGGTTTTGATCGAATAATTCGTTTAGATTTTATTAATTTTGGTTTTCGAGTTGTTGTACTTGTAAGAAAAGTTTTCAATTCAAGTAATTCATCATGACGAATACGTGTACCTATAGAAAATATTTCAAAAATTTATACAAGATACAATTTTATTTTTTTTTACCATTTTTTAAACAATGTTCAGCACTTGGTTTTGGACAACGATTGAGAAGACCACTATTTGGAAAACCTATAGAAAATGATATTTTTTATTATGTTTAATTTTGTTTTTTTTTACCATAAGGAAGTTTTGGTTTAAGAAAACAAAATTGTTCAAAAATTCGAAGTTCTAAATCATCTTCTAAATCGAATGCATCACTTCGATTATGAATGATCCATATATTATTTATATCACTCTTTGTAGGAAATAATATAAACCAACGATTTTTTCTCATATCAATTTCAGTTTCTAAAGAAGAAAGACATCTTTGTTTATTTTTCTAAGATATCTAAAGCTTTTTTTTTTGTTTATTACCATTATGTTCAATAGTAACACGAATATAACGTGAAACATTATCAGGTGCTTTACTTTTCTTTATTGTACAATAAACAATAAATTCAAATGTATTTTGTTTATTAGAATAGACATCATTTAAATGATCATTATTACTGACAGGTATTGCCCAATTAAAACGACCAAATAAAATTGTTTCCGCATGTTTTACACGTGTTTCAAAAGTTGGTTGCTCAACATGTAATAACATACCAGCATTGATTAATGAAAATATCATAGTCAGTAAAATAGTTGATAGCAATATCAGCTGCATGAGATCTTTCATATAATATTAATTATGGTAATATGTTAGTTGTATTGTATTCTTTCTTCTATGGGTGTATATTTATATTCTATATGAGAAATGAGAAAAGGGTGGGAAACCATCTGGACAACAATATCAGCAAGAAGAGATGGTTTCTACAAAGAAGAAAAAAA
>CAJNOI010000007.1:644033-661245 GCA_905250115.1 Adineta steineri | reverse complement strand
AATTCAACAGGTACATAAAAATAAGATTTATTTCCATGTGGCAAATAATAACGAGTATCATCTCCATTAGATTTTGAATCACTTGGACCTATTTTTAAAAGATATTCATCTAAACAATGTTGAGTTAAACGACGTGGCCGACGAGAATGTCCCATGTTCATTGGACATAATCGAAATTCAAAATAACCAAAATGATTAGCAGTTATATCAATCGTTGTATTAATCATTTCACCTGATTCATATGTACGACCGATGATACCTGTTGCATATATACCACCATCTTCATGATCCCGAGGACCTACAAATGTAATAAAAACATAAAAATGAATTCAGATTAAAAATCTACCTTGAAATGGATCTCCACATAAACCACATCGACCATTTTGTGAAGTCCATTGATTTTCTTTTCCACCACAATAATTACTCATATCATTATAATTAGCTGGTACCTCAAATCCAAAACGCCACATTGAACCTATCGAAAAAATTTTATATAGATTATTTTTATATTGACTTTACCTCTTTGTGGTGGTTCAAGTAATCTACCATGTGAATTACAAAAATCAATTAATGAAAAAACAATAAAAAAATCAAATAGAAATAATTGACTCCAAGCCGGTGTAGATTTCATCATGATGGCATTCAACTATTCACTTAGTATTCAATATATTCAATCTTGTTTTAATTGTCTGGTCGTACACAAAACGAAAGACAAAGAAAGATTGAAGTTAATCTTTATATAAACAATTCATTAAGACAGATACAAGTGTTGGACATCGAAGGAGGAGAAAAAAACTGAATTGTGCACGAAAATTTTCTTGCTTTCATTGTCTTCGGAGGTCACAAAGATAGAAACACATTCTTACTAAACAACTATTATAAGCCGATGATTGTAAAGAGAATTTCAAAGCTACATGAGAAATGTCAAATGATGATAATGAAAATTCATTTATAAATTTAACATCGATACTACAAAGTTTCATTTCGTTTTTCATATAAATAATAATAATAATCAGTTTAACTCTATTTTTATTGTTATAGTTGATTCAAATGTGAAGAATATTAAGACATAAATATTACAAAATTCTTTGCATGAATTGAATAGTTTCTTGTGATCATTCGTTTTATTGAATAGCAATACTATTTGAAAACTCAAGAAAAAAGTTTAAATAATTGATGATTGAGTTGAAATAAGTTTTTTTAGAGAAAAAATACATACAGCTGATCGGATAAAGTTAAAAAATTAATTATCCAATAGAATCAAATGCTACCAGAGACCTCACTATTTAGATTTGTTTATTATTCTACCAATATAAAAGAACATAATCATTGGAATAAATCTATATTTTATTTCAAAATTACAATTACCTACATTACATGATCTTCTTTTATAACTAGATTTATTTGATATTTTTAGACCTATTTCTAATTATTTTCCGAAAATCATGCAACTAACGTGTCGATTTTTTAAAAGTCGTTTACCTGAAACTGATGATTTAGTTATGGCTAACGTTGTTAATATCGAAGAAATGGGTGTTTATGTTCATTTACTTGAATATAATAATATCGAAGGTATGATTCTACTAACTGAATTATCTCGTCGACGAATTCGTTCAATCAATAAACTTATCCGTGTTGGTCGCAACGAAGTTGTTGTTGTTGTTCGTGTCGATCGTGACAAAGGTGCAGTAGAATTACAATCAAATAAATTAGTTTTAAAAAAATATCTCCTTCTTATTTAGGTTATATTGATTTATCTAAACGTCGAGTCTCACCAGAAGATGTTAGTAAATGTGAAGAAAAATTTGTCCGTGGAAAAACCGTAAGATTCTTCCGTTTATTTTTCACATCAAATGTATTGATGAATTTAATATTTACAGGTCAGTGGTATTCTCCGTCATACAGCTGAAGTATTAGGATTAAAGACAAATGAAGAATTTGAAGAATTATATGATAAAACAGCCTGGTATTATGATGAAAAATATAAACGAGCCGGTGCATCATATGATGTATTTGCAAGAGCTGTTAAGTAAAAATTAACTGATTAAAAAAATAAAGATTTATTTGTTAAATGAATATTATATTAGTGATGAAAAAGAACTTGATGATTGTAAAGTTGATGACGAAACAAGAAAAATTCTACTTAATAATATTCGTCGTCGTTTAACTCCTCAAGCTGTTAAATGTCGAGCTGGTAAATAAAGAAAATTTAAACTTTATTAATTTATATTATTTTGTTTCTTTTTATTTAGATGTTGAAGTAGCATGTTATGGTTATGAAGGTGTAGATGCAGTAAAAGACGCATTAAGAGAAGGTCTCAAAGCATCAACTGAAGAAATGCCTGTTAAAGTAAATCCTGTTTGTTAATTTTTATTCATTTATTTATAATATTTTATTTTAGATTAATTTAATTGCTCCACCACTTTATGTTGTTACAGCTACATGTCTCGATCGAAATGAAGGTCTTGAAGCACTAAGAAATGTTATAGAAAAAATAAAACATGGTATTGAACAGTATCGTGGAATATTTAAAATTAAAATGGAACCCAAAGTTGTTACTGATGTTGATGATGCAACACTCAAAGTAAAATATAATAAATTTCGAAACAACGAATTTATCTTTCTTTTTCCCTACAGGAAGCTATGCAACAAGCTGAAGATGAAAATCGTGAAAGATCGGGTGATGATGATGAAGATTCCGATGAAGATGAAGGTAAATAATTTGAAAAATATTTTAGAACAAATATTCAATTGGGAATATTTCTAGAGGGTGCAATTAAAGGTAAACTACCAGGTGAAGATGATGATGAAGCAACAGGAGCAGTTGCTGGAGCATCCGCTGAATCAAAAAGTACATCAAAAACTAATCCTAAAGCTGATGAAGACGATGATGATGACAATGATAATGATGAAGCCGAAGATTAACATTTTTTAAGAAATACATAAGAAACAAAGAATCATCAGTATTGCTTTTTTTATGTTATTCTTTTTCTTGGATTATTTAAAAAAAAAACTCGATGATACAAATGAAGGTTTCTGAACAAGTGATAATGCTTTGATATAATCTAGTTTTTCTTCATGATCATTTATTGATCGATGCAAATAAGATTCAAGACGATAAAGAAATTGTTGTATCATTGGATTTGTTAATTGATTATTTTCATTATTAATTAATTGTATCCATGTGAATTTTTCTTTATCAGACGAAATAAGTATTAAAAGACTAACTTCAATAAGACGAGCAAGACTTTGTACAGATTGATTGAGTGTTGATAAACGTTCTTCAGCAAGACAAGCTCGTTGTTCAATAAGATCACATTGTATTGTACCACGACGAAGACGTTCAGTTAAACGATCGATTTTAATAGTAAATTCGGTCATTGAAGAATGATTGGCGCGTAGATATATTTGTATGTCTGTGTGCTCGTGAATGACTATTTGTTGTTTCTAATACTATAGAAGATTATATACACTCTGTCTGATCAGAGAAGAACACAATCAATAATAAGATCGTGCTATGTGCCGATAGTCGTACTTGTTGTGAGGATGAGACAGAAGAGAATAGAAGGAAAAAAAGATGGACAGCTTGCTATCAATGTCTATTCCGCTTTTTTTTTCCTTCTGAAAGTAACATCACCATCAGTCAAAATGACATGCAGATTGTATTTGTAGTTGTATGCAGGCGAGGAAAATCTGATTAGATCAATAAATAGACACACAGCATGATAAAATCATCGAACTAAGTCAATTCTCAAACTATGAATATAGCGAAAAAAGAAGAAGAAGAATTTCTTTTTATATATGTATATTTAATCTATATATAGATGTGTATGATTTTTTTTTTCTCTTTTTCTTTTATGTTTATGCACATAGAGAAATAATGTAAAAATCTCTTATTTCATTGTGTACACTTTATTCGTGAACAATGTGATCTCTTCTTACATAATAATGCATTTTATGTCCTTGTTAATCCAAAAAGTTGTCAAAGATGCAATCGGAAGATCAATATCAATATTGTATTTTGATTTGAACAAGAAAATTGAATAGCATTGTCTATATATTCATATAAAAAAAAAACTTTTTTTTTTTCTTGTTTGTATTCAGATCATCAAATAGAACTTATTCTAATTAGTTGATCATACATAAATCATTAGAAATCCTTTTATTCTTCTCGACAGTTCTATAGTGCAGAGTTACTGAATGAACGTGATTATATTATGCAATTATATATTACATATTTTTCAAACGAATCATATCATTGATTAGATGAATTTTACAATAATAACAATTTCATATTGTTCGATAGTTCTTATCGTAGAGAAAAATCTTCTATACAATTTTAATGATATGTATATGTTTTATTAAATAGTAGAAAATGAAATATGAATATCTATCGAATATGTTTAGTTTTTCTTTTTTGATTTTTTTGAATAACGAATATTTCTTTCTGACATTCCTTTGACATTTATAAGTGGTTTAAGACGATGAACAATTTTTACCAATGACTCTTGATTATTCATCACTGTTGTCAAATCCTAAAATCATATTTATTCATATTAAACATTCTTATTTTCTTTTTATTTACTTACTTTATATGCTTGTGGTGCTTCATCTCTCAATGCTGCATTAGTATCACTCACAATACCTTTCATAGCTTGTTCAAAAGATTGTTGAGAAATTTGTTTCATTGCCTATGAGAATAAAAAATGAGAATTGTTTTAATAAAAAACTAAATTAACCATTGTTCTTGACATTAATCTTCCAGCACCATGTGAACAAGAATAAAATGATAAAGAATTTCCTAAACCTTCAACAATAAATGAACCAGTACCCATTGAACCAGGAATTATTCCTAATTGTCCTTTTCGTGCACTTGTTGCACCTTTTCTTGTAACCCAAACGAATTCTTCTTCTGAATTATTAAAACAAACATTTTCCTGTTGACAATAGTTATGATGAATATTAACCATCCGTTTAAGATCAGTTTCAAATCCAGTTACTGATTTAATAATCGAACAAAGTTCATCTAACATAATTCGTCGATTTTGTTCAGCATAATTTAAACACCATCGCATATCAATTAAGTAATTTTGACCTTCCGATGAATCAATTTCTAAATATTTTAATTCATTAATAATTGGTAAACGATGTTTAGACATTTGATCACCAGCAATACCATGATAATAGTCACATGTTTCTTTTCCAATTCGACGTGAACCACTAAAAATAAATCTTATATCGTTCTTTTTGTTTCATTTATAAATCATATCTCTACCTATGTAACATTATCCAAATTTGTTCATTTTCATCGTAGAGTATTTCAAGAAAATGATTTCCTGAACCCAATGTACCTAACTAAATAATCTTAGAAAAAAATTTTGTATTCTAATATTATTACTTGTTTTTTTGTTATATCAGATATTTGACTTTTTAAATAATTTGTACATGCACCTAAATTACGAATAATATTATCAGTTTTTCTATGTGCTTTTATTCTTGCATCATGTCCCGTTGGTATTGCAATTTTAATTTTTTGTTGAATTTCTTTTTTCCAAGTTTCTTTCAATTTGTTTAATGTTAAACCATGAATTGGTGCAGCAATCATTCCACATCCAATGTCAGCACCAACAGCATATGGACTTACATGAGTTGTAGAAGCAAAGACAGTTCCAATCGTTGCACCAACACCTATAAATTAGAATATTGAATGAAAATATGAATTTATTTTATCTTACCAACATGTACGTCTGCCATAGCAGCAACAAATCCTTTCACAATACCACTTTCAGCTAAAACAACTAATTGTTTTAATGCTTGAGGTTCAAGTTCACGTGTATAAAGATGAATAGGTACACCTGATGTTGGAATAATTAGAGGTAATGGTATCGATGGATCAGCTATAGAACAGTGAATATTTTCCTCGTTTATATCTTTTTCATTGATTAAATTCGAAAAATAACGAGAATGAGTCAGACGAGAAAAAGATCGTCTGATTAAACTAATTAACATTTTATTCTAGAGTATAAGTGCGCAGAATTTATTAATTATATATATATGAGTATTATCTTGGAAATCAATACAATAAGGTTTTTATTAAATCAAATGAATAGATAAGAAAATAAAAGAGAATTTTTTTTCAGAGTTCAGCAATGTTTTTTTATTTATATTCCGTTCTGGATTTTATTGATACATCATATCATTAAAATCATCATCATCGAATCTATCTTCGTTGAATGCTGTTGGTTTTTCTTGATCGCCACTATTTTTTACTAATGCACATCCTTGGAGTTGTGTCTCACGTGTTCCAAAAAATGATTTATAATATTTGCATTCCCATTGCTCTCCACTTAAAGTAAGAGTACATTTAATATTAAGTCCATTTACAACTTGTGTGAGGCAAGTAGAACCAGATACTTGTGATTGACCATCACCACCATTCTGAGCACCTGGAATATTGACAAGAGCTTTTTGTATACATTCTTCTTTAAGAGATTGATCATCGGATACACTCCAACCACCTAGCATATGTTCAGCATAACAATAACTGATTATAAAAACAACAAAGATAATAATAGACTTCATTTTATCTAAAAACAAAAAAAGAATAAAGAAATTTCGTTATTTAGGAAGCAATTATTTGTCCAATGGGCAAAAAAGAATAAGAATCTATATCATTGTTGGAGACAACGGCTAACTCATAAAGATGAGAATAGGAAACGGAAGACATTATGTTCTATAAGAGATTACAGTCTACTCTATGAAAACAAAAGAATTTTATATTATATGATTATTAATGAAAATGATCATCATTTTTTTTACATTAATATGAATATTCAATAAATTGTAGTCTATATATATATATTTCAAAGTATACGAATGAGAAAATGTAATACTTATTTATCATCGTTCTTATCAAATGTAATACTAGCTGAATGATTATGATCAAACAAAAATTTTATCATTGTTTACATATAAAATTTGAATACAATATAGATATTTTTTATCTTTTATATCGTATTACTGATCAAGCATTTTATGCATAATAAGCTACTTAGATACCTTAGCAACACATAGCTGTTAACATTCTTTGTTTATTTTATATAGTTAATAAAATATCTGGCGAAATTTATTTTAACTGTCTAGTGAAGAATTAGAAATATAATAAAAACTTCTTACTCATTACGGGACTTTTCAAGGTTATACACTCAAAAATCAGAATTATAGAAGGTAAAAACAAAATTTATTACATTGCTCAAATACAACGCAATTGCATCTGATTTTATACATCGATTCCTTTTTACCTGATAAGAAAAAAATGGTAAATAAATATACATGTACAAATCATTGATTACATCTCTACTTATTTCAAAAATCATTATTCTTATTGGTTAAGTATATAATCGAACCAAATGGTACTATAGATATCACTCTTACAGATTTCTTTTAGTCAAAGTCTTGTCTCATAATTTACATTTATGACTGAACTTTAAATTATCTAGATAGATAAATTTTATTAGAATAATAAATTTATGTTAACTTTACATATTAATTATGTTTTAACAAAAAGAAAAATATATATATATCACTTATTGGATAAGAATAAATATAATACATAAGGGAAGAAAAATTCAAATTGAATTAAGAATTATTTCGATGATGAAATTTTTTCCATTATTTTTCCC
This sequence comes from Adineta steineri, assembly GCA_905250115.1. Classification (NCBI taxonomy): domain Eukaryota; kingdom Metazoa; phylum Rotifera; class Eurotatoria; order Adinetida; family Adinetidae; genus Adineta; species Adineta steineri. Next base: position 653,562 of record CAJNOI010000007.1, on the reverse strand, counting down.
ATAGCTCTTTGAGCAAATGCTGGTATTGTTATCGCTACTAATATATAAACAAGTTGTTCACAAAATTCACACCAATCAGTTGATTCACTCCACATTAATATTAAGTTCGATACAAGTTGTTTTGCTTCATTCAAATCGATTTTACCTTGAAGAACATCTTGAGAGATAAAAGTACAAAACAAAACTAAATTTATTATTTATTCTTAAATAAATAACTCACTAGTAATAAGACCAATAGCAAGAATTGCTGGAGATGGTTTCAAACCACCAGTATTTCCTGGTAATTTCAATGAAATTAATGTTGGATAAAGTGTCACTGATATTTTTTGAATTTTATCAATTAAATCCTACATAGACAAAATAATAAAATGAAATTTATATACTAATATCATTATCTACTTGGTTTTTCGCTTGACAATCAGTATATCGAGTTTGTATAGCAGCAAACATACCAAAGATTTTAGTCCTATTTAATTAAAATAGATTTATCTATTTTCTTAATATATTTAGCTAACATATTATCCGTTGATTCTGTCGATTGCAAAGCATTTGTTATACCAGCATGAGTTTTTTCCAATTGCGCATCAGTAACTCTGAAAAAAACAACAATGGAAATATTTATTTCTTAATAGACTATTTTCTTATATAACTTACTCGATGGTTTTTTCACTTTCTAGTAAAACAATTTCTTCAATTTGTATAATAATAGCCATTTCACTATCTTCATCAATTTGTTTACGAATATCCGTTTTCTTTTTAAATTAAAACTATTATTCGAATATTTCTAATAAAATAATTACTTCAGTCGACGATGAATTATTTATTGTTTGTTGTACATGATCAGTTTTGAATTTTTTCGATGGAATAAATGAACTCGGTTCAATACTTTAAAGAAAATATTTAAATAAAAGAAAAGCTATGAAATAAACTCAACAAACTCATCATCTTCGGACAAAAGTCGAGCAATTATTGCATCATTTTCAGTTGTATCAAAGGACATTTTTCCAACTTATGATGTCGTACGTATGGAATTCAAAACTATTGAGCTGAGTTTATTGCTGTTCCATATTTTATTCTGCTATCCAATTGTCATTTAAATTTATATATCTATATATATGCCTCTAGAACATAAAAATGTCATCCATTGTTTTTAAGTTTGATTTTTGATCGAAAACAAATAATCTTTTGTCAATATCAGTCGATACGTGACATCTGTCGATTCTGATAATACGAAATTCTTTTTTTTTTTGGTAATAAAAGAAAACACAGCACTTATATAAATACAAACGAACAAATAATCACAGGGTTTAGATAAGAAAAACAACAATTGAAAAATTATAATTATTAAAATTTAAATTGGTGGTGATTCTTCAATAAATTTGAGATGATTATTTGAATCTTCACTATTATTATCTATTCTTGTCATTAACATCGGTTGAAGTTCAAAAAACCGATTATCATTTCGTTGATAATATGTTCGATGATAACATGCACATTGATGTTGACAAGTTGGATTAGTTGATATAGGTAAATGACATGGTCGAATAGGATTCGATCGTGGACATGATGACGATGAACTCGATGAAGATGATGATGTTGGATGATAATTCGCACATTGACGACAATAGATAAGACAGTAATAATGTAATGATCCCGATGATGAATCATCACATTTTATTTGTTCATAATCGTGATGTGTAACATCACGATTTAGAAGAGGTTCAATAACACCATTTGTACAAGGATATTCATTGGGAGGCGTACTAGACGTTTGATCACTACTACAACTATCACTCAATAATGGAACACATGTCTAAAAAAAAAGAAAATTAAAACAAATCGTTTTTAAATGATAGAAAAACGAAATGCGAAACAAATTATTGATTATTTGTATCTTTTCTTTTCTGTTCTTTTCTCAACTATCTTGCCAATGGCAATATTGATTTAAAAGTTGGTCAGCTGTTCAAATTGTTTGAACGTCTGTCTGTCTATCCGATTACTCTTGCCTGATAGATTTACAAAGGTTCACACCCCTTTCAAAATGATAAGAAAGCACTACATATGCTTTTTTTTCCTGTTGCCTTATTCGATGTCATGAGAAGACTTACTGTCCAATTTTGATGACGATGATGATGATTATTGTTATTATACTGATGATGTCTATTGTATCTGACTGATGAAGAATTAATCATCATTCTATTATTACATTTTGTTTTATGTCGTTGTCGTCGTTTTCTAAAAAACAAAATAATATCTTTCAATGTTAAATATATAACAACATTCTTGTTCTCATTATATTTTTATCGATAACAAGGACATTATCAATATGTATATATCTCATATGTTTATTCAGCACGTACGTTCATACACGCGTGTAGAACAAATTGGATCAATATTTTGCCATCATCTATTCTATTCGAATAAACAATGTGTACGTGCTTTGCAGAAAAATAAATCATGACTTTCAATATCCTGCTGTGAAAGACAAATGAATGCGTGTGTACGTATGTGTGGTTATTTCTCAATAGAGATGAATGTCATTTGTTCATTATGAAAATCAAATCATGTATTTTGACACCTGAGAGACTCTAATGAATGATTTGAGAATAAGAAGAAAAAGAAAAAAAAGTTTACTTACTTGATCAAGACAATAGTAGTTAATGTGATAAGCAAAGCGATTATAATTCCCAAAATGATTGATACCGATGATAATGATGATAATGATGATACAGCTTTTTTAGTTTCAATTGATGTTAGTGATAATGAACGTGATGAACAACGAGTATCTATCGATAATATATTTGGTGGTGGACCGATAGCAAACATTGGAGGTGGAGGAGGCAATTGGGAACAATGTTGACACGCGTAGCCACTGGCCATCTGTATAGGGTCACTTGCATCGATCTACTAAGAATGAGACATTGAGAAGAATGATGATGAAGTATTAGTGATGATGATGAAGCAGCAGGAGTAGTAGTAGTAGAAAAGTGCTTGTTCTCTTTCTCTCTTGTTCAGACGCAACTGTTGGCTATTGAAAGTTCATTTTCTTGAAGAATAGACACAACATACTCTCTCTCTCTCTCTCTCTTTCTGTCTCTGCTTCATTCTTTCTTTTAAAGTCTACAATAACACCAAGAAGTATATCATTTTGATCGAGTTTAATTACAGGTTAGTTCGAGGCAAACATACGCCATGATTATTGTATATATTATTGTACTATACATGTACATATGTCATGTAATCTTTCAAATTTATATATAACTTATGTCATCGATTTATATATTATATTTATAAATATACATTTATTCATAGGTAGTTCGTGAACATGTAGAAAAAAGAAATTGTAGGGTATATAGAATGCGACAGTCTGATTGATGAGTAGTTTTTTTCTTCATTTTTCTCATTTTTAAATAACAATAACAACAACAGTAACTATCACGGCAAAGATCAAAGAAATAAAACTTATCGATAGCGATGGATGGCATCAGACTGCGAGACAACAATTAATTCAAGAATTTATAAGATTTTTCTTTTTTTTTGCATCGTTTAATATAAAATGCAAAAAAAGAAGATTCAATATGTTCGATTATCTCGTGTTGTGGTCAATCTGGCTAGATTGCAAATTGATAGGAGAAAAAGAGAAAAAAAAAAGGCTCATCTTCGACATATAAGAACATAGAGAAGAACAAGAAGAAGAAGAAGAAAAAAAAAAGTCTTCGATCAATGTAGAATGTTGAGACATGCATAATCTTGTCAATTTAACAAAACAAAAGACTTGTTCTACAAACTAGTAGACCGTTTAGTGTGAAGATTGACATGTCAGTTATCTATTTTCTGATATTCTAATCATTTGAAATGAAATAATCGGATTATTATCTATGATGGAATATTAACTAGAAAGTCAAATTTGAATACTTCTTCTTTCGTGTTATTTTCTAAGTATTTATATTGTTGATCTGTACCCCGGAAACAGACTTTGACCTAAAAGTTGCTATATACAATCATTGTACAGACGCGAACAATTTTGATACTAATTGTCGCGTGCCCGGATATCTGTCTGTATTCTCGATACTGAACTTTTCTTTTAATCTCTTCTCTCTCTCTCTTGTTTTTTGATGATGATGTCGGTAATATTGTGCTGGTGTATACTGACAGATACAAGACGACTTGATATCATGTTCTTGGATATTCAATAAAGAAAACAAATAGAAAAATGCCATGATATGATCATAAGCATTGATGAAACAGACAGGAACGATTAAAACAGACGATGCTAATTGAACATTTATCATGATTGACGAGTAATGAAAAAAAAAGAGGGAGAAGCCTTGACGAGAAGAATATGGGATAGGTACCTTCTTGAGAACGATGCTGGTAATGGCATATATACAGAGGTCTAAGAAGAGTAGACACAAGTGTTTGCCCCCTGGCGAGTGAAATGAACAGAAAATATGATTAAGAATTTTTATAGTATGACAACAGTCTTTCTCATCAACGAGACAACTAATTCAATCGAATCGATGATCAAGCAATAGAATTCATAAAATGGCGACAGGTGCCATTCACTAGGAAAAATTACGTTAATAAAAACTTACCAAACATTTAATATATTATATGCAGTTGAATCAATAAATTTCAAGAATGAATTAACTTTTTCTAGATTTTTATATACATATACAAATGAATGTTGATGAAATGTTCACACCCTAGTGGAAATGCTTATTCGAATGATAAACGATGTTCGCTTATTATAAACGAACCAGAGAGAGAAAGAGAAAGAGAGAGAAAAAATGAGCATAATGAATCGCGTATCTCTTATCAGAAAGTGGAGAACAGAAAAAAGAGAGACTGGACTCGCTTTTTTTTTATTAGTATACATCTATTCATGATGGAAGGCATATGTATATTATAAATTTCTTTATGACTGTAGTTCAGATATATAATATATATGAGTGCCTTTTGAACTTTTATATTTCTAAATGTATATAGTTATACATACAGAAGCTGAACAAATGTCATTGTGTTTTTATTTCTCATTTAATCAAATATACAACTGATATGTTAAATGAGAACTATTTTTTTAATGTTAATGATGATTTAGATATTGGACAAAATTTGTAACTAAACAAAACAAAAAGAATAGGATTCATTTTTCATTCTAAACAAAATATTTTTATACAGTCAGTAAACTATAATAGTAATTGATCAGTCAACCATATATCGAAATTTGTGATTCTTTTAACATGAAAGACAAAAATTCTTTCAATAAAATTGAATTGTAAGTGAATCATCATAGTTCTTCAATGTAAAGAATCACGTTTGATCAATGAATGTATCTTGACTTGATGAAACAAATATAGTTATATTGATCTCAGCTGAACAAATCATACATATATTTACTTCAGCTATAATGTCGTCACTTTTAGCTGATTGAAGTTTATTTTTAAGATGTCTCGAGTCTAATTCAAGTGTCACCTTGAAATGAAAGTCTAGCAAGATTAAATTTATCTTATAGTCTCTTGTTTTATTATTTTTATATATGTTTTTCTTCATAATAAAATGAGATGCTTCGATGCCATGTAATATCATAACATATAATGTATCGAGTGTTCGATTTGATGATGCATGAGAACCTGTTTGTTGACATTTATGATTAGTATTTGATCGATATGTTGTAGACAAACCTTGAATAAAACTTTTTTAACTACAAGACGGAGAAATAAATGCACGTGATGGTATAGTGATTCGATCAACATAATAAAATAATGTATTAATGGTATATAGCGAGAAAAGAAAGCATGAGTTTTGATTTAAAATTCTTACAAATTTTCAATAAATTTTCTGCATTCGTTTCAAAATAATTATCAATTTAAGATTTGCTATCCCATGGGTGGTATGCCCCTATCAATCGTCGCTTGAAGAATTTTGTGAATTGTACAGGCAATAATAACTGTATTAGAGACTTTCTGGTCATATAGGAATTAATTACTATCTGATCCATCAATATTAATAACATTTACATTACTCTAAATGTGCGATGAATAAATTTTACAACATTAACCTAAAAAAAACAGAAATATATATATTTGTGAGATTGATAACTACCTTGTCTGTAAAGTAATGAATAATTAATTTAATGAGTGTACTAGAATGATACTATTACTTGTTATCGTCAATAATGAAATAACCTATCTATGACAGGCGAAAACAACCATATTTTGATCTTTTTCTGAAGATTTAGGAAATATTTTTGAAATCTACTTGTAGTGTATAATAACTAAAACTACTACAATACTAGTTCGAGTAACAGTTACTGCAATAATATAGAAGAATAAAATTGTCCGACACCTCATAAATGATGAAAAGTAGAATTTCATGAAAGTTTCAGAAAAGAAACTGGACATAATTCCAACTATTGATTTTATATGACTAAAATATAATTGTATCTTTTCGAATTTTTTTTACTACTGAATATCGTTCAGTAATTAAGAAAATACACTTTGTCTTCCATGCATTCGTAACATATTTTTTATTTGTTGTTGTTGTTATTACTGATTCTTTTGTGTTTTTTTAACTGACTGAATGCCCCGTACATGCACATATATATGCACAACTATCAAGAAAGACAAAAAAATGTAACAATAGAATACCAGGCAAAAAGAAAGAAAGCAACAGATATGATAATAATAATAATAATAATAATGCAGATCTTATACATTAACCATTTCCCATAAACCATAAGTACTTCCAACTGTATTTTGCCATAAACGTAATGTTCCATCTTCACTACCTGACGCATAAACTTCACCATCGGGGGAATATGACATACAATGTATGGGACCAAAATGACCTTTATAAGATTCTATAAATAGAAAAAATAAATTTTTCTTTAATGCTCAATTATTTATACAATTATTTACCAAGCTCAACACCTGTTTCGAAGTTATATTTATATATACGTAAATCTAAACCACCACAAACAAATTCACGTGCAGTTGGATGAAATGTAGCTGTATTCATTTCACATGGCATTTCAATAGATTGTAGTTTATTTAAACTAAATTCAAGTAAATGAATATAAAAAGAACTTTGAAAAAAAACACAACATGCACATACGTATTGCTATCGTAAATTTCGACTTTTTTTCCATGTGTAATGAGTAATGAAGCTTGACCATCACGTGAAATTTCGATACTATTTGGTGGTGAAGGGAAATCTATTGTTGATATACAATTTCCTGAGTCAATATCAAAGATTCTTTTAAGAACAAGAAATAAAATAAAGATAAAAGAATTTTTAGGTTTTAAAAATTTACTTTATAGTTTTATCATCAGATGCTGTACAGATACGTTTTGAATCCATAAAAATTGCTTTTTTAACTGCACCTGTATGACCACTAAAGATTTTCACCGGTTCTAATCAAAAATCATTATAGAAATATATATATATATGTAAAAGGAAACTAACCTGTTGGTGCAGTAACATCATATATTTTAATTACTTTTTCATTTGATCCAGTTAATAACCATTCTTTATTTATCGATGAGAAATCCACAGAACGCACGATATGTTTATGTTCAAATGTTTGTAATTCTGTACCTGTTTGTGCATCCCATAATTTTGCAGTAAAATCTGAACCAGCTGTTGCAGCTAATTCCGCATTTCCTGTTATAGTCGCTCCCCATACTGCTCCTTTATGACCAATAAAACTACCAATCCTATAAAAATTTTATAATTAAAATAATTTCATAAATAATAATTTTCAAATTTCCTTACCAATCACCTGTATCACCTTCACGTAACATTGGTATACCATCTAGAAATTGAATTAAAAAATAAAATGAAAAAGGAAAACATACAAAAATTTACCTTTACAAGCGCTTATGAGAAAATAGCTATATTTTGTTACGTCGCTAAAGCGAAGATCGACAACTAGAAAAAGAATTGTTTTTTATTAATATTATTGAAATTTTTTGTTAACTAACCTGGTCTAGTATGACCATTGCATGTAATCGGTACTTGACGAAGAGTTGTTGATGACATAATTTATAATAAAAACACTGGAAGATTTAAAATAATGCAATTGTTTTTATTCTTTCTTTGTGTGTGTGAGTGAGTGTTTGATGTTGAGAAAAATAAATAAGATAATGAATATGTACAATGAATTGAAACGAGAAAAAGAAAGAATTTAACGTTTTGAAGGAACTAGAAACATAAACTTGATTTTGACTCTAGAAGAAAAAAGAATGATTGTTAAATCACTAGTCAATGTTTATAGTTGTTTTTTGTTTGTTTTATTTACATTGATCATCATATAAATAGTTTAAGAAGAGGAAAAAAACAAAAAATAAATAAACAAACACCTTTAAACTAAATAGCACTTGTCTGTCTGTCATAAACAAAACAAACTACAGAAGAACAAAAGATAAATACAGGCACCCAAGAATCTCGTTCTTTTTTGTTTGATTTACTATTACATATAACAAACAAAAACTAAAAATAATTGTAGAAATTCGATTGTATCCTATGTTATGAAAAGACATTATGGAATAAAAAGAAAATGGCAACTTTTTTGTCAAAACCAAGGAAGGACAAGATGTGTGTAATGTTCGTATAAGCAGGAGTAGTCATATGTACATAGTATCGTTTAATTTTTTCCATTGTAAAATCTAAGGGTTTTTTTGAGCAATGGTGGCATCGTTGCTTCTAAAAAAAGAAAAAGTATGTTTCCTTTGTCTTATAAGAAATATTTTGATTTACTTTTAACTTTTGCTTGTCCTCGCATAGGTTTTGACGGTGGAAGGCCGATGACTTCTCGAGTGACTTTAGTGGACATACTCATAGGTACATGACGATTGGTAGTTTGCCGTAGAGTGAGGGATTTTGTTTGACGACCTATAGAAGAAGAAATGAAGAACAAAGACTTAGAATAATATAAGATTTACTAGTGTCAACTGTTGTTTCTTTTCTTTTTTTCGCAAGCTCTGTTATACGACGTAATCGTTGTTCATCTTCATCAACTTTACGCTATAAAATAAAAGCGAAATAATATTTCAATAGTTAAATATTTCATTGATTCTTACCCAGTAAAGTTCAAAATAATTTTCACCTTCATCAGGTTCAGCATCTTTAAATTTTAATGAACAAAATTTTTTCCATAATGGTTCAACATCATCAACATAATCCTTTTGAAAAGTAAAACAAAAATGATTATTCATTATAATAAAAACAAAAATCTTCATACTGGATTATTATCAACTATATTGTGAAGTTGTTCAGGGTTTGCTGAATCAATAATTGGTTTAACAATATCATATGGAAGTCGTTGTAAATGTGTATGACATACATCTATAGAAAATTATTTATTTTATTGTTTTCAATTGAAAAATATTTACCATCAACATGATCTTTTAGAACTTCAACACAAAGATCTTGAAGTGATGGAACAATAGTACGGCAAACACGTTTACCAGAATAAATAGCTTGACGTTCATGTCTTGGACGAAGAAACTTATAAAGCTCTAGATAA
>CAJNOI010000007.1:628987-643933 GCA_905250115.1 Adineta steineri | reverse complement strand
CTTAATGGATTTGAATGTTTTGTATCATAATCATCATCATCATCATCAGATTTTCGTTTCATTGCAAGTTTATTTTTCGCAACTTGTTTAGCGGTATTTGTTATTGTTTTCACTTTGGATGTATTTGTTGTTTTTTGTAAGAGATTCTTATCATGCCATTTCTTTAGAAGATTCTGAGCGATTGAATAATAAGAAGCTGTATTATCAGATGCAAGTCTATTGACAAGCACATCTATTTCAGTTTTCTATAAAAAAAAAGAAAATTTCATCAATAAATTCTGTCAAAATTTAATCAAATTTTTACTTGAAGTAATTCGGGAGTAATTGCTCCATTGTGCAATATCTGAAGGTATTCTTGAACCTAATATAAAAATGAATGAATTATATAAAAGACAAGATAAAAAGAAATTTACCTTATCATTCTGTTTTGAAACAATATATTTCTCTAATTTCTGTTTAACTGCTTGAATTTTACTGATGGCTATTTCACTGCTCATTGTTGCTGTTCAATCTACGAAACTATTTTAAATAAAAAGTAAATATATGAGTGTGTATAAAGACGTATAGACATGTATTTGTTATGAGTAATATCTCGGAATAACTTAACCGTAGTGGGAAAAACTTGTGGGAAATTTCATAAGAATTACAAGATGATTTTTCTTTTTCTCTTTCTACTTCGAATAAATAAGTAAATAAATAAATAGAGCGACCGAGCGAGGGAGGGAGGTTGGTTGTTGTAACATACAGCGGTAAAAATGTAAAATAAGATTAGTTGATGATAGAACAAATCATGAAATAGAAAAGAAATATATAACTAATAATGATGTCGTTACTTGTTGAGTTTTATTGACAAATATTTTGATAGCTCTATAATAGAAAATCTTCATAGTTTAATTGACATTCGAAATAAATAAATATCATATTTCATCATTAAATTATTTCTATATTTATTAGATAAATATTGAATTTTATTAATTAATATATTCACATTATTTGTTTTTTTTTCATTATAAATGTAAATAAATATAGTACCTATGAGTTAATAGAATATAGATTTTATTAATAGTTAAACATGCTTTTAATTATTATAAATTAGGGTATCACTCTTATTACATACAATAATAGTTATGAACAGAAATATAAAAATTTCGTAAATATGTGTATATTTAGGATCATCCCTCGAGAAATCTAAGGCTAATTATTAGTTCATTCATAGTTTTTTTTATTTAGTATCATTTCAAAACAATACTTTTTATATATATTCAATAATAATAGCTTAATGATGTTTTGTATTCAATATTCATATGACTAATAATGGTATAGATAAAATATACAAAGAAGAAAAAAAAAATATCTTGTTTATATTTAATACATACACACCATGAGACAAGATGGTTGCCTTGTGTCAAGAACCAATGAAAAGAGAACAGAAGCAAGAGGCACAAAACGAATATAGAAATGTGTATGTATATCACAAAAGGTATACTAGACATGCCTACATATTTGTAATTTTTTTCGTACTTTTTTTAATTTTACCGATCTTAGTTCTATAATTTGTTATTCATGCATAACCTGATTGTAAACGAGATTTGAAACAGAATACTAATTAGAAGTGTCTCGAAGATATCAGAATTGAATAGGTGGAAGAGTATACAAAAACATCGAATATATAATTAAAGATTTCAGAAATGTTTAGGAGAAGGTCGATTTGTTCTTTTTTTTCGTAGATAAGTAGCTATAATAACAAGAAAACATTTATATGTTCCAAACGAAAACAAAAATGCAGAAACCATTTTTCTAGACAAGGAGCGAGGGTGTATTTGACAATTTGTAGATAAAATGTAAAATAGTAAAGAAAAAGAATGGCAGTGAAACATATTTTCTTTTCTTTGTCTAACCTTTCTTTGCGCGCATATGCATAAAATACTCACGTGGATGTAGTATATGAAAATATTGTTTAGATGTGATTGTGTGGCTTTGCGCAGTTTTATTTTTTGCATTGAATCTCCATTGTAATAAAAAAAACGTCTAAAATCAATTTGTAATTAGAAAGAAAAAAACGTATAGATATTTGTCTACTAGTTAAAAAGAAAATATTATTATATAATTTCGTTTACAAAGTATCATACTTTTATTATTGTTGTAGGTCGACTCGTTCTCTTATAAAAGAACAAGCTACTCGTATGTTTTTCTCTTTCATTGTCTATTGCGATTGAAACTAATAAGATATGTACCTATTTATAGATGCATCTTTAAATATGACCTGTGGAAATTAATGATGTTTTTGTTTGTTTTTATAATAGATCATTTTGAATAAAGAAGTGATCATGCCATCAATTGTTGCTGGTATAGAAATGGGTGGTACTGGATGTAAAGTCGCTATAAGTAATGAAAATGGACAATACGATAATAATTATTCATTACAAATTGTAACAACAGATCCTGAACATACTTTACGTGAAATCTATGAATGGTTAGAATCGAAAAGATCTGAACGACCATTTGTCGCTATTGGTATTGCTTGTTTTGGACCTGTTGACCTGGATAAAACAAGTAAACACTACGGATATATTACAACAACTCCAAAACCTGGTTGGCAATATGTAAATGTTGTTGGCGCATTTAGAGGTTTGAATGTACCTGTAGCTTTTGAAACTGATGTCAATGCACCAGCAATGACTGAAGCTGCACTTCGAGGTGATTCATCAGCAGCCTATATTACTATTGGAACAGGTTTTACTATTAAAATTCTTTTTCTTTTTCGTATTTTCATTTATTTATTTTTTTTGTAAATAGGTGTAGGTGTTGGTCTTGTTCTTGAAGGTCGTCCTGTTCATGGTTTGATGCATCCAGAAGGTGCTCATATTAAATGTGAACGTTTTGCTGGTGATGATTATGCTGGTGATTGTCCATATCATAATTCATGTATTGAAGGAATGTCAAAAGCAAAAGCTGTTGCCGATCGTCTTAAAATCTCTCCAAATCTTTTAAGTAAAATTCCAGATGATGATCCTGTATGGAATATTCAAGCATATTATATTGCACAATTATGTGCATCAGTTATTTATTTAACATCCGTCAAACGTATTATTATTGGTGGTGGTTTAACAAAACGAAATGGCCTATTTGAACATATACGAAAACATGTCTTACAAATATTAAATAGTTATTTAGATATACCAGCAATCACAAATGATATTGATAATTATATTGTTCCATCAAAACTTGGTGATTTGATTGGTATTCAATCTGCTTTTGATATAGCACAAGGTATTATTGAGAAAAAATAAGGCTTTTTATTTGTTTTTCTGTAACAGTAGTTTTGAAATAAATATCACACAAAAAACATTTTATATTGAATAATTATCATTGAATCTTATAATAGTAATTAGTACAAAATTTATCTGTTGAATCAATGTTATTCTATTTGTATCTTTTTTTTCTGACGATTACTTTTATCATAATAACTTTTATACGCAGAGAACTATCAAGACAAATTAGAATAAATTCAAAAGTAACAAATTTTTATTCAAAACAAAAAAATTAATCAAATACAAAGATTTAATTGATCGAATAATGGTTTTATATTTAAGCATTCATTTGATGTTGGTTGAATAAGGCTTGTTTGATAACTAGATCCACGTTGTCTTGATCGACGATTAGAAAACCAAATACGAACTTGTTCATTATCAAGATTAAGATGTTCTGCAATAAGACGACGTTGTTCTAATGATGGATATGGTAATTGAATAAAAATACGATGAAGTGTAAATAATTGTAATGGTGTATAACGATGACGAGCAGAAATGTTTGATTTTGTTATTAAATTCTAAACAAAAGAGACGAAAAAATAAAGAATATATTTAATAGAATATAAAAATCTTACTTGTGAAGGTGGTGGTGAAGTCGTTATATCAGATGTTGTTGGACTTGTTATTGGTGGTGGAGGTACAACAAGAAATGGATCATAAAAGAAAATTGATAATGGAAGTGGTGGTGGTGGTTCAATTGTTGATGAAAGAAAATGAAGAATAAATGGATCAAGAATAAGTGGAGATGGTTGATATGTTGAATTCATGTTTGAATATATGTTTATTTCAATATTTGTTTCTATTTTATACTGTTCTATTATTGTCATAATTGATATCATTTCGGGAATGATACACATCAATTAGCTATTACAAATCTATTCTATTAACATCGTTTCTTAATTGATATGATTATTGTTCTATTCGAATGTGTATCTAATTAATACACTGATACATTTCAATGATCAGAATATTTCATATAGACATGTATTGAACTAAGAAGATTTCTTATGAGTCTCTACTATTGATATCATTCGTTTATTAACAGATTGAATAGAAGTAGAGAATATTGAATGGTAAAATGAACAAATAATTCAATATATTTCTTTTTAATAACAACTTATAGAATAGAAAATAAGAAATTTACAGTCAGATATGAATAATAGTAGTTTATCTTGGAGTTGCATTAGTACCGACGCCATCAAAAAAAGAAAATACTGATTGTGATGGTGGTGGAAGTACAGGTGCACCTAATGGATCTCGATTAGTCATGCCAGGTTTTTGATTTTTACGTTCTTGTATTGCTGCATTAAGATCTTCGATTTCATCCACTTTGATATCAATTTCTAAAAATAAAAATAAACATTATCTAATTCTATTGAAAAAACCATAGTTAATTTTTACTTGTCAATGGACGACGAAGCATGATAAAATAACTGTTGAAATAAAGAAAACTTCAGAAAATCTAGAAAAGATACAAAACATTACGAAATATACAATTAAAAAAGAAATTATAAAAACTATTTATTATTTAATAAAGATTTGTACAACTGTTTTTCAATTTCAGCTGGATCTGTTGTAGGTTTAGGTAATGAAGCTGCAAGCTCACCAACTAGTACAACAGGGTGCTAAAAAAATCAAGATTTCATTGATAAAGATAATATTAGAAAATTATTCTTACCCATCGCATTTGATGATCATGAAGACGTTGATGAAATTTATTTTGTTGCATTTTATGTAAAGCTGATGAACAATATGCTGCTTCTCGATCAATTTTTTCATTATCTCTAAAATAAAAAAAAATAATTATAATTATCTTTTTCTTTTCGTTCTATAATAATTACTCAGGAAAATCTTGTTCAATTTTTTCACGAAGATACTAAAAGAAAAATATAAAGAGACAATATTTATTATTAATTGTATTAACCTCTAGATGATTGTTCACTGCATTAGCTTCATCTAATCGACTAACCCAATTTGATGGTACAAGTACTTCATCTGTAGATGAAGTAAAATTATACCATTCTTTAGGCCTAAAATAAATAATATTATATTTTTTTTGATTGCTGTTAAATAATAAACAAACCTTTCCAGGTGATTTATTGATTCTTTTTTATTTTTTTCTAATCGTTTTAAACATGTTTCAATAAATCGTTGTTCATTCTTTTTATTCTAAATTCAACAACATACTTTTATTGTTTTTTTTTTCTCCTGTAAACAATATAAAGAAATTAAATCACCATTTGTTGTTTAGACATATATTTATTTAATCTAAAAATAACAGTCAAAAGATATAGAAAAAAGAAAAAAACGGTTTCTCTGTTTCTAACGTGCAGTGCTTGATTGATATGACTCTCACACTCACACACATATTTGTAAGTAAGGGAGATTATGAAAGGAAAGGTAACAATTAATTATTATTTTATGAAGATGCAGATGGTTCTTTTTTCTTATCAAGTTCATGTTTAGCTGTCTTTATCAATTCATCACGTGTATGTGCTTCTGTCGTATCATAAGTATCTCGTACTGTCCAACGCCACCATGCAGCACGCGTACGATCCCAAGCAGCGCCAATTGAATCAAATGCTGGTCGAACATCTAATATTGTAAATGTTAATGAATCATGATCGAGTTTTTCTGAATCATAATAATCAATAATATCTATTAAAAGAAAATAAATAAAAATATTGAATATTTAAATTAAATTAAATAAAACATACATCTCACACGTGTTCCACATCGATCAACAATCCAATCATGTCGATCAAATGGAAGTTTATAACCCATCCAATTTCTAATTCGAGCACGTGGTGAAAAATCTTTAGCTTTTCCACCAAATGATGCTAAACGAGGATTCATACATTCATTTGCATGTAATGCTTCCCATTTTAATACTTCCATCCAAGCAAGTTCATTATTAATATTATGCATCCGTATAATATTTTCCATATCAGCTGGTGCTAATGCATCATCTTGCCAACGCCAACCTTTACGTAACATTGCATTCCAAAACATTTGCGGAGATGGATAAACCTAATAGATATCGAAATTAATAAGAAATTATATTTTAAAATATTTTTTTCATACCCAATTTTCATCTTTCTCAGATACTTTAGGAATATTTGAAGTAACACGTGCTGTTGATAATGGAAATGGTTGATCAGGTGCAGGCATTTGATTAGCTGGTGGCATCATATTTAATGGATTAACATCACTATTGCCTGTTGATCCTGACATAGGGCATTCACTTGGATAAGTTTGTTTTTCAGGTTTTTCAGGTTTTTGATTTTGAAAATGTGGACATTCATCTATTGAACCTTTGGCTGTTGAATGTTTAGCATCTGTTGGTTTAACATGATCATTTAATCCTTGATTGGTAGTAGCAGATGAGGTTTGAGCACCCATTTTGATCAAAACAATACAATAACTAAATTCCTTTCAAGGATAGATCGATTTATATGTAGTTGTAATCCTATTGGTTAAATATTAACACCAATTGTATTGATGAATAGAGAAAGAAAGCCTTCTCATTACTATGGTTTTATAATTTGATAATGTCTACTACTAATATGCTATTAAACTTTTTTTTGTTCAACCATTTCAATAGAATAAAAAATGAAGAAACAACATGATCAACAATTGATAAGATTAAAAACTTTAGTAGATTCAAGTGATGATGATGATGATGGTAATCTAACAACAGCATCATCAACTAGTAATGATAATGATACAGATCAATCCTTTAAAATAACGAATTTAATGCGTGAAAATGAACGAAAAATTCGTACTTTAAGTGAAAGTTATATGAATAGATTTCTTTTAATTGGTCAACAATTACAATCAGTACCACAAATGTCAAATACAATTGCAATGACATCAACAGCTAGACCAATTGATCAAAGAAGACCAGTAGGAATGATGTCTGAAATGATTTCATCAGCACCACCACCGCCACCACCATCATTAGCTTCATTTATTGAAGTGCTTAAACAATTAATTATAAAAGAAGAGAAAAAACGAGGTTTAAATAATTTTATTTTCTATTTTTTTTTATTTGTTTAAATTTTAAGAAAAATCTTATTTACCTTCCAATGATGATAATATATCAGTTGATCTCTATACACGACTTTCTCATGGAATTACACAATGTTTTCGTGATTATGAAGCCGAAGTAAATCATGCTAAACGAAGAATTACTGATGTAAAATCATCTTAATAAATTATTTTCATTTTTATAAAAATTCATTTTCAGTTAAATGAACAACAAGAACATATGTTAAATGAAAATAAACATGTTATTGCACAATTAACTGAAGCTTTCGAACAGAAGTAATTATTTCATATATATATAAATAAAAAATAAAAAATAAAAAATTTATTTCTTAAGTACAATATCTGTTCGACAAGGTTATGAAAAACATTTAGCAAAACAACGCGAAGAATCATTAAAAATTGGTCAATCATTAGATAATTATAAAGTTGAAGTATTAACATTGAGGTAAGAAGTAAAAGATATTTTTTTTATTTTCAATGAAAATTTTTCTTATTTATTTTAGAGATTCATATGAAAAAAAACTTCGAGTTAAAGATGAATTAGTCAGTGAACTTAATGAAAGATTAGTTAAAAATGAAACTGAACAAGCAACACGTCATCATGCACTTCATTTAAAAGTAATTCATATCATCTTCTATTAGTTTTTTCTTTCTATATTCATTTAGATCGAACAATTTCAACAAAGTTTCGAAACATTACAAGCACGTAATAAACATGTTGAACAGAATAATCAAATTAAAATCAAAGAAAATCGTGATCTTCTTACACAAATATCAAATTTACAAGTAAATTTGTTTAAGATTAAAATATTTCGTAAAAAAAAAATTTCATTTAAGATGCAAATTCAACGTTTACAACAAACAGTAACTTCAAAAGCAAATGAATGTAGTGAATTATCTCAAAAATTAACATTACTTTTACCTAAATCAGCTGAATGTGAACGTTTTGAATCGGAATTAAAACAATGGTTTTTATTAATTTCACCTGAACACAATACATCAGATGTATAAATAAAATTTCTTTGTTCATTTTAAAAATTCTTCTTCTCATTTATTTCTAGTTAACTCTTGATGTCATGTCATCGATTGTTTCATCAAAAATTTCTTATTTTGAAAATTATAAAAAACAATTCGATTCCATCAATGAAGATTTAAATACTGCACATATTTGTGAAAGTAATCATTTATCTGATCGTATTCGTTATCTTATTAATCATAATAAACAAATTGAAATTGCTCATAATGATATTAATAATAAATATCAAGCATTATTACTTCAAGTAAATATGTTAACTGGTATTATAAAACAACATAGTACAGAAGTAGCCAATCATAAAACAAATGAAGAACAATTAAAAGATTTTAATGAACAACTTTTAAATGAAAATCAAAAAATTAAACTTGAAATACAAGAATACCGTTCAAAATTTCTTCAAATAACAAATATAAATAATCAATTAGAACATGAATCTGGTTTAAATAAACAACATACAAGAGATGTACAAATTCAATTTGAAACATTCAAATCTGAAAATCAAATGTTAACAAATGTAATATACTATCTATTTATTAATATTAACTCTATCTTTCTCATATTTTCTAAAAGGAATTACAAACAAAACGTGAAACTATAAAACGTTATGAACAAGAATTACAATCAATGAAACATCTATTCGAAATAACATTAAAAGAAAAACAAATACAAAATGATCAATTACAACATGAAAGACAATGTAAAATAATTTTTAATATCTAAATTTTTGATTTTGTTTTTTTTTTGAAGTATTTCAAACGGAAAATAATGCACTTACACAATTAGTTATTCGTGATGGACATGAAAAATCAACAAATCAATTAAATTTCAATATATTACAAAAAGAAATGATTGATAATGAAATTTGTCAATTATCAAATGGTTATACTCAAGAAAATTATAATCGATTTATTCAAATGAATAAACAAGAAGTAAATTTTATTTTTAGTATTTTACAAATTAAAAAAAATTATTTTTCATAGGATAATGAAATAACAGAAGATGTTATATCTCGTCGAGCAACATCAACACCAACATTAATTGAAAATGATAATCAACAATTACAATCAACTATTCAACCATTAGGAATAACTAAACAAATTAATCAAGTATTGAATGATATGAAAAATTTATTAACATTTGGTCGTGAAGTTATTGTTAAACATGATGATGTTGTTCCTGAACGAGATTTTAAAGTACGAAAAAGTAGTAAATCACGACATTCAAGAAAAGAACGAGCTACTGTTATAGGCATCGAACAGCATTAGGTCAGATTATAAGTTGTTGTTTTTTTTTCTATAATTTTTAATTGCATTTTGGTATTATTAGCACATTTTCATAATTTTTTTTTTATGTAATCAAAACTTCTCATAGACTATCATATGCCTTTATTTAAAGATATAAAAAAATAAAGTGAATATATATTTGTTGTGATCAACGTTAAAGAAATATTTATTTCATATCGAGATGTATCTAAGATTCAGGCTGTTTTAAGTAACTATATAAACAAAAAATTGCAATCAACTGAAAAACGAACTTTTCAATTATATTTTGTATATATCTTCGAGTATTATAAAAGTGCTTTTTATCTTAACAACGAATTCTACTTTTTTTCTTTCATTATTTATTTTTCTTTGAGGGTGTGGGTGTGGATATAAATGCAAAGTTATGAATGAATGAGAGAGAACCATTGTGTGTAGATATTCTTCAAAAAAAAACGACAATTAATTATTAATGAATATTTAATATATCTAAAACATAGTCGATGGTGAAAACAGATACTATATTAAAGAAAAAAACACAATAATATACTGATCTACACCCGCTTAAAGTTCCGTTTGAAAATATGGACTACGAAATATTGGATCTTACTAATATAAACCAAATTGATTATAGACTTCATTTTTTCTTCGGAAAACGTTTAATCATATTTTCTAGTGAAACAATAGTAAGAAAAGTCAATTTACAAAAGTTTACTGTGTGTGTTATTCTTATATTGAATATTTAGACAATCGCTTACATATTTCATAAAATATATGAACAACTATAGTATTACGTTGAGATTTTACACTACGTATGAACTAAAATACACCTGAATATTGTTAATGTTTTTGGACATGTATATTATAAAATATTTAAATGAATCGAATCTGTACTTGAAGCCATATGTTCGTAGTCTATCTTTCGGGAAGTTTTTATTTTCGAAAAGAAATTTCACATACAAGTTCATTAAATAAATTATTTCTTTGTTTTAAAAATAAAGCTGATGAGCGTTGCTTTCGTCTAACTTATTTCTTTAACAAAGAAAAATGTATTTTTAAAAGTACAAAATGTGCACATTTTCAAGATTGTTTATCGATTTTTGTCTTGCTAAGAGAGTAATTCAACAATAACAAAGAAAATCTTCGTACAAATACAGTACATTATTTCTACTTTTATTACATTTATTAATAAGGTAAAGTTTTCTATTCTTGTTTGTTTCGTTTTCCTTGGATTAAAGCATGCTCTAAACTTTTTGTATTCAATTTTAGCAGAATGAACCCAAACATATACGTAATTCTTTTTTTGTTAGTCATAAACTCAAAATGAGATTTTTATTTGTTCAAAGAAAATATGAGAAAATTACATGTGCTATATTATTTTTTGGTTGATTAAAAATTCTTTATAATTCAAATTCCATAGAATTACGTTTATTATTACTATTATCAATCGTATTCGAATTATTAAATAAATAAATATACAAGAATAGTTGATGAATTTTATTCGTTTATTCCATCAAAATAAATCATTTATTTTACTATTATTTTTTATTTATGTTCTCTTTTGGTTAACCATCAGTACTTGTAAACAAGTAACAAATGTCCATGAAATTCATGTAAGTTACATAGATATTAAAAATAAAAATTTATTTCTCTTTTTTTCTATAGCAATCAAATCGATTAAATTATCGATCGAACTCAACTTTTTATTTTATACTTAATTATTTATTTCAATTAAAAATTAATATAATTTTAATCGATCCACATGTACTTAATGATGTTTTTAATTATCAATTATCATTTGATAAACCAGAACAACAATTAATTACTTTCGCTATTACCAATGAAACAGTTAAAATATTATTTGAATCACTTTTGCTTCAAGATATTAATTTTTCAATCAAAACATCAAAAACTATTTTACATAATGGAAAAACATTCATTAATCATATATTTATTAAATATGAAACCAAAATAGTTCATTTAGCTGTTTTACATAAATATAATTCTTATTATCGTATATATAGAAATCATCTTCAATTATCTAAAAATATACAATTATCGTATGGTGACAAAGTACGTGCTGTAGAATAGTAAATATTTTTTTGTTTAATTTGAGAAATATATTTTCTACTTTTTGATAGTATTGAAACTGAATTACATGAATATTTATTTCATTATCCTCGAAATATTTCACATTTCTTATGGTTGTATAAAACATCTGAATTTCTTTATTGTAATCGAACATTAGCAGATAAGATGGAAAATAAATTTCATTTATATCAAAATTTTACTCAGTTAAATATGATTATTCAATCTATGAGACATATTGCTGATGGATTAGATAAACTTGAAAAGCATTACTGGCTTGCTGGAGGAACTTTATTAGGTAAGTCATAATTTATGATTATAATTTTTTTCTAGTTAGTTTTATATTCAATTACAAGGTTGGTATCGTCATTGTGGTTTGATACCATTTACAAACGATGCAGATTTTGGTCTATATGCAGAAGAATATGATGAAAGTATACGAAATTATTTTCTTGGAAATTCTATTACACATATTTGGGCTGCATTAGGACTTGTAAATAAATAATTCTATTTTGTATGTAAATGAATTTGAAAGAGATTATATAGGTAAATGATTCTCTTGAATTTCGTCTATCTTCGGGAAATTATGTATTTGATCTATTTTGGGCATATCGTGATGGGAATCATCGTTGGTATGGTTATCAAGCACAAAGATCAAAATTTAGGTATATTTCAAATTTTGATCTATTTGAAAATATTATTGATTTGATATTTAAGACGTATTATTCCATTATTAGACAAACTTTGTTCATGTGATTTATTTGGTTACCGATTTTCAATTCCATGTTCACCTATTACTTATTTTAATAGCGAATATGGAAAAGATAAATGGGAAATGCCATCAGAAAAAAATTATACATCAGCTAATATGAAATATCATTCGATGTGGAACGATATATCATGGATGTATGCTGTACGTTTATATACACGTGAAGGAAAACTTCGTTCGGATGAATTAGCAATTAGTTGGGTATCAAAACGTTTTAATTATTCCTATTTATCAGTCCCATCATTTCTTAATGTTTTACCTAATGAAACTGTAACACTTCCACCACTTAAATTTGCACTTAAAAATGCATCATCAATAAAGAATACAAGTTTACAACATAAATCTGGATTAACGGCAAGAAAAAGACGTTAAATAGAATAATTATTATAATATTTTATTTTTGTAATATTGATGAAAATGGATTTTTTTATGTTGTTTTAACCATTCTCATTAGATTGTATATTATCAATTGAAAATAGTTTGAAAAAAATGTAGAACATTTGTCTCATAATCATCCGTAGTTTTTTTTATGGAATTAATACATTTTTATATTTTGGATTATTGTTGATTAAGTTGGGTTCGTGTCGAGTATTAATCGTAGTATCTATCAAAATTTAGTCTTCCCTTTGCTCACGTACACATCCTTTTATTTAAAAATTGTTTGTGAGAAAATTTAGAATATTCAATGAATATTACTGAGTATTTTCAAAAGAATGAAAGATAAAAAAATAGATATATGTACTGAAGAAACAGAAAAAAACGAAAGAATGTATGAGAATAAAAATGAGTGCATATTTTTGGAAGGAATACGTGCAAATATTACGTATTCAAGAATAACTTTTTTTTTATCGTTCATTCTTTTGAAATTGCAACTGGTAGTAGTCGAAAACGTGTGAGTTTTTTTTACAAATACTTTTTGACTAAACGGTGAAATATATTTTACTATTTCTATTAGGAATAAATGGCTAGTAATCAAATAGGGGTTGAACAACTTGAAAAAGATGGGTGTGGGTGTGGTAGAAAAAGAGACACCCACACCCACACTCTTTATAATAAAAATAATCAAATCGGTGTTTATTATTCTACTATTCATTATAATGATTTTATTGAAGAAAGTGAAATATGTTCAATTTCTTAGCACAAACCACTTTTCCTTTAAAATAAAACAGTTAATGTTTTTGAAATTCATCTTTTTGTTTAGGAAACACTAATTGAAGTTGTTCAACCACCTACACCTAGTCAACCAAATACAACAGACTCACCAGATGCAATTGATACATTAGCTATAACGGATACACTGAATACAGCTGCTTCACAAATTGCTATTGGCCTATCAGATGTGACTGATTCATTAATCAACCACATCTCAGTACAATAGATGAAAAACTTGTTATTAGTAGTTGCTGACAAAAACAAGCAACTAAAAGATAAAATACAAAAATTACAGAATGAAAAAGGACTTGAATGAAAATAAACATGATTTGTCTAAACTTTGTCTTTAAAGATGTTCCCAGGACGATGGTTCCTGAAGCAGGATTCCATGAATATCCAGCAAAATCCCTAAGGAAACTCGCCATTTCTGGACGGAACCTGTCAGGAAAATGCCAGAAATCCGATGGAGAAGTGAATTAACCGTATCCGGCTGCCAGTTTTGACATATTCCTGTCGGTTCTGGCCCAAACCAGATAATCCGGTTACCGGATCTGTTCAACGGGAATACTGCTTCCATGAAATCTCTGGAATACCATGGAACCGGCTGTCTCCGTGCCGGATCTGTTTGACCTCGGTTGATGTTATACTCCTATGACTTTGTATTATGTTCTTAAACAGTCGCCTACTGACTTTGTTTTTGTGATGTTATTATGTGAAGTATTTATTTAAATGTAATAACCATTTTTTGTGGTCATTTCCTATTTTTTCTCAGTTTCTTTTTTGTTTGTAACTTTCATTAATAAAAACTGAAATTTGATGACTTGTTTGGATTAAATATAGGATCCTCCAGTTATAAGGTTTCGTATTACAATGAACCCGATTTTCAAACCAAAAAACGAAGAAAAAAAGGAAGAGTGTACTGAATACTTATTCTCTCATAGGATCCGAACATTACAGCGTATTTTAAATAATTTTTCTTAATGATGAAAAATTTTAAAGTATTTCTTTATTGATATAAGTCTGAATCTTGAGGATGTGGATGTGGGTGTGGGTATGGTAGAAAAAGAGACACCAACACCCACACCCACACCCGATAATTAATGAAACACATATGAATCTAACCGAGGACGAACACAATTTATTAAAATTAGGTCCTCGATTCATTTACAATGATCTGAAAGCAGCTAGTCGACGACGTAATATTGGATTAAATCTTTTAAAACGTAAGATTCAAACTCGTTTTTTACAACAAAAAGCTGCTCCAGGTCTGACTGTAGACCA
>CAJNOI010000007.1:545795-628887 GCA_905250115.1 Adineta steineri | reverse complement strand
TGATACATTAAAATCAACAAATTTTACATTAAAAGTTCGACGTTTATTTGATATTCTTCAAAGTGCTTTACGTACATATGCACCATGGAGTTTAACACAATCATCTCATCGAATATTATTACAATCGGAAATAGGTAGTGGAGCAAATAAATGGATAGTTAAAACAATGGATATGAGTACAGATGCTGTACATTTTCGTCCAGTTGAAATGAAAACTTATGATAGTAAAGGAAATTCAATTTGGTGTATGACAACAACTATTCCAGTTCAATTCAATTTATGGCTTGATCCATTAACAAATAATAATGATAATAATAATACAAAAACTATTGAAAATCAATTTGAACAACAATGGAAACAATATACAGATAATTTAAAAGTAAATTAACCATATAATTTAATAGAAAGAGATTTTGTAATTCGATAGAATGTATCGAATTCAAAGAAACTAACTGGAAAGAGAAAATAGACTATTGGAGCAATCGATAAGAGAATAAATAGGTAGAATTTCGTGTAGTTGAATAAATCTATTTTACAATCTCTTCGTGTTTTTTTTCTTATACTCTTGCTTAAACAATTATTTCGTCATTTATTTTTAATATTATCTTTTTACAATATTTAGGAAAGTCTTCTATTAATGGATGATCGTTTACTCTCATTAGATACGTTAAAATTACCATCAAAATCTAGTAAAAATTCTGTTGATATTCAATGGTTGTCACCAATTGATTCACCACTATCAAATGAAGAGTCAAAGGAAAATCGTACATGTTATAAATTTGATGGAAGTGCAAGTCTTCGACTCTTTACATGCCATTCTGAAATGACCGGCAATGATATACGACAATATTTTATAGAAGATCTTTTCCGTTCAATGCTTATTCGTCTGAATTTAGCTCTTATTAATAATGAAACAAATACTAATGAAAATATTTTACTCAATAAACTTATTTTACCACGTCGTGTTTATATTAATCGACCTGTTTTTATATCTGGTTATCAACTTGTTCATGAAGAATTACCAATGGTTATTGATTCATTACAAGAAAATTTTAAAATAACATCACTTTTGGAAGAAGATCTTGAAGTTGCTGAAGAATTTCCACCTGAAATAACAAATGATGAAAGATTAAAACAATTTAATACCAATATAAATACAAAAGATACTCAAGAAAAATTAACAACGAAAAAAAGCATATATCAAAATTTAATGATTCTGATTGAACAGTATCTTGGTACCGGAAATGCAGTACTAATCGCTTTACTCGTTGCAATATTTTCTATATTGATTGGTATCATGATAAAACTTTTTACATAATCTGTTTTTGTTTGATTTTTATTTTAAAAAAATATTTATCTTTATCGTTGTTGTTTTGAAGAAAATATATATTCATGTTGGGAAGAATATGCGGCATATCTAAAAGAAAAACTAATTAATTGACTCAAGAAAAATATATAAAATATCATAACTAGATTATTAAAGTTATTACTATCATTTTCTATATTAGTATGACGGATAAGAAATGATTTTTAATGTAAAGAACAATAGAAATATTAATAGTACATTCTCTGTGATAACAAAATTAGAAGAAATTCATTTTACACCGTTACAAATGAGATATGTTCTTATTCTCGATCTACTCTCATTATTCTCTGAAATTTTAATATTTTGATCTTCTTCATTTCTTGGTGCTCAGGCGCCTTCGAAACATCCTTCATCTTGATATTTTTTGATTTGCTTGTGATGTTATAATACGATGTATTAATAGATCCTATAGCATTAACTTCTTTATATTTTGCATTAAAAAAAATGAAAATGAAATTTATTTTTAAAATAGAATGCTAAGAGTATTATTTGTATAATGCAATAAAAAAGTAAACGTTTTTTCAAGACTAAAGAATACTTCCGTGTTTCGCTTACAAATATCGTACATGAAATCAAGTTGGATAATTTTATTTTCAATAATCTCAATAAATACTTTTTATTCTTAGGTTTATTTGAAACTAATAAATATCGTTACCAATTAGAAACAGAAGGAAACTGATTGTTTGCTTGCGGCTAAACATACGTTCGCCAAAAGATAATTTGAAAGCGAAGAAAAGCATTTTTTCTTTTACATATTGTTTTATTCAGAGAGTTATAAACAGAAGAAAAATAGAGTATTAACCAGTCAGTGTAACTATTAATGACTTCATTAAGCGGTCGACTTCATTGCCAAATATAAATTCTTACAATTTTTTTCTACTACAATACTGTTGACACATTTTAGTAACTTATGTATATTTATACTCATCATTGTATTCTTCAGTAATTTGATTATTAAAACTACAATGGCTGAAAAAGAAGTATGTGTTAAAAAATAATTTTATATTTCCCTTTCGTGTAACTTTTCATTTTATTTTTCAGAATAATGATGAAAATTATATATCAATAAAACTTGTTGAACTTTTCAATGCATATACAAATGGTTCTATCTCTCAACAACAATATTTAACTGAAATTTTAAAGTTGAAACAACAATAACTATATTCAAGTTATTTCTTCTTCTTCTTCTTTCATTAAAAGAAAATAATTTTCGTTGATCTATCGATGGGATATGAACAACTCCCTTTGTAAATAAACAATTCTTGTTGCTCATCACGTTAATGATATTACAGTTATTTTTGAAATATAAAATGCATTATTGATGTAAATCAAATTGTTACTATGAGAATCCTTAGTACTTTGAATAATCAATGTGTTAATAGTCACGTCAATTATTTAGCTTATAATTGAGTTGTTTTAAATCATAGTAATTTTTGTAAGCACCATTCAATCGATTGGAATATTACGTATTTGCTTGCTCTAACGGATATGAATAGAAGAGTAGATATTTCCGTTCAATTTTTGAAACTAATAGTGCAATATGGATAGAACTTTCATATAATAATAAATAAAAACAAATTATTCTTACATGAAATGCTTCTAAACATATAAATAACTCATTTTTATGTTGCTTAGCATTACTAATGTATCTAATTAAACAAACAGAGAGCAAGTATTTAAATATTAACAAGATTTCTATGTACTCATACATGAGTAATGTTACCAAGGCTGAATAATTTTTATCTTATCTAAATCGTATTATGAGATTATAAATTGTATGTACAATAGCTATACATGTTGATGTTGGGTAGAATCTGTTATTATCAATTTACATTTATTTTTTCGTTGAATTGCATTAAAAAAAACTACGCTTCAAATCTTTTAAGTTATACAAATCAAGTAAACGCTAATGGATAGTTAGAGAAATTAGAGTGTTTATAAAGACATATAAATATTACTTAACATTTGGTATTGAATACAACTAACTACATCCATTACTCCAGGCTTTAACGATTCTTCTTATCATTATACATCATTAAGAATCAAGCATACTTTTGTAGAGAAAATACATTATAAACAATCCATAAAGTTACTTTAGAAATATCTTCATGAATTTCATTACGAGTTTCTAATTTCTTAAAAGCTTTATACTCATAAGATAAACAAGTTAAGATTTAGATTTTTATGAAAATCTTTAAACGATATATAAAGAAAGTGTTAATCTATAAATAATAATAATATCACATTACATATATTAAATAGAATTTGACCTTCAATCTTTTTTTTTGAATGGAACAAAATAATCAATATTATTCGAGACTGAGTTGTAAGAAATTCGAATAAAAGGATTCTTTTCATTACATCATTGAACTTGATGTCAACTGATTCGTTTACTTACTGAAATAAAAACGTTTGTTTAGTCATTATTAATCTTATATTGATGTCGAAGAAAATGCAAAGAACGTTTGTTGACT
This sequence comes from Adineta steineri, assembly GCA_905250115.1. Classification (NCBI taxonomy): domain Eukaryota; kingdom Metazoa; phylum Rotifera; class Eurotatoria; order Adinetida; family Adinetidae; genus Adineta; species Adineta steineri. The sequence continues at coordinate 625,047 of CAJNOI010000007.1, read as the reverse complement.
GATATACATATGAATATGGATTCTTTTCATCAAATATTTTACTTCTTTAATCAAATTGAGTTTTATATTATTTACTCATATGACAGTTTACTCATTTCGTTATTTTCATGTCTGACATTTTTTTTTTCTTCGATCAAAATGAAACAATGTAAACTTCATTTTTTTAGACATTTTTCTTTTTATTGAAATATAATAACTTTTACGTGACGTTCATACTTAACATTACCTTGTATACCATTTGCTCTTATTTCTCATTGAATATACGTCAAGATATAGAACTAAATATCAATTTAAGTACACAAAGATAAGAGTTACACATATTATTTTATTTTAACAAGCTATAAGAAACAAATTTATTGTTAATGATGAAAAGTTAATTGAAAAAAATAATTATCAATTTGAAATGAATTGATGACGCAATAGTATTTGACTAGTAATGTCTATATATAACAATATTAGTTAATTGAGTTCGTGATCATCTATAATCATTATGACATTAACTGTATTATAATCACTTATATCAATATAAACAAGCTGTAACCTATAGATTTTCTGATGTCGATAATCGCATAATTTTATTAATATCATCAATCGGCAAGGTCAACAAGTTGTCTAGTATCATTTATATATTTTTATGAAGATAAAATAATATTTGATTTAGTCTTTGTCGAACGAAAAAGAGAAGTCATCATTCTGAGAGACATAGGAAAAAAATCATGACAATAATGATTGATGTATTGTGAGAACAGGTAGATTGATGAACTATAAGATGATCTGCCAATCATATTTCTTATTTTTGATAAATCTTATATAATCTAAGAGTTATGATGAAGGACAAAATGTCTGTCGGGACGACAATGATCCATATGTCTGTTGACCTTGGTCTTCTATATAGATACTACGGCTTGACTATTAGTTATGTCTATGCCAACTAATTTTTTTCTTTCTTTCTTTCTCTGCTCTTCTCTGTTCTCTTTCTGTTTCTTTGTATTCTCTGCTCATTCTAAGTCAAAAAAAAAGAGTGCTGAGATTGTAAAAAAAAAAGAGAACCGCAAACATTCGTTGTTTCTTCATCTCTGTGTTTCTCTTTCAATAGTAGTACTATCGAGCGACAAAAAACCATTCTTGCTTCCTCTAGACTAAGGAAATACTCAAATGCAGAACCTTTCTCTTTTTCTTTTCTATTTCTACCATGTGCTACCATCACAAATGTGTAAGTTGAGAAAGAACTCATAAGCATCATTGTAATAAGAAATTCATCAATCTATTTTTTAGTGATCTGTAAAAATTAATACTAAAATGAAAATGGTCACTTCAATTTAAATGCATTTCGATACAAGACTACTTATTGTGTATATATTTTTATTTACTATTAATTTTCTACTATGTTGCGGTCAATATTCAGATGAACAAAGTTACTTATCATTAATTGAATTTCAACGTGGTGGTCCATTTACAAATGTGATATTATCATCTCCTCATGGTGGTTTTCTTGGCGCTAATTTATCATCAAATAAAAAAGGAAAATCATCAGTTAATGAAATTTTAACAACACCATTATCACAACTACCTAGTGGCGGTTGTTACAACAATACATTAGATCGTTGTGTATATACATTGCGAGATTGTTTAAGATCGGATAGCAATAATGGTGATAAAATATCTTTTCGACCTGATGCACGGTGTATTATTGATCGTAGTTCAACATCAGCCATGTATACATTAACTAAAGCTATATCAGAAGCATTTTCATCCGATTATCGTCCCTTTACTATTTTAAATAAACTCACTCGTCAGTATGTTGATCCCACTGAAGATCTACTTACTGGAACATTTCTACTTGAAAGTGCTACTCGTGTATATATGGATTATCATCGATTAATAGCTATGTCAAAAGAAGCGATACGTTCATCATCACGTGGTCTTTTTATTGAATTTATTTTTCATAAAGATTCTCAAACAATTCAACTTGGTTATGGTTTTGAACTGAGTCGTTCAATAATTGCTACTAAACCATCACAATCAACTATCAATGAATTAATTTCACGTTCAGGTCCTAGTATTATCAAAGGAAATAATTCTCTTGGTTATTTTCTACATCTTAATGGATTTCAATCTGTTCTACCATTAGAACATCAACGACAAATTCAATATCGCGTATCCACTCATTCCACCCGAACACATGCTGATCAAAGATTTAATGCGATTTTATTTTCATATCCTATTGAACGTTTAAGAACACATACACTTAAACTCGAAGCAATTCGTATTGCCAAGGCTATCGAACAGTTTATAAAAACAAATAATATAAAGTCTAGATCACCACCTCGATGTTTATCTTCTGTCAATTCGATCAGAATACTATTATTATTATTATTCTTGTCACAATTTTTTTTCTGCTACATACATTTATGATTAATATTATATCATACTCTTTTTTTTATGACCACTTATTCAATGATGTTGTTATTTTAATTGATTGTACATGTACAGATTTTTTTTTGTACAATGATTATAACAGAATAAAGGAAGGAAGTTTTGATTGAATAAAAAAAAAGTAGACAATACTTTTTGCATGAATTCTTTTTTGATTAGAATATAACTATCTCTTACAGACATATACATTGTTCAATTATCATTAGAACACTCCCGGCTATAGAGGATATAAAACAGCAGATGGTTAATGGCGCGTCTAAATCAATCGTGAATATGAACAAGATAAAAATACTTTATAACAAGCTGTGACATAAGACTCATTTACTAGATCAAATTGAATACAATTTTCTTGTTAATAGTTATTATAATTGAACATATAGACTGACTTTAAATTGATAGAGAGAGAGAGAGAGGAAGAGAGGTACACAACTGTTGTATTATGTTGAGAAAAAGAAGGAATCACGGACCAGCCGCTAGGTAAAATAAACAAACCGAAATTCTAATGAATTTCTTATCTGACACAAATATATGTTCATAAAACAAACAAAAAAAATGAAAAAGGAACCATCTAGATTAAATCGCGTTTTTCAACATTGCAAATTTTTCCAAATGGACAACTAAATAATTTACATGATGCACATTTAAATGGTACAGTATAAAATAATGTAATTAATACAATAAATAGGGCAATTGTTATTGCTAATGATGCGGTAACGACAACAAAATGACGAACATTCTTCTTATAACTAACATCAGGAAAAACAATCATATTTAACATAAAACCAATGAGAAAACCAAAACATTGGGCATAATTATCAACTAATGGAAGTAAACCAACAGTAAATAATAGGCAGAGACAAATAATAATTTTAAAAAATGGTATCCATGGCTTTTTTAATGAACGCCAACCAAGAAACAACTCGCTAAGATAACACGCTAGTATAGCAAATTGTCCACCTCCAGGGCCCACTTGAATGGAATCACGTAAAAATAATGCACTAGCTAAACTTCCAACAAAACCAGATACAATATAGATAATCATTACACGAATACAACCCGCTAATTTTTCTAATGGACGCATAATTGTATATTGAAATATAATTGTTATTAGTAAATGAATTAAACTAAAAAAGAAATAAAATAAAATTTATTTTGACTTTGAAAAATAGAATATTTACCCAGCATGAATAAATATAACTGTCCAAAATCGATAGACTTGATCAGGTAATCGAGCTTTAGAAGAAGAAAAAAAACAAGAATAGAAAAATCAAGTAGGTATAAATAATTTGTTTATTTACCAACAAAAAATTCCAACATACCACAAACACTTTGAATACAATCAACCTAAACACAAACAATATTGTTACAATAGAGATGACATATTATACATATTAAATCAAGTATATACTAAGCTCAAGATCAAATTTCATATTCTATCACATACCTATCTTTACAAAAGAAATTTTTAATCAAGGCTTACAAAATAATCTATCTAGTAGAGATTCATTGTATTTATCTTACTTGAGAACATAAATGTGCTCGTTGATGAAATATGCCTCGTCGATCACGGCAATCATCCTTTGATGTTAATATACAATCTCCAAGTACACCAGTACAACATGGTCTCACTAAAAAATGAAAATATTTATTTAGAAACAAAAATAGTATTATTGTATCTAAATTTACCTATATTTATACATTGCATATGTGGATAAAGTGATATATTATTAGCAATTCGATGATGATCTTGTTCAAGACAAATCTAAAAGAATTTTTGTTTTTAGAAGAAATATTTTTCCTATTTGTATTTATAATCAATTTACCGGCCATTTTATAACTGATGGAGACCATTTAAAAATTTTTGAATTAACTGATGTCGATGACCATGAACTCTCATCTTCTCGTGGTACGTTTCCAAATAATTTTTTCGTACATGTTCTAAGAAAAAAAACCTAATATTATAAAAGAAGCACTAAACTATATTCATTACTCTGGTGTTAAACCGCATACAGCTGGATAAACAATATTACGATAATCTTTCAAATTTTTACTCTTCAATGCAGATCTATACCATGTTAAACCTGATCGTGGCTAAAAATTGAAAAATAAAAATTATTCATTAATTATTTTTAAGCAATAAAATATTCATACAAGACATTGTTCAGATAATGTTTGCATACAACGTCCAGTTATTGAATTAATACAACAACCAGACATAGATTCTAATCTTGCTTGTTTTTCATATCGACTTTTAACTTCATCATGTGTACGAATACATGGTGTATATTTAGCTCCTAATCGTATTAAATCAGCTGGATGTGGACCAAACCATGGATTCATTGTTAAATCAGATCTTGGTTGTTCAAATATAGAAGAATTATTCTAGAAGAAATTACTTTGTATTTTTAATAAATAAATATTTAATAATTACAGATTGAGTTGATGATAACGGAGCATAACCGTATACAATTAATGAAATAATACAAACAAGAATTTGAACAAATGTTACCCAATAAGTAAAATATGGTCGATGTGAACGATAAGATTCTTGAATTTCAACGATTTGTTTTTGTTTGGCTTTTATTGATTGACGATTTGAACGAGAGAAACGAGAAAAAATTACATTAAATGGACGAATTTTAGCAAAATCTATAAAATAAAAAAATGCTAGTTTTATTTCTTTCTGAAACTCGAAATAAAATATCAATTACTATGTAATCGTTGTTGATTAGTCGAAGTATTCGTTCGTGGCGTTACAATAACTGGCGTTGGTATAACTTCATTATCCGTTTGTGTTGATTCCGTACTATCAAATAAATAGAAATCAATTAATGCAAATATTTTAAATAAGTTTTCTTCTACCAAGGATATGTATCAACATGATCATGTTCATCAATTCCAATTGGTTCTGTTATTATTGATGGTCGATCTTTTTGAATATTTTTATCTGTTAATACAATATTTTTTAAACAAACACTAGATTTATCCGATTGTTCATCTTCGTCTTCTTCCTATAAAAAAGAAAAAAAACACAGTTAGGTTTTATTTCAAAATAAATAAATAAAATAATGATAAGAACAGAGGGAAAAAAAAGAAGGCAATTGCAAAAAGCAAAGAACAAAAATCAGTTCAAATCATCAATCAAGTGCTTTCTCCCCATATGATAAATGTTATGTGTATACAAGAAAAACGACACACGTTTATTTTATGTGTCTACCTCATCAAATGATGTCGATGCATGCATCGATTTCGCACGTGGCATATCGTCCGCCTGGAAACGACATTCAATGATAATATTAAAGAAAAGAATACTAATGATGTAATTTTTACTTACAGAAAGTAAATTACGAACACCAGTAACAGCCATACCCAATATTGATTCACGTTTTACATTTAATGCTTCAGAATCCATACTACCTGGTGTCGTGGCTTGTGGTACTGGAATTATAGGTCTTGAAATAGATTAGATTACAAAAACAAAATTAGATAAAATAATTATTTTTTTCGTGTACCTTTGTTCAATATCAGTACCTTGTTCATTAACACCAAGTTGATCAACAACTTCTTCTTTTAATTCTCCACCAAACATACTATATTTACTTAAAAAATTATAACGTCTTTGTTGCCAATTTTCTTTGTGCAATGCTGGAGCAGCAGCTGTTGCTAGAATTGGACTAGCATTTAATTGCATTACACTAAAATAAAAAAAATTCTTTATAAATATCGATATCTTTGATTTTTATTTTGTTATATCTAATCTGAAACTATGTCTGTTATCTACCGATCATGTGGATTGATTTGTTCTGATACCGTACGTCTTTTTTTTATCTGAGCAATTGTTACATTGCCTCCAGGTAATTGTCGAAGAATTAAACCTGTTGAAGGTAATGGAATTTGTGATAAGAGTCGTTTTGTACGTCCCATTGTTGTCATTGGAAATTCTGATTGCTGCCGATAATTATCATTATCATCATTAGTAGCCATCTGTTTCATTCGAATACAAAACTTATATTTCAATCAAAGATATTTAAACACCAAAAAACGAATATGCTATACGCCAATTGGTCTGTAGACAAGTAATGTTAATAAAAAAAATATATGAGAAATACTGAAGGAGAGCATGAAGAAACAAATGATGTGTAACAAGAAATAAAAGAATAATATTCAAACGACAGAAAAGGAAAAAAAGACTACAATGTATGTTTTGTCGCCGTCTGATATGAAATTTAAATTATGAATTATTATTCTCGTTCTAGACTTCAGATAAGAAATGACATCGATAATTATTTGAAATGATAAGATACAGCATAACCAATTTATTATAGAAGAAAAGATAAGAAATAATTTGTCACTAGATTCAATTGATAGTAGTAGAACGATGTGTAAAAAAAGAAATGATTCTTATAATTATGTTTTTTTTTCTTTACGAATCGATCAAGGCAAAAAGAAATTGATTATGCACGATAATCTAATTGAAGAAATTTGATGGTTTATACATAAGAGAAAGACAAGTCGCACATTTCTATAGAATACAATCTTTTCTTTCTAAGTATCTACTGATAGATATCATAACTTATTATTCTATTGATAGGAAAAAATATATTAGTCAATTTAAAATACTTTATTATTTAAACAAATGTTTGATATAGGAAAGATCTATTTAAAGACGTCAACTACTTGTATAAACAAATAACTGACAAGATAGAGAAAGCAAATAATAACAAATGCGAAAGAATAATTTGGGCGTTATGTTGTATATTCTAGATAGTAATATGCATCTGCTATTTCTCTTTTTTTTTGTTTTTCTAATCTATGATTGGACTGTAGAATAGCTATATCATCAGATGTAATAACTGCATATATATATAACACCTTATAATAAATCCAGGATTAAGTGCATGTATTATTATTACTATTTACTTAATATGATATAAAACGATGTATAAATGTTATTTTTACCTATTCGATTCGTCTATTAAATCATTGATAAGACTAATTGTTGGAGTAGATGATGATGAAAATGAAAAATATTCATCATTTTCAATGTCATGATCTTGTTTAATAATTTCACTTTTATTAATATCATTGTCTAACAAATGATACTGAATAATAGAAGACATTGATGATGTCATGTTATAATTAGTAGTATAGATGTTATTCTATGATTTCCATCGACTATACAATTGTTTTGTATATATAGCAGAAAGCAATCAAGTTATGTTATTGACTACGTCCTATCAAACTATTCGATGTACATATAAATGTACGAGAAAAAGTAATTCTTCGTCTTGTTCCATGTATGAAAGCAAACTTGTTATTTAAACACGTCTTTTTTCTCTCTCTCTTTTGCTTTTGTTCTTTTCTTCTTCTTCAAGTCTTATTCTCTATCAATCACCAACACGATTATATCGACCTTTTTCTTCTATTCAATAGGTTACAATCATTATGTATCAAACATTCTTTTAGGTATGAATATATATACATATTCTTATATGAGATTGTGTTTTTATACCTCAGTAGAATAGATAGATAAATTATTAATGAGATTAGGAACCTGTTTTTCTTATTTCTTCTATTCCAGTTCGAGAAAAATCATTTCCGGCCATGTTTATTATCTGAACGATACAATTCCGGATGTTACTCATTATTTCTCTTTAAATAAATTTCACATAGAAATTTTATTTTGTTCTCAAATCTACAATTTCTAGAACAATTAAACAAAAATTTTAAATTCTATTCTAATTAAATCAATTTCTTTGTTTGATCATAAGTAAAATATTATATAAAAAGTGTGAATTAATTATTTAAATATAGATACTTTCTCGTATAATTCTATTTACTATATCTTTTTCTTTTAATAGAATTATATTAATAGAAAACGACGTCAAGTGTAGTATGAAAGCGTAACATTAAAAATGCATGTGATCCAATTACATATTGAAAATTGATCTGAGAAATCTTACCGCTTGGTTAAATTATACCATCCAATTGGTTCATTAGCAACAGTTGATGAATTCATTGATGTTGATTTTGGAATTTCCTTTTCATTTTCCAAAACACTTTCAACAGCTAAATTCCATAAATGACGACTACGAGATGAATTACCGGTTAGATTTCCTTTATTAATTGGACTACTTGGTGATGATAAGGATTTCCTTGGTTGCATAAGTAATGCAGCAGCTTGTGAACGAACTTAAAATATTTATTAAAAAAACAAACATATATATTATAAACAACAAAGACAACATTTTTTTTCAATTAACCTTTTCGAGTTGAATGACGTCTGATTTGAGGATGATGGCCGTTTTCTGCCATTGATTATTGTATATATTAGATTAAAAGAACGATATTGATTATTGTTTTACTTATATAAAATGCAACTTTACATGTGCCCCTTTTTTCGAAAAAAATGAATTCTTATAAAACGAAACAAATAAACATTATGCATAACGCTATAATCTGATTTATTCGTACCAGTGATTGGATCTTGTTATCAGACACACAGAGACATCTTAGATGGCATCAATCAGTAACAGATGACGCTCAAGAACGTAATATCCGATTTTATTTGTTCCGTATTTCTTTCCGTTTTTTTAAAATATGATAATATATGCATACAAATGATATTTCTCACTAAAGGAATATAAAATAGACTATAATATGTTAATAAAATTTATTTAATATTAATTTACAATCTATCATGTATAATTTTATGTATTCGAAAAATGATTTATTTCGAATTGCAATCACGTATAGTCTAGTTAGAATCGAATCATTTTTATAGTTTGTATTATAGTCAAAATAATAATGTGACTATATTTAAAAAAAATATCCAGGCGTCGGTGTTTTTATTTAAGCATGAATATCTTATCAAAATAAGTTTTTTTTATTATAAAATGCATTTATTTATCAGGTAATTTTTGTTATTTCAAGATAACTTTTGCAAAGGTCGTTCTTTGTTTTAATACAATCCTAATGCACCATAACAAATAATGTGTCTTATCTAGTCTGTCTAATCGTGTATGTTTATATTTTGTTTTTCTTTATTTTTTTTGATTGTAATCTACGCTTCTTTGTTATCTCTATGTATAAAAAATAGGGCCATGAAAAATAAAGGTGTGTTAGATTACAATAAAAACGAAGTAATAGACAAGGATACGACGACTATCAAACTCGTGAGAAAAGCAAGCATCGAACGATTATTATTGTAATTGCTACAATGCCTATTCAATCACCTATTTATTTAGTTGCTAGTGGAGATTCACGTCTTGCTGCTAATCAAACATGTTGGGAAGCACAGGATAAACTTGAACAAGCACTTGGTAAAGCACTTCAATCACTTGGTCATACTATCGAACGTGCACATAAATATGATGAAACAAAAAAACATGGTTTTATTGATAGTCAACGTATGGGTATGAAAGTATTTGCAAATTTACCATCTGATAATGTACCATTGATTGTTGCTGAAGCTGTTTGGCAATATTCTCATCATATTTTAGCTGGTTTAACAACACATAAAGGTCCTATATTAACTGTAGCTAATTGGTCTGGACAATGGCCAGGTTTAGTTGGTATGCTTAATTTAAATGGTTCATTGACAAAAGCTGATGTAAAATATAGTACATTATGGTCAGTTGATTTTACTGATGATTTTTTTACAAATAAACTTAAAGAATGGCTTGAAACTGGAAATATTCAACATGATCTATCACATGTACGATCATTAAAAGATTGTAAAAAAATACCAGATGATTTAGAAAAAATTGGCAGTACAATCGCACAAGATATATTAAAAAATAAAGCAATTATGGGTGTATTTGATGAAGTATGAATATAAACTTGAAATTTAACAATGAATTATTTTTTTTTCTTCAAAGGGTTGTATGGGAATGTATAATGCTATAATACCAGATGAACTTCTTCATAAACTTGGTATTTTCAAGGAACGTCTTAGTCAATCTGCACTTTTCTTTGAAATGCAAGAAACAAAAGATGAAGAAGCTCGTGCTGTTTATGATTGGCTTAAAGAAAAAGGCATGAAATTTGATTTAAATGATAAACCAAATGATTTAACTGATTTAACTGAACAACAAATTCTTTCGCAATGTAAAATGTATATTGCTGCTGTACGTATAGCTAATGATTTTGGTTGTGATTTAATTGGTATTCAATATCAACAAGGTTTAAAAGATTTAGTACCAGCATCAGATTTAGCTGAAGGTTTATTAAATAATGTTGATCGTCCACCTGTTAAAGATCGTAAAAATGAACATATTCTTTTTGAAAATGCTGTTGTACCACATTTTAATGAAGTTGATGAATGTGCTGGTGTTGATGCACTTATTACAAATCGTGTTTGGAATAAATTAGGCTATTCACCAGAAACAACATTACATGATGTACGTTATGGTGAAGATTATGATGGTATATTTACATGGGTTTTTGAAATATCAGGTGCTGTTCCACCTGAACATTTAATTGATGGTTATAAAGGTGCATTTAGTTTACGTCAACCACCAATGTATTTTCATAAGGGTGGTGGTACAATTCGTGGTGTTTCAAAACCTGGTGATGTTGTTTGGAGTCGTATATATACAGAAGATAATCGATTAAAAGCTGATATTGGACGAGCACGTATTGTTGAATTACCAAAAGAAGAAACTGAACGACGTTGGCGTGATACTACACCACAGTGGCCTATTATGCATGCACAATTACTTGGTGTTAGTCGTGATCAATTAATGGCTAAACATAAAGCAAATCATGTTCAAGTTGCATATGCACCTGATGCTCAAGGTGCACAAAAAGCATTAGCAGCTAAAGCAGCATGCTTTCAATCATTGGGCATTGAAGTGTTTATATGTGGTACTGAATCAGGACTTGAATAGAAGACGAAGAAAAAAAAATTAATGAAAATGTTTAGAAACTTTTCGTAGTTTTTTTTTTAATTATAATAGTTTTATTTATAATTGTTCTAAATAATAAGAACAACTTATGTTTCACATAATTGAAAAACAAACCAACAAACTACAACAGGAAAATATGTATTAATCTACATAATACGGGAGAAAAAAAACAAAAATTTATACAAGAGATTCTATTCAAAAATACTTTAACTGATCTAATAATTTAAGATGAACGATCATTTTTTCGTTTTGGTGTTGTTGATGATGGAGTACGACGAGGTGTACTAACTTCCGTAGGTTTTAAACGTCGTTCAATATCATTAAGTACAGGCTAAATAATAAATAGTTAAATAACAAAAGTTTTCAAAAAATATTTTACCATAAGATATTTTTTCCATGCTAAATGTTCTTCTTTATCATAATCATCTTCATTTTGTTCAGTTGATTCTGTTGCATTCGGAAAATTTTCTTTTAATATACGATATGATGCTATTGTTTTTATATTTAATTTACTAAGACAAAATGCAACATTAGCACGTTTTCGATCATCACCACTAGAAATAAACCAATAAATTCAAAAAAATTTAAATTTTTTTGTTTTTCTTACCAAGCTTGTTTAAATTGTCGACAAAGACGTTTAACTAATATTTCACAATGACGATCATTTTTAATAAATGAAAAAAGATGTGAAATAATCTGTTGAAATAAATCACGTGAACATATATTATTCATTGATAAACGTGAAATTATATCAGGTAAAACATTAAATAAAGCAAGACCACGTTGTCGTAAAGATAATTCATCAAAAAAATGTTGAGCAATACTTGATATTGGTGTATGAGAATGAAATAAACATAAAGCTATTTCACTAATATAACCACGAACCTTAATAGAATTAAATTAAAACAGTTTTGCAAAAAAAATTTCTTCATACTTTTATCATTTCTCGTAGAATAAGTATAGCTATAGTACATAATGCTGTTTCACCAACATTTAAATCTTTGTCATGAATTTGTGCATAAAATTGTGGTGTATATGGTTCAATTATATTTGGATGTCTTTAATAAACAAAAAAAGTTATTTTAGAATTGAATTAATAATTAATCGACTTACCGAAGAAGTAAATCACCAAGAGAAACAATTAAAGCAGAACGTACAGATGAATATGAACATAATTTACAAAGTTCAAAGATTCGATCGACATATTTTGAACAGAGATTAGGTGAAACATACATCATACGAGTACAAGTTAAAATACTTGTTAGAACAAGATTTTCATCATATGATGAATGATCTTCATGAATAAACTAAAACAAAAATTTATTTTCTTATTAAAAAAAGTTAAACGGGATTAATTTATTTCTTTTCTGAACTGACAAATTTTAACGCTACTCCTCCCAATTGTCAAATCGCTTTTTGAATGAACCTTGCTGGGTTCTCGGTTATCAACTACGCTCATTCCAAATATGGGTATAAGAATGTCCTTAAGCCTATATAGAAAACTATCGTATGAAATCCCGAATGACAATCAAAATAATAGTATCTACGATCTTTTTTAGTATAATTCTTACTAATTCCATCCATTTGTCAATTGAATAAAAAATTGAATTTGTTTGAAATAATTCTTGTTCTAAATGACTTAGATCTGAGTTTTGTTGTTGCATAAAATGATTATTTTCTTCATTATCATTTTTTTCTTCATCTTCTTCATCAAATAATTGCCGTGATACTGATAATGTTGATGATGATAGTAAACTATTTTCATTATCAATTTCATTTTCATCATCATTTATAACTGAATGATTTTTTTCTTTTTGAATTTTTTTTATTAATGATAAATTTGTACATTCATATTTTTGTACACGATGAGTTAAAAAAGCATTTATCGTTGCTAATAATCGAATGAATATTACTCGCCATGATTTATCCATAATTTTCGTTTGATAATCCAGATATTCTAGAGGCCAATTTATTTTCTCAGCTAATAAACGAAGAAATTTCATTAGGAAATCATTTGCTGATATTTGTCGAGGTTCTTTAAGAAATATAATATTTAAAATTTGTTTCATACAATTAATCCATGATTGTTGTTCCGATTGTATATTTGATTCAAGTAATTTTTTAATAATTAAATCATAAAATTCATTTGGAATATCATATGAAGTTTTTCTTACTAATAAATTTGCTATAATTTGCATTTGATAATAAAAATAATCTAAATCATCTTTATCTAGTTGATGTATAAGACTTTGTATAATTGAATTTAAATGTGATAATAAACGATGTTTTTTATCATATGGTATAGCAAATGATATTAATTGTAAAAATGAATTTTGACGTTGTTGAATTTGTTTAAAAAAGTCATCTGATAAATTTTTTTTTGAATTATCTGTTGTTAATTTTAAATAATAATCAAGAAGAACTTCAATAAACGAAAAAAAATTTGCTGTTGTTGAAGTTGATTCGTTCAGAAGTTGTTTAAGAATATGTTCAAATGTTAATGTTAAATTTAAATCAATTTGATCGAGTAATTTTTCAATTATTCGCTTTGATGATATTCTACAATAATAAACGAATTTTTATTAGGACAAAAAATAAAATGTTCTTCTCATTTTCTCTTGATTAGAACTAATAAAAACAAAGGGAAAATATCTCATTGAAAATGACCACGCATGAAATGTACATTTAATTATTAACCCTTTACCGGGTGACTTTTGGATGAGCAAGTTTTGTCGATTTTCTTCGTATAGAATTATAGCTTTGGTGTAAATTATTAGGGTATGGGTGTGAATGTGTGCGGCTGTGGCTGTGACTCTGGGTTTTGCCATTGTATCCACACCCAAACCGACACCCACACTCACACCCTCATAGATATATTTAATCTATGCAGTATCATAGTATTTTATATCAAAATAATTGTTCTTACTTCAACGTAACCCTATGATCGAAAAGAAAAAAAAGTGGTACATATATTTCCCACCGCCTGTTAAAGGGTTAATGTTTATGTATATCGATAATAGAGCTACGTGTCTACGTCTTTGGACCTGGGCTCGACCCAGACTCCGTTAGGCTCAGACCTGGATTCTTTTTACCAATATAAAGCACCCTCTGTATGCAAGGTAGAGATACGGGCCCAGGTCGGGTATGGGTCGACCCGCAGCTCCCTAATCGGCAACTAAAAAGTCTTTTATATTCAATTGTAAATTCTCTTACTTTTCATCAGTATTTTCTTCATCGATCTTTAAACAAATTCTTTTAAATGCATTAATAACAGCATTGGAAATATTTTTATCATTTGACCAAATCAATGAAAATAAATGTTTTTCAAGTTTTTTATATACATTTGATTGACATTCGAATGTTGACCACTAATATTAAAAGAAAAATTTTAATTAAAATAAAAATAAATATTATTCATTACATACCAAAACAAGAAAATCAATTATTTCAAGAACATCACTTGTTACTTTTGAACTAAGTAGATAAAAAGTTTCTTTAGCAAGAAATCTTCGTAAAAGATTACAAAAATCAGTTGCATTATGTAAATATGTTCTATAAAAAAATAATATGAAAATTATTAATTCAATCTTTTATTTTTACTTACACAAGTTTTGATTGTTTAACCATATTATCAAATAATCTTGTAGCTTTTTCTGTTGGTTCTTCATCATCAATAACTTCAATGTCGCATGTTTTTGCTAAACAATTATTAAGTCTACTTTGTAGTTGTATTAATTTACTCATTTCAGCATTATAAAGTTCAAATGATGGTAATGATTCATCAACTAAATACATTGAACAAACATTTTGTTGTTGTTCAACAATACGTTCAAATAAAAGATGTTGATTATCAAGATCATTTTCTTTTTCATTGTCATGGATTTTATCCGTATCAACTGGAATATTTTCTACTTTTAATGTTTGTCCTAATAATTTTTGTAATTGAACTAATTTATTCATTTCAGTATTATATTCATCGAGCATTACATCAATTGGAAGAAACTAAAAATAATATCATATATCGCATATCTTACGAAGGAAAATGGTGGATGTAAGTTATAAGTCGCGATCTCACGGCTATTGTCCCTCATTACAGATCTTAGCAATCGACATGAAAAGTCATTGGGTGTGGGTGACAGGTTATAGTATACTACTCACACCCATCTTATGAATCTCGATTTTCTTCAGAACAAAAATCTATAGCGAAACTTTTATCATCATAGTAGCTAATTCAATATTATCATAGGCGAAACTTATTTCGATAGAAAACTTACTCGATCAATATAAGGATTAAATTTAAGTAATTTCGTTGCAAGTTGTATAGCATGTTTTCTTACAATACATGATATATCATTCATTCTTTCAATAGTTGCTTGTGTTAAATGGCAATAGAATTTAGTTGGAATTAATTTTGATTCAACTAAATTTATACATAATCCAATAGCATGTGATCGTACATGTACATTAGAATCAAGAAAATATTGATCAATAATTAATAAAAATAATTCACCACGTAATTCTTTATATTCAGATAATGATGAACAATAACGTATAATATTTACACAAATATTTAATAAACAATTACGCATTTGTAAACAATCACTATCGAATAAATCAAGTAAACGATTAATATATATTATTAAATGATCACATATATGTGTTGATAATTCATCAAGTAGTTTAGCCATAGTTCGAGAACTATTTGTTTCTGTTTGATTATTTAATATAGATGTATTTGAACGGGAAGAAGAATGATTAGATGTAGATGTTGGAGCAATTGCTGGAGAAAGACAAAGAAGACAAATATCACTAAAAAATAACGAACATGTTCTTTATTTCTCTAAATTAATTATTTTTTACTTAATAATTCTTTCTAATAAAGTATCAGTTCGAAAATGTTTTACATGACAAACAATAACAGCTGAAAAGATTGTTGCTGTATGTTCTTGAATTTGTAGCATTTGAATCATTTTCATACTAGTTTCTAAAAACACAAAAAATCATATAGAATTTTATTGCTGAAGTAATCATTAAAATACCTTCTTCAATACGAAATTGTCCAATTGTTAATGCTAATATAAATGATAAATAATCTTTCACTGTTCTTGCACGTGATGAAAATTGATTATTTCGAATAATGGTTAAACATACATCAACGATTGTACTACAAAAAAACATTTTATTTCATACAATAAGACATCATTGAAGTTATTTTACCTTCCAATTTGTTGATCTTCTAATCTTTCTGTTTCATGCCAAAACTGTCGAAGATCAAGTTTAATTAAATTTGTAAATAAATGAAGTATTTCATCTCTTTCATTAATATACCAATCAATTTGACATGTTTGAACCGATCGTTTTTGTTTTTTATTATTTGGAGTTCCAATATGTTGCTGTTGTTTATCATTATCAATAATTAAATGTTCAAGTACAAGTAAATATCGACAAAGAAGATCTAATGAGAATAATATCATATGACGATGAATATTATCAACATTGGCTTTTTGATGAGAACTAATTGAATCTATTTCACTTTGTATAGCTAGAAATAAAAATAATAAAATCGAAAATATGTTTTTTCTTAAATATATATTTACCATCTTTAAGAAGAACACTAAATATTTTTCGAATATCATGGGATCGTTCAACATGCCTTAAAAAAATATAAAATTTTTTTTCAATATTTTTTTTTCTAATATAAAATAAATACCCAATAAGATCGTCAGCAATAGCATGTAATTTTGATAGACTATATGCAGGATTGTTATGTTTATTTAATTGACATTCTTAAATATAAATTTTATAATCATATAGAATATTCTGTTAATACTAACCTTTAAGCAGTATATTTAATTCTTCCTTGCTAATGCTCATGACTATTTGATTGTAATAGAAGTTTTTTTTTAATATTTACATCTAAAATAGAAAACAAAGGCGCCATTGTTATTTTCTATTAATTCTAAATGGACAATAATACAGATAAAGAAGAACAACAATCGAAATCTTTAGGGTATTAGAAATCTTTTTTTTAAATAAATACTTAAATATTTCATTTAGAAATAAACGATATTCAAGTTTATCTATCATATCATCAAATAAAGAAAAATCAAGTTTACTTTTACCTCATGTGATTCACTTTGGATGTGACCAACATTCAGGAAATGAATTATGGGATACATCCTATTTTTTTTCAATACTTTTTGAACTCTTAGATGAATATAAAGATAATATTCAAGAAGAATCTCGTCTTACCGCTTTTATTCTATGTCGTCTCGATGAAATTAATTTTAATTCACAAATACCCTTAAAATTACTTATTCAAGTATTAAAATATTTTCATACAATTCGTTTAAAAATTCTTATTCTACTCGAATTTTTAAATATATGTGAAACAATTGATTGTTCTCAAGCTCTTATGTTATTATGGCAATTTTCAACTTATGGTTATATGACATTATTTTATGTATTAGATCGAATTAAATTTTCAATTATTGATAAAGATATTGAATGGAAATCATTATTAACTATCTTTGAACCACTGGAAAATAAGAAACATGCAGCTTATATTATATTAGACAAAACAAATTTTTACAAACCAAATCAAGCAACAATTGTTTTCGGATCAAAAAGACTCAAACGATACTTTTAGTTTTGACTTTTTGTCTATCTTGACATGGCATTGTCATTTGCTTTTAATATTACTTTTTATTGGTTCATCCTGTACATCCATATATTAAAATAAGATGATAGATGTCAGTTCAATAAGTTCAATCATAGATAAATCAAAATTTGTTATTAGCGATATAGATGGTCTTGTCTGTTAAAAGAGTTTTTAATTCAGTATAATGAAACAGACGTGTTCTCTTATATCATAATCGTACTTTACGGCAAGAAAATATTAATCCTGACATGGCCACTTGAAATTCGAACGTTTTATTTTATGGTGTACTGAATGATCTATGTGTACATTAGTTAATTCTAGTCCTTCATTATTGATCTGCTGACAGAAACTTCTAAACATCTCTTTTAGTCATATCAGGGTTAATTACATTTATCATATTCATATAAAAGTTGTTTACATAAAGAAGACATTTTTAATCGGGTCAATGTGTAGGTAGTACTAGTTAATATAAACAATAACAAAATACTTAGTGTTGTAGAGGTCGATCAATATCATTAACATCTAATGTAGATATAAATATAATGCTAATGAAAACGTCCTTTACCATCATTAAGATTATCTATGAAAGATTAATGTATGTGATAATAGCTTTTTCGTTTATAAATCTTTATCTGAATTTAATCTGATTTTCAAAAAAGAAGAAGAAGAAAAAGAATTGAAATAATCATCAACTTAGACTACCAAATACACCCTTATCCACAATAAAATAATTACATCGATTTGTTTTTGGTATATGATAACAATAATCAATAGATAATGAACGTAAATAAACAACATTTGTTTTAATACTTGTTGTTGCTTGTCGTTCATCATAGACAACTTGTGATTGTTGAGAATCTGGATGATGTTCTTCAATTTTTTCTGTTTTAGTCAATTGTATACGACAATGAACAAGAAATGCCCAGGTAAGACCCAACGCTGGACCTAATATCATCGGTTGTGATAATAAAGATAAATCTGTTGGTTTTTGTCCAAATTGAGTTTGTACCTAAAATAGAAAATATTAGAATTGATAACGAAAAGATAAATTAATTATGTATACTTGATTGACACACACAATAGCAAGATTATATCGTTGACATAATGTATGCATAGCAAAGCCAAAATATTGTAAAGTATTTGCTTTAGTATGATGTTCAAACATAATATCTTCAGAACGAAAAATAGCAGCTAATGAATCGATAATAATTAATCGAATGCTTGGTTCACGATTAAGTAATAAAGGAAGTCGATCAATAAGTGTCATTTCTAAATGACGCTAGTAGAAGAAGAAAAAAATAATAGTTAACATAAAATTTAAAAAAGAACAGTGACATACATAATGTCGAATAATATCAAGATAAATATTATCAAAAAATTTTTGTTGTAAACATCGAGCATCAGCTATATTAAATGGCTTATCAGTTTTTGCACGATAATATGAGATATGTTTTAATCGTTTATCGATTTTTTCAATTTGAGATTCAGTATTAATATAAACTACTTCTATACAAAAAGAAACAAGAAAAGAATAAATAAGAAAATGAGAAAAAAATAATTTACTGGCTTCTTGTCCTCGAGCTCGAAATGTTCGTTGTACTTCTAAAGACATTTGAATACAAAATTGAGTTTTTCCACAACCACTTTCACCATATAATTCCGTTATTTGACCTAAACGTATTCCACCATTTAATGTTTTATCAATAATTGGACAACCTGTTGAAAATATTGTTATAGTATCACGTTCATTTTCAATCATTTGCCAAACTAGATAAATAATTGAATAAATTTATTTAATTTATATTTCAAACTAACCCGACATTTGTCGTCTTGAAAAAGGATAAAATGTATTTGAAACACATTGTAATGCAATATCAATATCTGCTGGGAGCAAATGTGTTGTACGAATTATTTCATTTGGATCCAATTCCAAAAATTTTTGTAAAGAATATTTCGTTCCATAAGCTAAATATATGATTTAGATATGAATAACTTCTATGAAAAATAATCAACCTCGATTAAGTTTTCCTTCAACATTTGGTGGTAGATCAATATCATTCAAAGTAAGAGGCATATTTCATATCTATAGAAATCCGTAAATCATAATCTTTACTCTTTTTTTGCTAAGGGTCATAATAAATATTCAATAATTGACATGAAATATACTTGTTAAAACAGTATCATCAAAGTTTACAAAAAAGAAAAAAAAAACATAAAAAACAATAAAAGTTATTTTTCTACATAATAAGTAAAAGTATAACGAAATAGCACAGATCTTGTTTCTTATATATATATGTCCTTTTTTTCATATCTCATTCAACAGTAATGGATTTATTTGTATTTTCTTCAATAGTTAATTTTTGATTGAGATTATCCTCAAGTTCATCCATATTTTCTACATGATTTTCATTATCATCATCTGTTGTTTGATCAATATGAACATTGTCTAGTTTAATATCAGTAGATGCAACAATATTATTATCGTCATCATCATCATCATCACTTGTTACAGCATCATGTTGTTGAATTTCCTAAAAAGAAAAACGAATTCAATTACATATTGTTTTTAATACATGGAAATTATTGTAAGAAAAGCCATGCAAATCGAAAAATCAGCATGCGAAGAAGAGCGCAATCATAATATTTGATAATATTTGCCAATCGATGTTTTATCATGCTCATATCATCATACCTTCGCTGTAAGTCGACCTGCTAATTCCTCTCTAAATTTTTCTTTTGCCCATTGTAGAAAATGAGCTGTATCATAGATCGTCGGCTGATAGATAATATCGATTAATTATTTTATTTTATTTTAATTAAAAATTAAAAAATCAAAAATGATTTCAACAAACACTTACTTCTTTATCTAATGCTGAAAAATCACCATCAATATGATCATTTTCTGATGCTAATTGTTGTTCAACAGCTTCTTCTAATTTCAATTGTTGTTGAAGTTGATCAAGTGATTCAATAATGTTACCTGAAAAAACAAATTCAATATATATAGATATTATTGAAAAAACAAAAATCTTTTTTTTTACTATCAGTTGTTGATGTATCCGATGGTGGACTAATAAAATCATTTATTGAAATATTATTTTCTTCATCATCTAATGTTGATTCTTTCAAATGCATACTTGTTGATAATGAACTATTTCCACTATCATTAACAGTTGTTATTGTTGTCTGTGAATCAATATTTGTTTTAGGTTGATTATTGAGACTTATTAATTCGGTATTATCATCTTCCCACCATTCTTCAATAAGATCAATATCATTTGTATCATTTATATGATTTTTATTATTATTATTATTATTTGGATTACGTCGATTAGAATTTGGTCGATTATTAAAATCATTTCGTCGTTGTTGATAATTATTATTATTGAAACCATATTGACGAGGATCATATGATGATAATGGAAATTGATGTTTATCTTGATATGTTCTTTGTTGTTGTGTTGATCGTCGTCGTTGATATGATGATGATGATGTTCCCCAATAATTATTATTATTAATATTTTCATTTTGATATGATGCATCATCGGTATTCATATATGCCGAAAGTGGAAGATTATTAGTGTTAGGAGTATTTCTTTGGTAACGATTATTATTATTATTATTATTGTTATTTGAAGAACGAAAAAAATTATTATTTGATTGATGTTGTTGAGATGCAAAATCATAAAATGATTGTGGACGTGTTTGAAAACGATTATCATTATTAAAACGTAAAGATGAATTACGTAGATGTTCAAAATCACTAGACATGGGTCGAGATTGTGAATATTTATTATCTTGATCGGATTTTTTTAAACGACGAAATCGTGGTGGTAAATCCATCGATAAATTTTCTTGTTGTTGTTGTTGTTGATGAAGATGAGAAGATGAAGATGATGGTGTTAATAATTGTGAAGGAGTTGTTGAAGGAGGAGGAGCAGTAAGTGGAGTAGTCGATTGAAAAACAGGTGATGATTGAAAAGGTGTTGAATTATGAAATTGCTGTCGATTTGAATTTTCAAATGTACGTGTTGGATGATATTGATGAAAATGTGTTTGAGAATTTTGAGATGAAGGTGGACCATTTGGCATAGATGATGATGGATGAGTAAAATAAACAGTACCATTTCCATTAAATGATGATGATTGTGTAGACGGTGAATACATAAAATTATGAAGATATGTAGATTCTAATAAAGATAAATAGATTTAATCAGTAGATTTATATATGAAATTTTTACGATCAATTTGATCGCCACCATTAGTCATAAGATGATCAACATTTGTATGATGTCCATTCATATTTGTTGGTAAAAGTTGTACATGAAGTGGAAGTGAAGGTGGTATAGAATTATTTTGCCATATTGGTATTTGTGGTACATCTAGATGAAATTCTGAAGGTCCTCCTGGATGACCATTATTATGTACTCCGGATCGACGCATTCGTTCTATAGATAAATCGATAGAATGAATTATTGATTTTTATTTTTGGCATTGAGAAAACAATAGTATGTTACCTTCTCGTCGACGTTGGCCTTGTTCTTGAGTTCGTTGTTGTTGTTGATTAAAACGTCCACTCCCAATACGTGTAGCTAAAATATATACGAAATAGAAATTTTTATATCTATATATTAGAATAAATATTATAAGTTAGAATAAAAGGCATTTCGTAAATCCACCACATGCAAATAAACGAAAAGGAAATAAAGAATGATAATAATAGTAAAAAAAACACATCATTCATGCAATTATGTGATTAACTATAACTGTGTAAAATATTAGCTTTGGCAACAAACTGTTTTATTTAAGAAAAATTAATCAGAATAAAATTGATAATACAAAAAACAATCATTAATTTAATGGTAATTTGCTTACTCGACGAGTGTTTGCCTGACGATTCTAATTAAGACGATGGTCTATAATAAAGTGTGTATGATTTCGCCCCCGTTCTTTTGTCTACACGCTTGCTGATGATCGTTAAATACACATATACGCGCAATATACTTTACGCTTTCGTCTCTCAGTTTTTACTCTTTATCCCCATTATCCTTTTTTTCTCCATTGACAAAGACGATAAAAATGTGCACATCGATCATCAAGGTATATATCTAACTATTCACTCTTATATATATGTATGTATCTAGATAAAATATATAAACGGTTTTTATGTTATGTTCAAAGGCATTTAATCAGCTGATCAATAAGCACCCCTCAATACCATCATGCAATACATAAGATATAAAAAGAGAAAGAATGAAAGAAAGAATGAAAGAAAAGAATAATACAAGCTGATAAACAAAGAGCAGCAAATTCATTCAATGAGCGATCAACAGTATGTTACCTACCTTGATTGTTTACAATGACAAGTTTTTTTGCATGTGCCGGTTCGTCGGCATCTACTCACAAAATTGATTTCAATAAGAAAGTCAAGAATGTCTTACAAATGAAAACGATATTTTTTTTTCTTTCTCAAAAAACCTTGTTTTTTTTTCTCAAAACAGAATATTCATAAAAAAGAAAGGTATCGATGACATAATATTTCGTTTATAAAATCTTACCATAATTATTTTCTGATTGATAATGGAATGGATATGCATATTCAAGTAATTCAGGACTAATTGTATTATTATTATTATAACATGAATTGGTAACTTCATGTGCTCGTTCATGTTTTAAACGATTATAATCAACTCTTTGTACACGTTGAGATTGTAGATCAGCACGATCCTTTCATAAGATAAATATTCAAAAGATTTTTATCAAAGATTTATATGATTTACATGTTCAAATTTTCGTCTTATTGGTGTTCGATGCATTTGTTCATGTTGACTTTCCTAAACATATAATTATGTTTTAAAAAGAACGAATACAATCAAACCGAAAAAAAATATACTTGAGAATGTTGTTGAGTTGCTACATGTCGTCCACGTTGTTTCGTTGTCTAAAGATTGATAATTAAACGTAAAATAAGCATGAATTTTTGTTACACTTACATTTCGCATTGCTATTGGTGTTATTGACGTGTCTTTTGTATATTCAACTGCAGATGTTATTGCCCCTGATTGTTCAGCAAGTTGACGGTCTTCTTCGATTTCCTTCAATAAATATAAACATACAAAAATAAGAAAGATATTTTTATAGATTAAAATATGATTCTTCTTTCTTTTTTTCTATCCTAGAATAACACTTATGTGAAGTCATACAATGTATATTATACAACTTCAGAGTAAATGAGCAACTATAAAAGAACACTAGATAAAGTGAATAGAGAAAAAAAACATTATTCCAGGCCATCAGTCATTACAATGGTTACTAGTATAGAACAAGTTCTCATAACGTCTATTGAAACTCTATATTCCTTATTCAGTGTACATACATATATTCTCTGTTACAAGCAAGAGAAAACGACGAAATAAAAATTGTCAAAAAAAAAAAAAGAAAAAAACTTTCTCTCCATCTTTCTTTCTCTTATTGCAATGATATTCGAGAATATGTAGAGAGTAGAGAAGAAAGAGACATAGAGAGAAAGAGAAAGAGAGAATAGACCTCTTAGTCGACAAATATCAATCGTTAGTAGTTTCCCTTATTCTCTCTTTTCTTTTTTCTTTTATTCGCTTCGTCTCTTGTCGTTTACTCTTATACACATATTCTCCAGACAAACAATTAGTATGTATTCAAGTACAAACCTGATGACGTTTCAGTAATTCTAAATTTTTGATGCGCATCTCAGCCATCTTTTGATCAATTGCCGTGATAGATGATATCCCATCCATCGATCAATAGCTTTATCTAAAATTGACACAAACATTAAACTAAATATACTCACAATGAACAACATAAATATTCACACATACCCTCCGATCATTTACATGATTTATTAGACAAAGAGATTGATACAAAAAAACAGATAATGAGGTCACTAACATGCGATCGACCAATTTACCTTGCCAAAGAAGATGTACACTTTAAATTTATATTTCCCCTTCGATGCATATTAGTTATACATGATTGAAAAGCATCCTATTTATCGACCTCACCCTTTCTCTTTACGGCTATTATTTGCTCGCCTGTACCGATACTATACATATGATGTGACAATCAAATGTACAGTTCTGTAATGCAAATGTAAGAATAATCGTTCTCGCATGTGTCTAGTGATATTTTATATTGAATATCAGCAAAAGAATTCAATAGTTATTGATATTTCAAGGAATCTTACTTTTGTATCTCATGGTAATGATTTCCAATGAATAAATATATATATATATATGTATACACATATATAGTAATACGGTTAAAATAAGATAGAGTGTGAAGGAGAGAGAGAAACAGACAAGAAGAAAAAAACGGAAGTGTGTTATGTCAGAGTATCTTCTACTAAGAAAATGGATAAAAATATGAGAAGAATATATGTATATCCTGATAAATAAATAACTTCATATCAACAATTATAATTCACAGAATATTATACTATAGTTACATACTTGAAAAAAGTATCATATAAGAAATAAATAACAAGACCCCTATCTTTTGATTGTCTTTTTAACGAAATGTAGATGTTAAAAACGAAGAACAACAAACTAGATATTGTTTGCTCTTTTGAAAGAAGAAAAAAAAAAGATCTGTATGAAAATATAATACATTATTTGAGGTCAAAAAAAGATTGAATTTCAGAATGAAACAGATGTTAGTTGTTATTTAAATAAGACTGAGCAATGTGTAACAGTTTTTCTTCTTTAACAAAGCATTTTCTTTTATCTTATACCACATGTTATTAATATATTTCTGTTTAAGAAATTTAATAGACGATGAATGTAAAGTATTCTGAATAAACATATATATTTTTTTCATCATCATCACATAATCCATGATAGACATTATAATCAGATGTAAATCTATTATGAAATCAAAGTAACGATTGAATAATATATGTATATATTTAACATATTTATCATTATCCTTGGAAAATAAAAACATTGAAACATATTTTATATATGCATAAACAATATTAGTAGAAATAATATATCAAAATCATAACTATTCATATTTTAATTTAGGATTAAAAAATGTCGAAGAAGTTTTCGAATGAAATAATAAAGTAGAAATTCATTTTATAATATTCTGTCTAGAATTATGAAGTTAAAAACAATACCTTAATCTTAAGATTAAATAGTTTAGTTAGTAGATTGAGATTAATATTTGTTTCGAATATCATATGATAAAGGTAGACATTGTAATTAACTTAATTGACTTTTTTGTTTTTGTCGAGGTATATTCAAATTGTCTTTTTGTTTCTTTCATTGGATAATCAATAGGCCAACTAACGGTATTGTTCAATAGATCCCATCCTATTTCATTAGATGTCGCGCTGATAGAATTAAATACTATATCATTTTATGAAAGTATCTATCACATTTGTTAGAACGCAACATCTTTTATATCATACATACATTCTATGTTTAAGAAAAGTCTAAATGTACTTGTTGATCTTGAGTATTGATTTACATTTTTTTTTATAATACTTATATTTCTACGATCGATTTTCTTACCAAACAAAACAATAAAACTTGATCTGAAGGACATGTACATTTTTATTATAACAAAAAAAATTTTTTTTTAAAAAAAGATTCAATTAAATCGATCACAATTAATTATATCAACATAGTGTGTGCGTGTATATATATAATATCTGTAGATTATATCAATAAACATGACATTCAAAATCATCTGTTTTCTGGTTATTACATTTTGTTCAACCTTATTATCCATACGTTAATATCGTAATAAAGTTATCTTAACTGTCATCTGTTTCCTGTTCACAAGAGAAAATATTATCATTTTTCTTTTTATGTAAATGTCAGCTCGATATATTGTCATAAGGGATTCTCAAATTGATGACAAAATCTGACATATTTTAAAGGTGATAAGCCAATGTCCTATAAATAGATAGATATTATTTAGACAAAACGAGAAAAACAGGATAATCGATTATTAACTAATAATGTATTTATTGTTAAATTCTAAAAAGAAAAATAATCATTTGAAAGTGTTTTGTTTATTTAGCACTTGAATCATCGTTTAACTTTAGTTTCATTACTCTTGTTTTGATTATTAAAACAAAACTTAGATAACGCTTATGTAAAACTGTGTCGATTAACTCACGATTGAGAATATCTTTATAAAAAGAAAAGAAATGTGTTAACGAAACAGAAAAAAGAAATTTATTAACAACACAATGACAAAATGAAAAAAAGAAAAGAAAACTATTATCATCACCGATTTGTTATAGGCATATGTTCATTCGCATCAATAATAACATTATCAATATGATTTCCTGTACTACGTCGATTATTTGTCCAATTATCAAATAAATGATAACCAGTACCTGATGGTTCCCAATCATCACTAGTTGATTCAAGGGAATAAGTAAATTGTCTTCGTCTTTGACGTTTTCGTTGAAAATAAACAAATGCAACAGCTATACTAACTGAACTAATAATTAATAAAAGTCCAAATATAATTATTGTTGTTACAATACCACCGCTAATAGTTCGTTTCATTTTTGGTAAAGTTAATCTTGGCATAGATTCTATTAATGAAAAGAATTCTTATATAAAAACAAAAGAATTGATTTTAGTTTCATACTTGAACAATTATGTTCATCTGCACCTTGTGGACATGAATAATAACCATCACAATGAAATATTTCATCTATGCACCATTGATCTTGATTACTTATTAAACATCGATATTGATTTGAGAGACATGGGCCTGTTAGAAAAACAATTTGTTAAATAGAAAAGATTTCTCAGAAATGGTTTAATTACTTTTTGAAATATTTGTTATTAAAATTTCAAATAATGGAATATTAAATTGACATAAACTAAATATAAGTGGTAATTCAATAATATTCGTACGAAAATATGTTCGATCAAATAATGAATAATTCATTAACTCAATTGATTGCATTTGTTTATTAAATATATGAAATGATGGAATTATTTGTGACATATTCATATTAATTATAAAATGTTCCGATGAACTGAATAAAGATGGTTTAATCAATGTGAAATTACAACATGATGAATAAGATAAAGAAGGTGTTGGTGTGAAAATGAGTGATAAAGGAGATGACATATTTATTGTTTGATTACAAAAAGACATAAATGGAGCTAAATTAAAATTCAATAAATATATATAATAAAAATAAATGATTATTTCCTTATTTTTACCATGTATTGAACTTGTATATATAGTTTGAATAAGTGCCAGCAATGACCAGCACCAGAGAAGAATTATTTTAGTATTTGTCATTATTTGAAGATTAAATATGTATTGTTCAGTCATTCAATCTTATGTTTGACGAGCTGAATAGCAAACAAAATTTCTTTTCTCATTCGGAGATGTATTGCAATGTATCTTGAATGCTGCTGCT
The DNA here is from genome assembly GCA_905250115.1 of Adineta steineri. NCBI lineage: Eukaryota > Metazoa > Rotifera > Eurotatoria > Adinetida > Adinetidae > Adineta > Adineta steineri. The sequence goes on along the minus strand of CAJNOI010000007.1, from coordinate 596,606 downwards.
TCTAGTTGATTGTCAAATCGGCTACGCATGTTTCTCTCTCTCTCTCTCTCATTCTTTTTCTCTTTCTCTTTTCTTCCGACCTAAAGCAACAAATATACACATCGGGCAGATTCTTTCTCTCGTCTTCTCTTCTTCTTTTTTCATTTCGATGACGATGATTCAGCTCTCGAAAATATGAGAGCGAGCAAAAGAGAAAAAGAGAGAGAGAATAACGGAGTACATTGTACGTGCTATGCTTTCACCTTCGATAGTTTCTATATTGTCGTTCTAACTTCATCACTAAACTAGTAGCATTAAGATGGAAAGAGCGAAAAAAAACAGAAAAGAAGAAAAAAAGGACGACTCCGTTCATAGAATAGAAAATGCTATTGACGAATCAATAGAATATATATATCAGATATAAAAACGAACGGAAAAAAGAAAATGAATTAGTCAAATACATATAGTAGAGTATGAAAATAAACTCTTGACAAATTGATGTATGCATACAAGATTAGATTGACCGGTGTAATCTAGTATATACTAGGTTGTTATATCAGATGTAATGAATAAGCTAAATTTCCCTATGGAAAGGGAAATCGTTGAATAAAGAAATCTTAATCTGTATTATGTAAAAAGAGAAGGAAATGTGTGAGAGTAGTTCAATTAATTTTCTTTCATAAATTATTTGTGAATCCTTTTCTCTTCACTTTCTTATTGATTATTCATAATAATGAAATAGTTTTTGTTTAATAAAAATTATTCTTTATCAAGATTTTGTTTTCTTTTTCATAGAACAAAAAGCAAAATGACTAAAATTATTGTAACTAATCGATTGTTTATGTTTAGACAATTTCATTTTTTGTTACATATACTTAAAATATTAAATAGGATGATTATAAATATTGAATGATTCTGATGAATTTATCATTAGGGAAAAGAATGAATGATTAGGAAATCGAACTCATTCTGTACTTGACATGCAAGAAAGCTCTTGACAATAATTATAAAGAAAATCTCTCTGAATGTATCATGTTATGTAAATGTCAATTTATATCACTTTGATAAGAACATATATCCTAAAAAATTAAACAAGTTTAAATTAATGTACCTTAGTATTTCTTATATATAACCTTTTACTTTATATTAGTCATATATTTTCTATTAAGTATTTAATCAAAAGGTCAAATCATATATATTTTTTATCATTAAAATACCTAAATATAGTATTTTGATACGCTTATTTGTTACACTATCTTATCAATTTTCGAAAACATTGATACATATATATATTAATAGATGAGAAAATTATATTTTATTAGTTTTTGTAGTCTAAGGTGATAATCTTTATCTGAAATTTATCATTTAAAAAAAAGTAGATTCTTATATTTTACTTGATTAGTAAAGATTTATTGTTATGCATTAATATTTTAAGGTATGCATGCTTTAAAAAAAAATATTATTTCAAGCATAATAGTCATAAAAAAAGATTTTCTTTATATTGAAACTCTTTCATCGAGCGTGTTATAATTATTCTTTTTCAAGAGAATTAAATTACTCTAAGTACTTTCTTACCTCGTATTTCAATGTATCTTAGTGTTTAATTTAACTAATTAATGCAAACAACTCATCAAAAAAAAAAGAAGAAATGAGAATAAAGACATTCGGTTATATATCTAACATGATTGTCATTCTTATTAATAACGAGAGTATCTATTTCATGATTGAATATGTATTTAATGTGAAGGTAACATGAATTAGTACTTTGTACTAAAGATATTTCATTTGATTTGAACTTTAAAATGTCTCATTTGTTACTATCGACATTATACTTTTGTTCTAATCTATATCGATTGAACTCATTGAATAAATAAAAGAGTAGTTATTCTATTTAAAATTTTTCGAAGTACTTCGTTCGTTGAATAATAATTAAAATTAACAATAGATTCAGTGATGAAAACAATGCATTAAATAGAAGATTATTGTGCTGCAACGTTGTATTTAATCGTTAAAAGACAATTGCCTTTTTTTTTATCAATTTTCATGCGCAATATATATTTTGTAGCTCTGCGTGATAATCCTTGATGATGACTGAAGTGAATGACTTTCTTTCATATGTAAAGAGTAGGTTCTTTTAGTACTCTTTTTTTCTCTATTATTATTCATTATAATACTCCCACATTGTTATGTGTATCGTAGGAGGAAGTTAGTGTATGTGTAAGGATTAGTACTATTCACAAATACTCTCAAGTACTATATAATCAATTGATTTACGATAGTATAATATAATATAATCATGATTGGCTCTTTTCAAACTAGTTTTATACTGATGTTAGCAGTGTTGTTTACTGTTATCAATACGAATGGTAAGTCCAACGATAGATATTATATTATTTTTTCTTGTATATATTCTTTAATCTAAATAGAAATTCAATGTCCTGTTAATGAAGAATATAATGAATGTGGTACTGCATGTCAAGAAAACTGTACGCATGTACCAGAAATCTGCACATATCAATGTGTTCAAGGATGTTTTTGTAAAAAGGGTTTTGTACGTCAAACTGATGATAAAAGCAAATGTGTCCCACAATCTCAATGTTCCTGTCCTATTAATGAATTTTTCAATCCATGTGGATCAGCATGTCCTGATACATGTACAGCTAGATCTCAATCATGTACTAAACAATGCATACCAGGTTGTTTTTGTAAAGATGGATATGTACGTTTAAATAATCAATCTGGTAGTTTATGTATTCAGGAATTAGAATGTAAAAATCAAACATGTCGAGATCCGAATGCAGAATATACTGAATGTGGTTCATCATGTCCACGAACATGTCATGATGAACGTAATCCAGTTCGAAAATTTCGAATATGTCCAGCAATCTGTCAAGCAGGATGCTTCTGTAAGAAAGGTTTCGTTCTTGGAAATAATGGTACATGTGTCAAACCTGAAACTTGTTGTCTTGCAATCAATGGTTTATATAAAACATGTGGTTCAACCTGCTCACAAACCTGTAAAAATAAGAATAATTTATTCTGTCATCTTCCATGTGCTTCTGGTTGCTTCTGTGCTACAGATAGCGTACGCAAAACTAATGAAATAAATAGTCCTTGTATTCTTAAAACAAAATGTTAAAAAAATTATTTTTTGATGAATACATTTTTCCTTCTGTTCTATCCATTAAACTGAGTGATGTGTTACTCTATGTATTAGATAAGATCTCTTCAGATTTTTCTTTAAATATTCATTGAGTACCATGTGTTAATTTATTTTACTAATTTTGTAGTAAGATGGAAATATTTTTTGTTTATCTGAATAAAAACCTATGCTTCCGATCAAAATTACATGTTTCAAACTGTTCAAACAATGTACTCTTTCAATAAATTCTTTAACCTTTTTATATATCAGTATTACATTGAATACATATCTGAAAAATTATCATGCTACTGCTATTCGAATTCATACACTATCTTACTATTATAAATAAAAAATATCATATAATAGTCACATAGACAATATCTTTATTTTCAGTAACTACATCAGAAGTTCTAGTTTCGACGAGTACCTAAATATGATTAGATATCATGATTTTCAAGGTAAAGAATGTGGAAGACTCAGCAAAACTTGATTCGTATATGTCGTATTATACTAATTAGAAGACTATAAATAGTTCGATTTATTTGTGTAAAACATGAGCATTTTATTCTTTATATTTTCATTGTATAGGAGAAGCATCGATGACTTCTTTTACTATTTCCAAGGCTTTTTGGATTTTACTTGCCATATGTTGTGCAGTATGTGTATTGATTGTCATAGCTGCAAAATTGTTTTGACTACGATTTCTTTATATTTGTCACAGAAAAGTGTTACACTTGCTTCATTAAATGGCGTGCATGTTATATTATTTTCTTTTCAGTTAAACAAGAAGAATTAATATAGTGAGTCTTCTTGTAGTTTACTAATATTTGACATATATTATTCATTCATCTATTAAACCAGTTAAAAGCAGTTTTTAGAATCAAAAACAAATTTTTATTAATACAGCTACTAAAATATACACATTCTATCGTGTATTATAGCTAACATTTATTCATATTATTGTTTTTATATTCGTCAATAAATGATAAATAAATCGAAGTTATGAGTAGCAAACTTTTTTTATCTATTAGTTCAGCTTGAAACACTCGAATAAATGCAATTCATAGTAATGACTAATGGTTTTCGATGTTACCGATTTCTCAACGAAGATTTACATCATTTTTAGTTGATAAAATCAGATAAATTTATCATTAATATCAGTGGTCGTCGATCTATAGAGATTTCTGAACAGTATGAAGCAATATTTATTGTAATGGATTTCTTCACCTATCATCTTACTCATGATAGTACTCGAAAATGTACTTGTACTCTATTCGAAGATATATTAAAATTAGCATAGTATCAATAGAAATGATAATATTAATAATTGAACTTTTAGATGAGAAAAACAAATTTGATAACGAAATAAAATCTATTGAACTACTTGTCTTCCAGTGATACAATATAGGAGACCGGTCATTTGTACATTTTTTTCTTTACTTCTTCTTCATTTTCTTTTCAAAAGCAATCAACCATATCCTTCATACGAAGAAAAAAAATCATGTCAATATATATACACATACATATACACTAATAGGTTCGTGGTGAAGTGTATAGGTCTCTAACATTTTACACTATAAACATTTATCGAAAACTTCATATTCATATCAAACATGGCATGGAGTGTTCGAACACGAAAATTAGCAGCTTTAATTATGGGTTATATTTGTATATCTGTATTTTTTTCATTAACAACTTATATTGTTTATGTATTTTATACAACTATTGCACCAAGTGTCTATCAAAGAAAAGAATATAATAAACTTATTTTTCATCTTATATTTGGTAATTGGTTAGGAATAAATATCTATTTTAATTATATTATGGCATGGTTAACATCACCTGGTTTAGCTAAAAATTATCAAGAATTAGCAGCTCAATATCCTACATGTAAAAAATGTGCAATGAATAAACCACCTCGAACTCATCATTGTAGTTGGTGTGATTTATGTGTATTAAAATTTGATCATCATTGTCCTTGTAAGAAATTTCAATTGATTTTTTCATCAAATTATTTTTCGTATAATTTAAACTAGGGCTCAATAATTGTGTTGGTTTTTATAATCATCGTTATTTCATTCAATTTTGTTGTTTTATGGCAACTGGATGTGTCTATGCTGGTATGTTCGGTTATCGTGAATATCAAATTGGTATACTAGGATCACAAGTGTAAATAATAATTTTATAATATTTTCTTTGCATATATAAATATATCTTCTTCTTTAGGTATCATTATACAGATTCAATTTTTAAACCATTTGATATTCTTGAAGCAATGGAAATATCTGGTTTTATTACATATTATATATTTATTGCTGCATTTACAATTGCTTTTCTTCTAATTGGTCTTATATTATGGCATGGACGTATGATAGGTCGTGGTGAAACATCACTTGAACGTGTACTTAATAATCACTATGCTGAACAATATTATGATCAAGGTTTTGTTTTTGTTAATCCATATGATTTTGGTTTTTTAGAAAATTGGAAACGATTTTTAAATGTTAAAACAATTGGACAATTTATTCGACGAATTCTTTTACCAAGTACACATAAACCAGAAGGTAATGGAATAACGTGGGATGGTTATAATGTGAATACTAATTTACAATTACATCGACATGATTCAAGACAAACAACACGACCGATTGCTTTTCCTCCTGGTATTCACCCTAATTTTCCTGGTGGTTACTCAACTAATAGATTTCGATCAACAATTGTACCACCATGGGAACAACAACCGAAACCAATTAAAATTTCAAATGGTTATCAACCGAAAACACCTTCAACAGAGAAAACTGAATCATTCAAAGATCAATAAAAAATATATATATTGTTCTTTGTTTTTTTGATTTTAGACAAATAAAAAAATATAAAAATGAATAAGAGTTTTTTCCTTCATATTGGCGGGTAAATTAAAATTGATTAACATTGTTAGATGTTCGATTTACTTCGTTATGTATGTGAATTTCTATTTGGTTCTTCACTAGCACTTTCACAAGAAAGTTTTGAATATCTTTCAACTAATCTTCATATAATTGTTATTCAAATTATTCAACAATCATTTTTAATTACTTTAAGATCAAAAAGAATTCGATTGTTAGGTGATGATTTACAATTAGTTCTTAAACATCGAGCTATTTCACCATTATTTGGTTATTGTTGTTCATCAACAACGAATAAAGATATATCGATTAAATTAAATGAAACTACAACAAAGTAATCGAATTAGTCTGTGAAAATTTGTTTTTTGTATTGAAAAAAATCGATCTATTTCAGTATTTCACGTCGAAATAAGCGTTTTCAATTAGAAAATATCTCAAAAAAATGTATTGTTACATGTGATGATATTATTGTTCATGTGGAATGGTTAGCTAGAGCTGGAGAACAGAAATGTGCTCAAATAAAATCATCATTCTTTGATAAATCATTATTAAATAATGAACAACAACTTTATTTATCATTTCTTCAATCAAAAACTTTTAATAAAGAAATTCAAAATTCTTTACGCTATGATCAAATTGCAATAAATTCAATTCTGTCATATCTTATTGAATGGTGTCGAAATAATATATGTGATTGTCTTCTACATAATTATCGATTAGATAAACGTCGTCAACTCTCTTATTATTTAACTATTATTGATTGTTTACTTGAAAATCCATCAATAACTATCAATTATTATTTACATATCTTATCACCAATAGTTATAAATTGTTTATTATATGAATTTGAGGTTAGAGAAAAAACAAATGAATTAAATATTTATCCGATATTTTTATATTTAAGAATGATAATTTAATGGATTTTGATGCTACGAATAAGGAATGTGTTGTTAATACTGATCATATATGGTTACTTCGTTTATTAGCTGCTCGAACATGTGTTAAAATCTTACAACGTTCAAATTTTCTTATCTATGATATATTTTATATCCGTATTATTTCTCGACTCGTTTATTCATTAACTAAAACAAATACTTCATCATCTATAATCTATGCTATTCTCTATTTATTTGAACAATTAGGTTGTTATGCTTCTCGTACATTTCTCTTGCCACATTTGTTAGATATTGATTCATCAAAAATAATTTCTTCAAAATCTATACAAAGAATACTTGAACGTATTGCTAGAATGATCGTTGAAATATAATATTTATTAATAGATAAATGCTATTCTAATTTTAAAATAAACAATAGAATTCACATAAATTTTTTGTCAACAAAAATAAAGTTCTACGAAAGATTTTCACTCTTTAGATAATCATCTAGGATAACAAATAAACTATAATAGAAAAATAACAATGTTCATTCTATGTTATATATTTCATTTTCATACTTCCGACTAGATGAATTATATCAAATAGAAAGTTTTTCCGTGAGGGATTAATGGAATCTAAAGAGGATCATATTTCACATCAATAATGAGATTCACTTAGCAAAACAGTTAAATATATTTTTATGCAACGTAATTATAAAAACAAAAACAAACAGTAAGAATATAAAGAGAACAAGAAGAAACAGAACAAATCACTGTTGTATCTATGGTTTACTTAATGATGACATAGAATGATATTGTCGATGTTTAGACATTGGTTTTAATCTTGAACTATTGGATTTTCGATTGTAAAATCCGTTTCCATATATAATCATAATTAATATCCGATAAAGTCGTGTTCGACATAAAATAATAAAAACACATAGAACACCAAATGAACCAAATAATGATGGTATAAATATTGGATTTTTCAAATTAAAAAATACTCGTGATAAATGTGATGATGATTCACTACTATCAATTATAATATTAGTATCTATATTATCATCTTCATTTGCCATTAAATGATTTTGATATCTCATTATATTACTAAAATATATATATAATAAATATTTTTGTTTTTTCGAAACAATCTATTTACTTTTGTGGAGATAAATTAATAACTAATGGTTCTGATGGTTTAGTTGGTGTATTAATAAAACATTGTGGTAATTTTCTTTGTTTAGTTGTATTGTCTAAATCATTTTTTTCGATAACACGAGAAAATTTATGTAAACGACTTGTGTTTAATCTTTCAAGTTCAGGCACAGGTAAATCCATTTGTTTATTTTCATCTAGTTGTAAAAATAATTTTGGTACACGACTTGATGTTGTAAATTCTAATAGCGCAAGTAATAACCAATAACAATCACGTACAAGATGAACAGAATCAATACAATTTGAATCACCATATATTGCAACACGACCACCACCAGATGATTCAACAAGACCAAGAATTGGCATTGAAACAGGACGAGGTTTTATTATTGATTCAATATCTATTTTATGTTTTTTACGATTTTCATGATTATCAAGATTTAAATGACGTTGTTGAGGCATATGTGGAGATATAGGCATTTGCATTATTGCTTCACCTTGATCATTTAATGGACGATAGATTAAATAACCATCAGCTGGAAATTGAACAATATGAGTGCCTAGAAATAAATATTTATAGTTTATTATTAACAAAGAGATAGATTGAAAAATTCATCGAAATATGTACAATACTATTTTCACTTGATTCTTTGCTATCCTGAGCGTTCTAACTTTAGATATTCCATAAATACTTCATACTTTATAGAGACTAAATCATATATTTTTCAGCTAGTACACTGAATAACGATCTACTCATGTATTTCAAAGAATATTTTTCAATGATCTTTCAGAAACGCCATTATTTCGCGTAGGATATTCAATGAATAATTTGTTTACCTGATGCATAGTAAATCATATGTTCACCAAGATCAAAATTTCCTTCAAGAATAGTATCACCTAAAGCAATACCAAGTGGTTTCAAGAGATTATTCAATGCTGGTAAATTAGCACCACCAGTTTCTGGTAACCACCTTTAAAATAACAATAGGAAAAAACAATATAGAAGAAAAAAATGTTTCACATCATACCATTGTCGGGTATTTTCATCATAAAATTGAACACGTTTCATAACAGATACATTATACCAATCAGCAAAAACAATAAGTGATAAGGATTTATTAACAACATCGTTATGTAATTTAGAAATCTCTTCAACAAAAAATTCTTCTTCTGGATCAACAATTAACAGTGTTCCTATATAATATTAAATGATAAGAATATATCTTAAAAAATAATACTAAATACCATAAAGTGAAGCATCAAAACATGTATATGGTTGTCCTAATACTTCAATAAAATATCCGGCATTTCTTAAATGTTCATAAACATGACGAAAATTTGTATGAATATGATCAGCATTCCAATCAAGAGGATCATTTTTTTGTTTTAAATCATCACGTGGAAAATAACCAGGTGGATAACCAATTGAATGATATTGATCCCAAAGTATACGATGAGAACGTATTGGTGTTGGAATTATGCGTACACGAACTGGTAAAATTAAATCACTTCGTTGAACAAAACTTTCAGAATCCTTTAATTTAAACAAACAGAAGAAAAATAATGAGATTATAGATGAATATAAAATATAATCAATTTTTATACTTTAGCTGGTGATTCAATAGTTAATGTAACATGACCTTGAACTATTCCTTCAAAATTAGAAGCATTCTGATGAATACTCATTGATATTGCAAGATACCCTGACCATGGCCATAATTTAGTTGAAAAATTAAATGATAATGCAAGATATTGCCCATATAAATCTTGTGGATGCCATTGAGGCTAAAGAAATAGAATTTTTTTTTGTATTAATTTTCTTTCATTACAAAAAATACTCTACCTGTCCAACAACTTCACCAACAACATCCATACCATTTAAAATTGTTACATTAACAATTATTGGTATAGCACTATGATAAAGTGGTTGTAAACAATATGGCCAAAAATATGGACATTCTGTAAAATCAATATATGACGGACTTAATCTAGAAAACCAATAGATTTAGTTTTTTATTGTCTGTAAAATTTTATATTATAACATACGATGCTTGTGGAACATATTGATTAAGAATACGAAATGCACGTAATAAATTTAATTTTCCATGTCCTTGTTCAAACATATTAGCATGTCGAATACGATGAGCAGATGCTAGCAAAGCTTGTTTTAACGCTGCTGGATTAATTATATTTGGTGTACGATGAAGTACAGAACTTGAAAATGAAAAAAAACATTTTAAAATATAATACACAAGAACTTTATATAAATATAAACCTTGCTAAAAGTGCCACAGCACCAGCAACAACAGGTGATGCAACACTTGTTCCTGATAAAACTTTGCAACCAGATACAAGATTTGAACCACGTACAAATGAACCATATGTAACTAAATCTGGTTTCATACGACCGTAACCAGCTGGAAGCTATTAATAAAAATAATCAAATTAATTAATAATCCTATTCTAAAAATAGATATTTTACCTCCCATGTTGTCATTCCTCGAGATGAAAAACGTGATATAGCATCATCTACTGTTATACTTCCAACTCCAATTACATCCATTTGATCAGCAGGATTATTCAACGTACTATAATAACAAAAAATTTCATTGTACAAATATATATCATAAGATAATTTACCCATATAGCGGTCCATCATTTCCAATTGCTGATACAAGAATAATACCATTCGAAGTTAAATCCCATACCTATATATATATATAGGATTTCAATTGAATTTTAATCAAAGCCTAGAATATACTTTATCAATAAACGGTTGATCCATAAAATCTGGCCCGCCAATACTTAAATTCAATACATGTACTTTCTTTATAATAGCGTAATTAAAAGCATCAAGAAACCAAGATGTATACGATATCTAAATAATCTTTCTAGTTTAATTAACAAAATAAGATTCTTAAGAAAATAAAATCATACATGATTATTTGTAAATACTTTAAATATATGTAATTGGGCTTCAGGAGCAATACCTAAACATTCTTTATTACTACCAATAACACCAGCAACAAATAATCCATGACCAATTGCTAAAAAACAAATGTTAGATTTTTAATTAATGCAATGAAAATAATATATATACATACTATCATGATCATTCTTTTCATCAGTCCAATTTGTTACTTCAGCAATATTAGGAAAATGTGGATGACCATCTTGAATACCCGTATCAAATACAGCTACATGAATTCCAGCACCTATATTATTACGAAATAAGAAATTAATTTGAAAATAATTTTATATATGTTAATGAATTAACCTCGATGACCCATTTTCCATAATTTTGGTGCTTGTAAACTTTCTGCTATTCGAATATGATTTGATGGACTACGATGTAATTTTCTTTTATTACCAGGTATTTCTTCATCTTCTTCAACTAGATAATTCGAAATAATTAATTAAATTTACAATAGAAAATAATACGAACTTGTTGAATATTGTATATAACGAAGAATTTGTCGATGAGGATTAATAGCTCGAATAACTGGGTGTTTTTTAAGTGCATTAATTATCTGTTCATCGTCAGAAAACTATATTTGAAAGAGAAAAAACATTTATTTAACATATTTTCAAATAAACATACTCGAACAATATCAAAATCAGATGGATAATGTTGTAATAAATTATTTCGTTGAATTATTTCATAAGATACATGATTACGTTCAAAGACTCGCGTTAAATAATTTGATCGGGTAATTGTATTATAATAACCAGTAAATTGAATAATAAATTCTTAAAAATAAAATATAGAAATATTTAAATTTATTTTATAAAATTAAAATTCTACCATCTTGTATCGGTTTCGTTTTATACTGTACGTTAATTTTTTGTTCATTTTGATCGGCTGTTATATTACATGGAAGTATTTCATCACTATTAATTGGTATTATTAAGAAAATAAGATAAAGAAATAAACTCTTGTTTAGAACATTGACCATCGTGGTCCATGCTGAATACAAAAGAAATAATTGCAAATGAATTTTTATTTCATTATCTAAAAATTAACTTAATTAGACACATATACATGTATAAATATACAAACAGAAAGAGAGAAAAGAAGAAAAAAAGAGACAAGAAATAAATAATTATTATTCATTTTGTATACATGTCAAGCAGATTGATGATTGGTTATTTCTAAATGAAAATCATAGATATATGTATTACAATAAATCATTTTTTTTTATAAAATTTGTTATACATATTTGTTGAACAATAAGGACAATATGTCTTATTACATTGTAAACATGGAGTTAGATGATTTGAACAATATTGTTTTTCACAATAATCACAAATTGATACAATTGGTATTGTACAGTGCATTGATGAACAACAGGAAATTATTGGAAGAGATTTTGTTTCTAATTAATAAACATATTTATTTGAATTAGTCTCAAAAAGATGTTCTGCTGCCTCGAAAATCGATTTTTCATCATGACCGTTGCCTCCTCAGACAAACCGCTATTCCCTCGTTCATTTTCTGGGTGCGCGACTATACTCGACAGCCTTTTCTTAAGTTCTGATGATAGAAAAATATGTATTTACCATTGCTTATAGTCGAATCTTTCAATTTTCGAAAGAAATTTTTTGACCCATCATATAATTTCTGTTGTGTTGTTTCTAATATGAATAAAAATGCGTTTTCTTTATTATAAATATCCTATGAAAGACAAAATTACATACGAAATATATTATTAAGATGATAAGTAGTCATCCGTTGTCGTTGTTTATTATCATGTTCATTATTATTATCTTCAGAAAATTTTCTCTTTATAGACATTATCTGAAAAAGGAAAAGAAAATAAATCTCGATTTAATATCTAATTAATTAATTAATTTAAAAATTTATTGTTAGTAAAAAGAAAAAAACATTAAGCAAAACAAAACAAATATATAATTGAATACAAATTATTATCTGTGTTAGTAGTACAAAAAGCGAAGAGCAATGATAAAAGTACATGAATGTATTGAATTATCGTTTATAAATCATATTTCACTTGTGCTGGAGATTTTAAATTAATATAAACGTCATTTTTCGATGAGCCAATAACTCGAATAGCCTAAAATATAATTATATTATATAGATAAAATTGTAAATTATTGAATCTCACCATATAGTTCAAAAGTGATTCTACACTGAGTTGCATCTTTCGTTTTAATTCAGCATAAGTATCTAAATTAATTTCAATTACAGATAAAGATATAAAGAAAATCTTTATTAATATTACCGGTTTCAAGTGTATATCGTGTTCGAACAGCTTGAGCTTCAGCATCTGCTCTATAAGAAAAATAATTCAATAGATATTTTATTAAAAACAATATGTATATAAAATATCTTACTGATTTAAAATAATATTACTATCGGTATCAGCTCGCTCTTTGATTATTTGTGCTTGTTTTAATGCTTTTTGATATTCAGTACGAGCTTGTGTTAATAATTTTGGTCGTTCATTTTCCGCAATCTATATAGATATTTTATTTTTCTTAGAAAAACTTCATTAAATAACTAACTTTGATATTTTCTTTAGCTGCTTCTTTATCTTTAACAGCTGTTTCAAAATCACCCGGTCGACGAACATTATTCACCTATACGAAATCATTTGTAAATATAAATTTATTAACGAAAATATATATATTACTTGTAAATCTCGAAGAATTGCATAAAATGGACTGAATGTACCTTTCATTTCCTAATCATATTTTTAAAAATTAGTTTTTCTTTTAATTAATTATTAAATTTGATTTACTTCGAGTAATTTCACTTGAAAATAACCTCTCATACTTTGAAATGCAGTTGTATTAAAACTAAAACATATTCATTTAAATTTTCGATATATTAAAATTATCAAACTCACTGTGCACATGTGTCATGAACAGCTGCACGTCCAGTTGCATAAAGAATTTTTTTATATCCTTCAAAATCTTTAAACTGTAAAACAATATCATATAAGTGTTTTGGATCAGCTTGAAATTGTAATGTAACATCAAGATTAATCGAAACACCATCATGATTAAGACACTAAACAAAAAAAAATCTTTCCATAATAAAATTTCATTAAAAATAAACCATACTGATATATCATCAAATTCCATTGAGGTAAATACACTTGGAAATATAATAAATTTAAAACCAGGTGCATTTAAATGTAAACCAGAAGCTTGAACATCTCGGCTTAGTTTCTTTGAAATCATATTATATGATATAGCAACTATAAGAAACAATTATATATAATTGATATTCAACAAAAATAAATTCACTACACACTTTGATCTGTATTAAGTCGGCCCATACTTGCAATTAAAAGCGATACAATAGTTATTAATGATAAAACAACACCAGCAAAAATTAAGATAACTGATGCACCTGCCATATTGATAAATAGAAAGTAAAAGTAAAGATACTTTCTAAAAAGAAAATTCAAGATATTTTATTCAATAGGAACAAAAAAATCTTGCAAATTGTATATTGACGACTAGCAAGTAAATAAAGAAGACAATGAATTACGAAAAAACGAACAAAGAAAAATTCCTGAATTAATTATTAAACACAAAAAGAGATTATATAAATGAGCAAAAATTGTCAATTGGAGTGTCTATGTAAATTACAGAAAGAAGAAAAAAAAAAAAAGGTATGAACATCTGACAAACGAAGTCATCTGATTCTATTCTATTTTTCGTCGAATATATATCTGACGGATATTATATACATATCAGACCTTTTTTGTTCTATTTTAAGGCTTAGGACAACTCTAAAATAAAATAAAATAAAAAATTTATATTTAAAGAAACGTTTTAAATATACTTGATCTCGTAAAACTTCCCATTCATTGTAAGCACGTTGATAATTTTCAAATTCTTTACACCAATCATTGTATTTTTCAATGTATTTTTCAGCTGTTAAACAGTTACATTCACCATTACCTGAAAGAAATTATTTTTATAAAATGATATATTCTCATCAAGTCGATACATGTTTGCGGCGTGCGCAATAAAAACAGCTCATATTTTTAAATGTCTATTCAACAAAATAGTACAATGCTCAGGAAAATGATAAGTAGCCCTAAGCAACATAATGCTAGGTGCAACACCATAGATTTGTATATTAATCCTTAATTTACAAATAATAGTTTTCCTTTAGGCGAAAAAAAACCTTGATGCCCGACTGAATCTCTTTTTCTTTTCAATGTTAGTTTAGAATTGATCTAATAATAATTCTAATGTATTCCAAATATAACTTACGTCTTGATAAGTTTGTTGTTACTGAATTAACATCTCCATATACAAATGCATCTAGCAGAGAAACAAAATAGGAAAATAAAATTATATATATTATGTTACCTCGATCTGTTTCAAGTGAATAGGAAATCATTGGTTGATTACCGACAAAACAAGTATATTGACCATTAAGTGAATTATTCATATTAATAATAATTAAATCTAGAATAGGTTGATTTTTTTATTAATTTAAATAACTGAATAATAGAGGGAAAAAACGATTTCTTACTATGTTCTTTTGTTAAAAGATAATTATTAAATAATGTATCTTGAATATTTCGACCATTCCAACGCCATTCAACAGATGAACGTAAATGTTCACTAACATCACATTGTAACCAAACAGTTTCACCTTTTTTTCGTGTTAATTCAAGTACTTTACCTATGAAAATATATTTTCGATTTTATATAAAGAAAATTTTCAAAAAAAAACTTACTTGGGCGTTGAACTGATTTTTTACACCAAGATTCTGGTTGTAAACGAGCAATAGCTACTTTTACATTACTAAAACAAAATAAATAAAATTATTGAAAACACTTCATTTCTATTTACTTCTCATCAACATTTAAACATCGATTTTGTTGAATATCATAATGACATAATGGATCACGTTCACATTCTGTACAAAGTATATATCGATTACATTGATTAACTGAAAATTGATAAACTGCTGCATCTGTTGATACATATAATTGTTTTGTATCCTGAGAATAAAACAAAAAAGAATTTAATACACAAAAAATATATTAAGAATATAAATTTACTTGAGCAAGAATCATATTTCTAACAGGTGATTTTTCATTCGTATTTTCATCTAATATCCATGATGTTAATAAAACAAATTTCTCTCCTTTTTTCTTTTGAACTAATTTTAATATTTGTCCATCTTGTGTACCAGCATAAACTAATGTTATTTGATTATCATTATTATAATTAATATAATCTGTTACAAGACGAGTTATAATTGTATCTGATATTTGAAAAGCAATTTCCATTGGTGGTGAAGAAAATATATTTCCATTCATAAGTACATGTGAACGAAGAAAACTTAATACTGTATCAGATAAACTTCCATTTGATTCACACTAGAATAAATTAATTTGAAAAAAACTATGGAAAAAAATAAATAATAATCTTACATTTTTCGATACACCATCAGGAACATGATCACGAGGTAATTCTCTCCATACACTAGTTGAATCAGCTTCTTTAAAATTTCCATCAAGAATAGAATCAATATCTCGTCGTGAATATTCACAAATAATTGATGTTGTTAAATCACCACTATATATATAGGGAGAGAGAGAAATATGATCAAGATTGACACACATATCTTTTTCAACACTTACGGTGCACTGGTAAATGAAACAACAAAACGATCATCATGAAGTTTTGTTACAGCACCTATATAAAAATTTGTGTTTTTTTATTTAATATAAAAATTAATTTCATCTTACTTATATCATTAAATACAAAAGGTGAATCATTTGTACCACTTAAACAAGTTATTCTTGCTTTACGAAATGTTGTCCATGTATTAGCCATAATTGTTGCTGTATCAGCATCATTCTAAGAATGCAAATTAAGTTTTAAAATTCTTATTTATTCAATCATATTTTACTTTGCATAGACGACCAACACGCGAGTAAATTCTTGGAAATATATCACGTTGTTCTTCAGCTTTTTCTCGAAAGAAAAAATATATATTTGAACCAACGTCAAATGAAGCAATAAATTCCGGTGCTAAATGAATATTAAAAGAAAACAAAATCGTTATTTATTCCCGAAAAATTATTGAATACTTACCACTCAACCAATCAGTATCATATTGAGGTGTTCGTAAAAACTTAATAGTTCCATCATCAGATGGTGGTCGATAAATAATTGGTTCAGTTTTTGTATAATCAATAACAGCACCCGTATAAAAAAATCCATAATTTTCCGGATTACCTTCATCTAATTCGAAAGAAAAAAATTTCTATACTAAAATCAAAACAAAAATATCATACCTGTCCAAAGAGCAGTATTATTATGTCGTGGATCTCGTGAACAATAACCAAAACCTTCTTTACTTCCTTGTTTTTCAGTTAAATCAGGCTAAAAGAAAATTTAATATTGCAAAAAAACAAATCTTTAAATAATATTAGTTACATTAAAGTAATAGATTTTTGGTGAAAATGCATTTGTTGAACATACAAATATATCATTGTATTTTTTCTTACGTCGTAATAATACTCGAACATGATTTTCACAATCAAAAGCCTTTTAGAAAAAAAACGATCAAAAATATTTTATATTTTTCTTTTCGATTATAATTCATACTTGATTTAACGAATGGGATAAACATTTTTGTACTTCATCTCGTTTCGATGGTATATCAATTGATTTGTAAATCTATTTGAAAAAATAATTTATTTGATTAATTTTAAAATAAAAACTTACTGAGCTTGTTCGATCTTCGATATTATCTCGATTTAATCGAAGAATTACATTTCTATTATAAAATGAAAATTTTCATTTATAAAATTTTTTTATGATGAATAAATAAACTTACTGTCCACCAACATAAAGACTATCATCATCAAGTAATAAATTCCAATAATAGTTTAAACCTGATGAATATTTACGAATAGCTAAATAATCAATCAAATAGAATCAATACATAATGTTAATATGAATTCAAAATACTTACAATTTGGTACATATTTCGAATAAGGGATAGTTGGTAATGACGAACTACCAACACATATAATACCAAACAGGAATATAATTAAATTAGTTGTCATATCTAAAACTACTATCTTTAATGAAAACAAATTGATAGATTATAATAATAGTCTACAATATGTTTATAAAATTCATATTTTAATACTCAAAGTAAAGGATACATAGGTATTATGAATATATTACATACTTTTGTTATTTATAATTACAAATTTTATAAGCATAGGAGGTGTTTGTCTGGACAAATTTCTATAGTAAAGGGTGCGTCTCGTATTGATAAAATATCCACTTCAATTTATTTTCTTTATCAACAGTTGATAGAAATGAAACTATTTTTTATATCATAAATATTCATAGCATCTGTTTCTTGAATGATACAATAATTCATAAAAGAAGATAGCATATGATAATATACTGTCATCAAAAGAATGTATGAATATGTTGATAGTGTTACATAACATTCAAGTGTGAAAATATGATTACTTCTCATCAATAAAAGGAATGGAATAATATCAATGACAAACTAGACAACTAAATAATTCCTTTTCCTCACTTAACATCCTTATTTTCTATAGTGTTAGTCATATAATAAATAGTATTCTCTACTACTCAAAAAAAAAAAAATACTTAAAATTATTCATTACTTACGATAAAAATTTTATAAAGAATTAAGACAAGGGTAATAAATGATAACATAAATACTAATGCTAGTCTCAATCAATATAAAATATATATTATAATATAAATTATAAATCACTATGCTTTCACTAGATGTCAAAATAATTTTATATATATCTAACGAAGATATAATAGGTGTGTTTTGTATTAATCATGTGTTTTTTACAAACTTTATAAGACGGAATTGTGTGTGAAAAAAAAACCACCACTAGGTCACACAATGACAGACAGCTAATGGGAGTGTGTTTATAAAAAAAATCTGACATTTTGTAGTTAAGTTACTCAAAAGAGTGCGTATCTTTCGATTAGAAAAAATAACGATATATTCGATATCACAGTACATAGAATAGGTAAATTGAATATTTTAATTCTAAACATGTGACGATGACCGTCTACTTTTCTCTCTCTCTCTCTTTCTATTTTTTACTGATGCCGTGTTTGAAGGACTAATAATAACTTATAATTATTTAGATGACTATTAGCGACATCAGGTCAAATTATTTATAATAAAAAATATTTATAAATACATGATTTTATTAATGAATAAAATGAAATTATGTTGAAACATTATGTAAACAATAATTTTAATAGATTTGACTTCAACTAAATACTAATGCCCTCTGTCAAAGAACCTTGACATATTCGGATTGTACATTAGACCAACAACTAAAAGAACAAGACGTTTAATAAATACATTTATTTACTTTTTTTTTCTTTATCTTTATTCCTCAGTTATTAATAGTACACATATTCATGATAATATGTATGATTCGTCATTATTCTATTTTTTTTATTAATTATTTTATTGACGCATAAAATGTCTATACATGATATATTCTAGAAGTATTCAAATTAATTTTGTTTTATTTCTCTATCGTTTTGGTTACATAAAATTGTGAACGGATCATCAATAATGATGTCCGTTATATCACTACTTATCCCGTGTCTTCTTTTATCAATTATTCAAATAACTTTTGCTGATATCTATGTGGTATGATAAAAACAAAACAACAAAATAGATAAATTAATTTCATTTTTTTTTACTAGTACAATAGTGCAAATAAACTTGTTGAAGATTATGATGATCAAGCTGCAAGTTTCGGTCCACCATTTACATCAGAAGGAATAAAAGTAATATTTTTTGTTTCTTTTATTGTCATTAATGTTTATATTATTTTATTTTTAAAGGGTTATGTTGCCTTGACAAATCCAAAAAATGCTTGTACTAAAGTAGCACCACCACCAACTCTTTCAATGCCTGGATATCAATGGATAGCACTTATTCCTCGTACTAATTCAGTTGATGTGTGTGATTTTGATCTTAAAGTAAATTTTTGTTTTTGAATCATCTTTCAAACACTTTTCTATTTTTAAGGTACTAAATGCTCAAGAAGCTAATTATAGTGCTGTTATTATTTATAATTATGAAGATGCACTTATAGCAATGGGTCCACATGGAAGAAGTAAATAGAAAATAATTGATAAATTCATATTTAATATTTTATTTTATTAAATTAAGATATAAAAATTCCATCAACATTAATAACTCATTCCGATGGTTTATCGATTGTATCAAATTATCTATATAATAAAACAACAGTTAAATCAGTTCCTCAGTAAATATATACAGAATTTATTTTTATGGAATCTCATAATACTTTTTTTCTCCGTATATAATAGATTTCATATTAGAATTACTGGTGAACAATTATTTAATTTTCGCGCCTATTTAATACCATTTCTTTGTATTATTGGTGTATCATTTCTTGGTCTTATTAGTTTTACGGTACAAACTTATAAATACAATTTAAAATTTTTCATTTGAATTTAATTTTTAGTTGGTAAAATGTTATTTACATCGACGTCGTACACGTCGTCATCGTTTACCACGTTCAGCTCTTAAGCAATTGAAGATAAAAAAATTTGTCAAAGGTGATCGTTGGGAAGTTTGTGCTATTTGCTTAGATGATTATGAAGATGGCGCAAAATTACGTATACTACCTTGTGATCATGGTTAATTTCCCAAATTATACTACTATGTATTCATTTTTGATTGTTTTCTTTTAGCATACCATATGAAATGTATTGATCCTTGGCTATTAAATAATCGACGTCAATGTCCTGTATGCAAACGTTATGTATTTCCAAGTCATGATAATTCCGATGAAGAAAGTAGTGTTCATGCAACAACAGAACGAACACCATTAATACGACCATCTGAAGATAATATAATACCTGATGCTTCACGAAATCGTCAATTAGGTAAATATATATATATATTATCAATTAAATCAATATTATACTTTAAATAATAGCTTTCTATTTGTCAATTTAATACTTCTATAATATGAATTGACTTTTTTCTTCCTGTATCAATTATTTTATAGAGAGAAAAAAAACGAAAAAAAAAATTTCAGATGATTAATAAATAAAACTTTTATATTTCTGTCTACGTTCATATTTATGTTACGCTAAATAAATATTTTAATTTTAGGACGTCGAACCATTAATTATTCAGATGTTGATTCTTCTAATTTTATTGATGATACCAATAATGACACATCAGATACTGATGATGAAGCTAATATATCAGCATTACCAAGACAGTCTACTTCAAATCGTATAACAACAAATGATCTTGTTTTTGATGAACCACAACTAACTGCTCAACATTATTCTCATTCACAATTACCACGTATTATTTTACGTGAATCAAGTTCTGAAGGCAAAGATATGAATAATACAACAACAACAACATCATATGGAAGTTTTCATGATTCACCATTGGGCTCATTTATAACACCACGTGCTGCTAATTTTTTTGTTGGTTCACTAGGTGGTACAACTGATAATACAAATATTTCGGCACGTTCTGTTATTGAAGATGTTAGCGACATTGAAACAGACAATAATGATGAACGAATGTATTCAGTATTAACTGATACCGAAATAAATCATGCTTATGTTTCTGATGAGGCAGCAACAGATGTAATTCGAACAAACTTGTAAAATTTTCTTTTTATGTTTATTTTCTCGGCTTGTCTTTCCATGTATTCAACAGTATCTGTTTTTTTTCTCTTCTTTTTCTAATCGAGTCAATAAGCGTCTCAATTTATGTTCATACAACATATACATTTAAGCTTCGATGTAAACAATAAATCGATGCTATATTGCTGTATTCATTTTTTTTTTGCTGTACTTTTTTTGTAATTTTTTTTTGAGTGATTCTATACTAACGAGACCAAATTTATGAACGTGAAAAATTATTCATGAATACTTAGTTTTTGATCAATCTATTTCACAGTTCAAATAATATCTTAACTGATAATATTAATATATATATGTATATATTTAAGTTGATCATGAAATACTGTGAATATTGAATGGATACAATAATAAATAATTGAAGCAGATACGATTTCAAATGAAATTTCTTCTCGATCAATAGTTTTAGTTGTCTGTTTTGTAAACAACATATAAAGTGGAGAAAAAAGAGAAACAAGTATAATCTTTGTTATTTTTCTGTCACAGTGGTCGTCGTCGATGTAGATATATACATGCTGGACGGCAACAAGTATCATCATCGAGGCACATATATACATCTATATTCATTGTTTATATCGCCGACGCATCACTCTCTTACTCCCAATGATATCATTTCATTTTTTCTTCTTCTTATTCTCTCTATATTTCGTTCGTCCGTCCGTCTATGACGATCTATAAAAAGGCAAAGTTATACATTTATCATTCCATTTATTTAGTTAACGTCGACCTGGTAAGAATGAGTGTAAATATCATGGTAGTAGGGAAAATACTTTTTCGGACGCAATCACCGGTTATCAGGAACGCTTTGATACATGACTCGGCGTGTCTGGTGACCGGTGAGAACTGTTTGAAAATCGTTTGTCATCGATTACTTCTTTGTGCACTTTCACTGTTCGATGTGCCTCCCTTGGGTAATCGACAAAACTAGGGAGATACAGGGACGGTGCAAATGCGCGTAAGAAGATGATTTTTTTTTATTTATAAATTTTAATAATGTGTATCAGTTACTGTTCTGCTTGTGCCACGCTACGCGAATCGAATGTGAGCGAAGTACAGCAGCCAGTAAATGATGCCATTAATAATCTACATTATTTTTAATAGAATCGAAATTTAATTGTTGTTAATTAGACAACTGTTCAGTTATACCTCGCTCGGATATATGTAGGAGCGAAGCATTATTGGACGGTAGCCAAATTAACAAATACTCTTCTTTAAAAAATAATAATAATATCAATGAAATGTTCGGATATTCAATTCACTGTATTTCCTACCTCGCTTGAGGTACTGGAACAGCGAGCGTAGGCGATGGCAGTGGCCTGAAAATTAACTGACAATACGCATTGATTTCTTATTATTTTTATTTTATTATTATTAGTTTTTCCTATCTTTTAGTAAATGGTGTTGATTTTGTTTAGAATTTTTTTTACATGAATTACGTTTTGCTTTTGATATTTAGATTTATGATATAGTAGTAGATTATAGTCTTTTGAGTGACGTTTGATTTTTATTTACTATAATAAACACGTTTTGAAAAGATATGTATGACTAATAAAATTTTAATCGTTGAAACAAACAATCAGAAGACTATAGATATTCAATATATTTATAATGCTACAGTAGAAACAATAATAAAAAAATTACATATACTTTATCATTAAGAGCAATTGAAAATATCAAATATTTTTCAAAATTGAAATAAGTTAGACTTAAAAGAAAAATTATCTAGGGTACGAAAGAATATTCGATATGTATTATATAATGAATTGGATTGCTTTTTGTCATTCATATAAATTGTACATGGAAGAAATATATTTCAAAATCAATAGAAGACATATATGTACTATTCAAAAATGGTATACACGATCGAAAATATTTAATCGAATGAGAATGTTAATATATCATAGATAAAAAATGAAATGAAAAGTAGAAATAATCTTATAGAATCCGGTAGATACTACATACTGATACAAATGAATGATCCATATCGTTGTTCATTTGAGAATAAAAATCAATAAATATAAATTTGTAAAAAAAAAAAGAAAAAGTACAAGAGAAAAAAGTCAATAATATACATCAAGCATAGTATTACTATTGCTAATTACATCGATCGAATGAGTTCTATAATCTCGTGATATACCTGGTGTAGATCGATTTGAATATTGTGAATTTTTTAACAATACTCCATTGGAAGCACGTAAAATAAACTCATTTGTATCGAGAGTTTGTAATTGTGTTGATTGTTTTTTATTTGAATTCGATGGTGTTGGTAGTTGTCCAGGTCGTTTTTGTTGATTTTCCTGCTGATGTATATTTGCTGATGATTTATGATTAGAATTGATAACATAAAGAGGATGTTGTAACGGTGCTGCTGAAGTCATTCTTCGTTCTATTGGTGGACTTAGATTTCGATGAACAGGTACTTGAAGTATTGGACTATGACGTGTTAATAAATTTGGTTGTGAACCGATCATTACTGGTGATGTAGATGTCCAAAGTGGATTTGTTGAAATAGGTGCACCACTTCTATTAACAAGACGATTTTCATAACGAGGACTGAGATGCATTCTAGGTTTTGGATCGTAACGTAGATTTGTTTCGGAACGAGTTCGATGTCCATTTGGCATTTGTGGATGTTGATGATAATGAGTATTATTATAATAATTATCTAAATCATTTTTCGGTGATAAATTCTGATGAGGTAAGTCATTTTGTAATTCATAATTATTGTTACGAGTAAAAATTTTTCTATAGAAAATAAAATGTAGAATAAAAAGAAAATATAAAAAAAAAATACATACTTAGTAATAGCTGTAATTTGTGGTGGTCGAAAACGAAAAATTGGTGGTTTGTCTTGTTGTTCTGTTTCAATAGGTTCTATATTACCTTCATTATCAGTTGTTATTGAACCTGTTTCATCTTTAAGAAAGTCAAAAGCTAAACTAACAGCTTCGACCTATAATGAAATTCAAAAAAAAAAAGGAAAAATTAAGTTGATTTTGAATTTTTAGAAAGATCATTGAAGAAAGTCTATACCGCATCAATAGTTGTATCACTTCTCTGTGTTGAAAAACGTGGTCTACCATTATTTCCAAGAATATCATGACTTGAGTTTGATTTTCTTGATTCATCTGTATTAGATTTATTAACTGATGAGAGATGATTTGTAGATATTTGATGTCGTGTTCGATGATTATCAGGATCAATTGGTGTATAACCGATAATTGTTGGCTAAAATATAAATTAAATGCAATAAGTATGACAATTGTTTAATGATATTCTGTATAAAAAAATTTTATGTAAATATAAATCTCAATCACCTTTGATCTAGAATATAAACCATAACGAGAACGTAGCTTAGCAGTTAAATTAGTAGTAAAATTTGATGGTATTAAGTTGTCATATTTAAAACGAACCATTATATCATTTAACTCGAACAATACGTGTAAAAATGTTCATCGACTATTCTTTTCACTCAGACAGAGTAAAGAATAAAAAGAAATGCATGCAAATCTCCTTATCCATGAATGATGCGACTAAAGCGTTGTAGTTGAATAGAAAGTGAGCAAGTATGTGTTTGTCCAACGGAAGATGGTGATTAAGAGACGATGTCGGTAGTAACCTCAGATCAAGAAAAAGAATAAAGGTAGTCGCTCACTAAATTAACATTCTTTCATTTTTCTTTATATATATATATATATACTATCGCCAACAAGGCTCTTTTTCTCTTAAATAAAATTCTCTGTTCAATACATTTAATGAGTTATTGATCGGTCAAAGAAAGTAAGGTAACCTTCAATGTAAAATAAGAATGAATGAGCACATTGTGCAATGAGAGTATATATACATATACTAAATTATGCATTGAAAAAGAAAAATGGTGCTTATTTTAAATACCTCTCTACTTTTCCATGCTTGAGCTCGTTGAATATTTCCATGACCAGCATGTACTGTATCATAATCTTTTGGCGGAAATAATAGTGGTTCTTGAGAATCAATTTTCTTTTGTAATTCTTCTGTAATTGATTTAACTGGATCAATTTTATCTAATCGACTATTACTACTTGTTGATGAAGATGAAATACCTGTATTTGTTTTATTTGATTCTAAAGTTGTTGTATTTGGTGATTGTGATTGTTTTTTTGAAATATTATTATGATCAGAATTAAGTAATTTATGAAGAACTAATTTCTGTTCAAGTTGTTGAATTTCTGAACGACGACTTTCGGTAATTATATAAGCACGAAGACGAATTAATAATTTATGAGCAGCACGTGATGAATCACATCGATATACATGTACAAATGCTGGATAATGACGACCAGTTAGTGGTGATATATAGACAACACCTAGTTCGAAACGAAAAAAAAAGAAAAATTGTAACATTGATTTTATTTTTGTTAATTAACATACCAATAGTATCATTTAAAGAAGATTTTCCATTAATCGAACCAGCAATCATATGTGCTGGTACATATGTAGAATAGTTTTGTTCATCATCATAAATAATTTTAACACCATCTTTCGCTACAGATAATCTTGTTTTGATAAATTCTTGTTTAGATTTCATTTGTCGAATAAAATTAATTGCATCTCGTATTGATGATTCATTTAAAAGTAACGTCGCTGCTGTACAACCACAATAATCAACATCAAATGATTTTGATTTTGGAAACTTATGTAAAGCCATTGGACAAATCTAGAAATATGTATATATATTTATGAATGATACATGAATGAAAGATTGTTCATAGACAATCGAGAGTAGTCAATAAAATAAAGAAGAAACTAATGAACAAGTTGTACTAGAATAGATTGGACCTTGAGACAATAGCCATGTCGACAATGTATTATTGACTTTGGAGAACGTGACTATTATCTTGTTTACGATAAAGAGAAAGAGAACAATAAATCTGACCTATTAATTGGGACAAATCAATACGTCTATCTATCGCCTTGAATAGTTCCGTTTTCTAAGCTCTCACCATCACTGTCATAGCCTTTCTTTCTTTTTCTTCTTCTTCTTCTTCTTCTTTTCGTTCTGAACAATTAAAACGGTTCTTTTTCAATTCTCTTATTCTCACTCTAGAATGTCAGTTAGTTGACTTCATCTACTTCTCATAATATGACATGCGCACTTTAATTAATTGGTAACTATTTTAATCATGTCATTCTCAACAAGCATAGATGAATGTTAGTCTGTCATATCTTATTACCTTCACACTAAGAAGTAAATTTCAAGAAAAAAAGAAGATATGAATAATAGTGTTATTTAGTCATATAAGTATAAATAATGAAAATACTAACAACAAGAAAGAAAACGATATAGTTAATATAAGTATATGAATAAAATATTATTTTATTCTCTATAGTTCGTAATTTCATACTATAATTACTAATCAGGTAATTGAGAAGAAAGAAAAAGATTATATAAAATGAAATTTATCCATTGCTTCTTTTTTTTTCTTTCTCAGTCTCAAAATAGTATATGTGTAGGTGTTTGTAGATTCAAAAAAAACAATACTATATAATATTTCGTTTTCCTTCTTCTTCTTCTTTTTCTTTTCTACTTCAACTATTACCTTCATCATCATCATCATATAGATTTTTGATTATTTATGCACGTCTTAAAAACAATGTTCCTGCCAATATGACATTCGATTATATACATAAAATGTCAGTTGAATATAGAAAAAAAAGGCAGACAGTAATTGTACATGAATTATAGGCAGTGAGATTTTTAAGGTCATTTAATTTTATAAAAAGAAAATAATATGTAAATGTTATTAAATATGAAGATGAATAATAATTGTACTAAACATAGAATGATAGATCTTCGTATCTATTTTTATCGATACCAACTATCAATATAGTAAAAAAAATATATTTAATACTGAATGAAAACGCGACATGTATTAACGTAAAAAACATACTATTTATACATAAAAAATAGATAATAAATGATATTGATAAACAAAAAAGGAAGTATGATTACGTAAAAAATTATTTTTTCTTCTATATGTATATGTCTTTCGTCTTATGTTCTCAATTGATTTGTTTTCAATTACATTTTCAAATATTACTTTTATAGTAAAATCGATTTGCAATTTAATTAAAACTTCTAACTTACAAAAACATATATTTATCAAACAATAAATATTTTTTATTACCTTTTGCATTCGACTTAAATACATAATATATTTACATCTTACTTTTTCATATGTATTTGTCAATTAGTAGGAATTTTATGATAGAATGAAAGATGGTAGTAGTTCTTACCATTTCTTTTGTAGAAAGACAGCGACGATACAACCAATGTCTTATCAAATATCTGATATTGTGCTTTTAGAAGACAGTCATCCTACGTTTTTATCTTCAAGTCATCAACACTTTTTTTTCCATTCTTTTGTATTCGCACATTTTTCAATATAAAAAAACTCGTTTTTTCATCTTTTTTTATTATGAATGTTGAATTTTTACAGTCAAAAAATTTCCTTTGTACAAAATAATATAATAGATTTGAAGGATATAAATAAACATTTTGTAAAAGCCTTCAGCTATTCTCGACTTTGACAATTTTACAGAACAAGTATTTAAAAAATGACATCGATGAATAATAACTAATTCTATCACGAAAATAATGTTTAACATGACCTTTTCATATCAAAATGATAGATAAAGCGGGATAAATGTATCTTGTAAAGTCTCACTATTAATAATTTACACAATACTCTCAATTGTTTCACAGATATATTAAAATTTTAAATTAAATCAAAACCGCCGTAACTTCAGAGTGAATTGATACAAAATGCTTTTGTTTCTGACGGGATTTTTTTTCAATATTTATATACTATATCAACAAAAAGATAAGTTGTATATTGTATATAATATCAAAACAAAGATAGGATCAGAAAAGAAAAAGGTTGAGTATATAAAGATAGAAAATAGGAAAGAGTTGAAGCTGAGCCTATAGCACAGGAGTTTACAAAATGGAATAGACTAGATAAAAAAAGTTATGAAAATATGTATAGGTATATAGTACAATATTATTGCACAAAATTAATCGCTGAATTTTATGTGAAGAAAAAAAAATTATATATAAACTTTTGTTATTCAGTTATGTACAAGTTAGGATCATCGATATGGAATTATATATCAATGTTATGTTTGATTGTAATGTTTACAAGATTTGGAATAGCATCGATTTTCTTGTATTTTTGTTCTTGTAAACGATATATATCCATTTTATTATAATAACAAAAGATGATATTATAAAATACACAAAAAAAGCAATTGTTATTGATCTACATATAGATAATCAAAATTGAGATCCATACATGTATTCACGGTAAAGAAGCCTGCGAGAATCTCATATGCATTGAGTTGATTTATGATTATTCAACAAATCCCTTGTAGTTATAAAGATAAGAATAGAGATAAATGAGAAAGATAATACTTAATCGACAAAATACTCTCTGCCAAATTTAATATCGCTCTAAATTTTAGAGATAGATGTGAATATTATGAAAAGTATAGATGTATAAAAGATTAGATTTCATTTTATATCATTATATTTATATTGATAAAGATATATATATATATTTATTTATTGATTTAAAGTCAAAAAAAGAAAGAAAGAATGAGAAATTATCCCAGAACTAAATTCTAATTGATTTCTTGATTTGATAAAGGGATAGTATTAGAAATGAAAATGCTGCAGATATACATATACACACAGGAAAAATAGTAAAGAAATAAGCCTGAGTATAAAGAATTAGAGTGTACAAAACAAACAAAATAAGACGCAAAAAAAAAAGAAAAATGAAATTGCACATTAAACAAAATTAACAAATAGACAAAATTCATTCTTGTTGATCCGGTGGTTTACGAAAAAATTTTAGTTTATCTCGAAATGACATTGTTTCTGTTGTAACACCACTCGCATCATTATTAAGATTTTCTTTATTAATACCATTGACATGACCATTTTGTTGTTGAAAACGTTTCGTACGAAAACGTGGATCTAAATAAACTTCTTGAGCACCAATAACAGATGGTGTATATTGATTTGATGTATCATCATTTGTAAAGAAATCATCACGACGTGTTAATTCAGCAGTTATACGTTCAACAGCGTGAAGTGATGATACAGGTATTGCAACAATACTTGATGTTGGTGATCCTTCATGTGTTAGAGTAGGTGGAGGAGGTAGTGGTGGACTTATTAATTGATGATCACTAAAGTTGAATATTTTATCAATGTAATTTTTAAAAGAAATATTTACTTTGTTACTCGTTGCATCAATGATTGTTTAATATTATTAGCTACAGAAAATGATATATCTCTTGCTGGTGGTGGAGGTGGAATAGGTGGTGAAAATTGATTTTCAAAACTATCCTTTGTAATTGGAATATTACCAATTGATGATGAATGTTTTATTGTTTCATTTGGTACTGGTGGTGAATCAGGTAAACGCTAAAAACAAATAATAATAATAATAAGATTGTATTTTTTCGACAAAAAGATATTCTTACAACATGCTTTGATAAACGTGCTTGCTCTTTTTTAGCTTCAACTGATCGATCTTCTTCTGACATTCGACGAATTTTTAAATCATGCATTTCTCGATTATCTCGATCCTAATAAATCCGAAATTTGCTAGAGAAAGAATTTCTTTTAAATACATACCCGATCTTTACGTAAACGTGCTTCAATATCAGCCTCACGTTTTGCTTGCATACGATTTGCATGTACTCGTTCAACTTGTCGATCATGTTCGTACTGTTCCAATCGACGTTTTAATCTAAAAAAGTTTTTATATAAATTAAAAGAAATTCAAATCAATCTTTACATACTTTTCATCAAACTCATTCATATCATCATTTTGATTTTGTGATGGTGATACAGTTGAAATCTATTAGATATAAAAAAAAATTATTATGAATTGTTTTCTTTTTTTAGTTTTATTTATTTTATTTACAGGAATAATATTCATACGTTCTTCTTCAATATCATTTCCATTTGATTGAAAATTAAATTCTTCAACACGTCGATCAAATTCATGTTCCAATTTTAAATTACTTTAGAAACAAAAATCGTTTTTTTATTAAGAAAAGTATTCCATAAATTTAACATACTCTAACTCTTTTTCTTCATGATCTGTACGTTCATTTCGATTTAATAAATCACTTATACGTTTTAAACGTGATTCACTTATATTATTTTGACGAGAATTTATCATTTTTGATGATTCTTGTTGTTGAATACGTGGTTTACTAGAAAGTAAAATTCGAATGAAAAAAATAAATATCTTAGATTATTAACTTACCGTATTGGTGGAGCTAAATGATCTGATGATGATGATAAACTTGCTTTTGATAATCGATGAGTTATTTCATTATCATTTGTCTAAATAGAAAATAAATGTTTGTTTTTTCACAAAAAGAATTTTAATAATTACTGTATTTGTGTGTTTGATTAATGCTAAAGTACTAATCATTGGTTTAGGTAATGGTTTTGGTGCAATAACTGGTCCAATTGCTGATTGTGTATGATTAATTGGTTTCATTTGATGATTTCCATTTGTATAACCATTTTGATTTGGTGGTATATCTTCACGAAATATTAATGGTGGTGCAGTAGATAAATTTCGTTCACCAAATGATTGTCTTTCACTGGCTGATCGAATAAAGTTTGTTGGTAAAAGATCTTCTTCATCTTCTTCAATTTCTTCTTGTTCTTCTTCTTCATTGTCTTCATGATGATGATGATCATGATAATGATTATTATTATTATTAATATGATGTTCATTTCCATTGTTAAAATGATTTTCATGATCATATGTTCGTTTAGGAATATCAAATGTTTGATTACGATTATGAATTGTTGGATTATATTGTATCTGATTTGAATGAAATAGATTTGGATTTGATTGATGTTGTTGTGTTGAAGGATGATCATGTAATAAATCATCATTTGTTTCCTCATCAATTAATATTTGTGCCGAACGTGACGGTTGAATTAATCGATGTTGATTATCTTGTTGAATAATACGTTGATGATGATGATTATTATTATTATTGACTGGTACACTTTTAGCATTGTAAACAAATTCATAAGATGATGAAGTATTAGGTAATTGTGGACGCGATGTTGGTCGAGGTTGTGTTATTGCTGATAAAGGTATTTGAGGTTGTTGTTGTAGTTGTTGCTGCTGCTGGTGATGATGATGATGATGGTGGTGATGTTGAGGCGGATGAGCAAGTGTTGCAAAATGATTTTGATGATAAGCTTGTTGTTGACCATTGTGATGAGTCAATAATCGTTCATGGCTACTTGCAGTTTTTAAGGGAGCTGTTTGAGATGGTATTGGTAAATGTGGATGTGAATGTGGATGTGTTAATAATGATGGATTGGATGTAGCAGGAAAACGCGCTAATTGTTGTTGTTGCTGCTGCTGCTGCTGCTGCTGATACTGATGATGATTATCCGATGGTTTAGATAGTAATGCTGAGAGACCTTGGCGATTAGCTGCATCTTTAAGAACTTGCAATGTTACTAATGGTCCACATTGTTTAAGTGCTTCAGCAGCTCTAAAACAAAATAATATAATTTTAACTCTTTTAAATAATTTTCTTTCTTACTGTTCTTGTGTTATATCAATAAGACTTATTTTATCAACACAAAGTATCTGATCCCCAGCTTGAAGACGTCCATCATCTTCAGCAGCACCACCTGGTACAATAGCTTTTATATAGATTCCTTGAAATTGTTGAGATTCACCCTAGAAAAAATAATTCAAATAAATTTTTAAAATAAAAATTCTCATGTTTTTTTTAATTATCTTACTTTAGCTGCAACGATACTTAAACCAAGGCTATTTCCTTTTTTATTCAATATTACAGTTTCAACACTTTGATTTCCTTCTGTATTATTATTATTAGTCAATACATTTTCAACCTAAATTAAACAAATATTTAATAATAAAATATCTTTAAATATATATAAATTACATTTGGTGTTTGCATAAATTCCGTCCACATTCCAAGGCTATGTGGATTTGTAAATAAACGACATAACGATGAACGACTCATAGGTTCGATAAATTCAAATAATTGTTGTGGTATACCACGTAAATTTTCACATGTATAACCGTCTTCAGGTAATAGAAATGGTAAATTTAATTCAGGTTCTTCTGCTAATTGAACAAGTACACCTTCACGACGTAAATTTTCATCTACATGCTTATACGCAGCAGCAAGAAGGCTAAAGAAAAGAGAAATATATTGTTATTCAGTAATTAAATCAAATTCATTGCTTTCATAATATGCCATCTATTAAGTGAAGAGAATATCAAAGTTAATTCGATTATCATCGAACCTTAGATCTTTTCATCTATCATTAACATTTGTAATTTATAGCGAAATTTTGCATTAGTAATGATTACATAAAAAAAGATAGACTGATATGGTACAATTTATTATTATAATGATCTATGGAACACGTAAGAAATATCTATGTCGATGAAAGAGAACATCAATCAATCAATAATGAATGATACGTGTGATAAAAGCTCAGTTGTCCTTAATTCGTTCATTTCCTCTCTACACATTCTTATTGAAGTGACAAAATCTTAAATCTTATCTAAGCATACACTGAATGATTCTGTCTCATAAGTTTCGACAGAATTTATTCTTTTGTCTACGAAAAAAGAATACTTCAACCTCTATGTCTTACCAACTAACATCAAATGAAATTGTAAATAACTAAAATCATTGGATATTTTTATTTGACTTCAAATTTATTCAAACATAAGAAACCTTAATAATTCTTTTCCGATGAATTCATCTCTATTTTAATCCTCGAAAAGATTACATAAGAAAACTTATAATTACTACTTACGCTTGACTAAATGTAGGTGAAATAGGTATTTCATTTCTATTCGAAACATAATTATTTAATATTTGTTTAATTTGTATTGAATTAAGTTTAAATGTATTATTTGATATTAATTGTTGTACATCATGTGCATCACGTTTTGGACTTTGTAATAATAAACAAATTTGATTAACTTTTGTTAAATGACAATCTGATGCTAATTCTAAACCTTGTCGTTGTGCCCAATCACTAATAGATTTTAAACGTAATGCTAATTTTTCTCCCCAAAAATGTGAACATAATTTTAATTCGGGACAACAAACCATTCGATTAAATAACCATGTATTTATATAATGAAATATTTGTGAAAACATTTGAATTGTTAATGCTGCATTCACACGACATTTACGTAATAAATCCATAATTGATGAAAGTGTTGCAAGTATATCACCTAATGTTGCTTGATGATAATTATTTGAATTTATATCTAATGTTAACCAACGTAAATCGGATAATTTAACATTAGTTGAACTATTTTCTTCTAAAAAGAATTATTTAAATAAAAAAAAACAAATAATGTTTTTTGTTTTCTTACCAAAAGCAATGTAAATATCATGTTCAACATCATCTTGTGGATTAGTAAATGAAATTAAATATTTATCTAATTCATTTTGTACAAGTTGTGTTAAATAACGAAATAAACGTTGTACACATTCAGCTAAACGATCTTGTATATCATGAGAAATTTTTGATATATCACGATCTTGTTTTATAAAATAGAGTAATTCCGATGTATTTGCTATCCAATATGCAAGATAACCACCATGTTCATGACATTCCTAATTATTTTTTTTGTAGATAAAAACAAATTGAATTAGGAAAACAAAAGATTATTTTTTTGTTTTTCGACATACTTCGATTTTTTTACTTATCATATCTTCAATACGATAAAGTAATTGAATAATAGTTTCTTGTTTTTGTACAAGCGGAAAATTTGGTTTTCCATATGGTGAAAGACGATGTCGTAATGCCATGTAAAGTGTATAGACAGGTGAGAGACGAAATTGAATATTATTTAATGGATAATTTTCAAAAATAGCATGAATAAATCGATTTTCAGCTAATATAAAGAAACAAAGATATTATATAATTGCACATAGACAAAATATCATTTGTTCATATGAACTACAGCTGTATTTAATATAATTTGTTCATATGTTGTTTAGTGAAAAACAAAAACATGTATTTATGCCTCAAGATATTAACTCTCTCTCTATGATCATCGATCCAGATGTTTTCTCAATTAATACAGCTGTGAAAAACAAGTTATATCTGGAAGTATTTTCTAATAATCTTCTCCAGCTGATAGAAGAATTAATTACATTTAGTGATTTTGTTTTTCTTCTTAGATCATAGATCAAGTATTTTAAATCAATAAAACTTACTTTCAACAGGAACTTCTAATAAACCTGGTAGAACATCAATCATTGTACTAAAAGTAAATAAACAAAACGAATGCCTTTTATATGTCTCAAGGATATTCTTTTATACCCTGGATCAACAATTTGATTCGGTTTTTTTTGTTGTAAATCTTTCGGTGGTCGAATTTGTAATGTACTTGATTCCACTTGATTAGATTTTTTTATTCCAGTCATTGGCAAAGTTGATAAAGAATTATGTATAACTGATTTCTCACCATTTATTTGTGGTTTCGGTTTCATTGTTGTTTTAGTAACAAATTGTGGATCACAATAACGAAATGTTGAATTTCGTCCAAAACATATTAATGAACCATGTTGAAGAACAAATGGTGTTGAAACAAGTTTACCATTTAACCAAACTTCACCACGAGGAGTTAAAGTAACAATACCATTTTGATTATGAATTGTACAATGATCACGATCAATTCCAACACCATCAATCTGAAAATAAATAAAATAGTAATTTAAATAAGAACAAAAATTAACTATTTTCTTACATAAAAATATTGTTTTCCAGTGCCTGCTTTTGCATCACGACCAACATATGTTGTATTTGGATGAATTTTAATAACACGTGGTGTTGAAAGATCAGTACCGTCTTATTAATTAAAATTTAAATTAAATTTCAAAAAAAGAATTTTCTTTTACCATTTTTAACTTCAACAAACATTGAAAGATGATCATTAATAGTTCGATCTTGAATAGATGGTGCTTGATTTGCATCTAATGCTGATTCTTGTACTCGAAGACGTCGACGTAATTCGACATACTCAGGTGGACATTTAACAACTTTAAACATTATTGAACCTTTAAAAATATTTCAAAAAATAAAAATTTGTCATATATGTTTTTGTGTATTATAAACCTTCGTTTTTTTGTGCGTGATTTAAACAAATACTTAATGGACATTCTTTATCATGAAGAATGACTTCTTTTATGGTTTTATTATCCATTTGATCACGTGGTGGAATAACAATCTTTAATAAATCAAATGAAAAAATACTTGATAAATTTTAAGAATAACAAAAAATATTTACATACTTGAAGAAGACAATAATTTTGTGGGTCTTCATGTTTTAAACCATATTTTTCAAGCATTTCTTTAACTACCCATTCAGCTGTATCTTTTATTGATAAAAGAAATGTTTTATATGGTATAGATGGATTTAATGCATCGCCAAATACTTTCATAGTACCACCTTACAAATAAAAAAATAATAATAAATTCATATTTGAAAAAAAAATGATTTAATTGATTTATAAATACCTCCTTCTTTGGTACTAATTTTAATAAATTTTTGTTTTAAACGATCCTGTTGAATTTTTTTAACCATTTCAGGATTTGATAATGAACGCGTAAATTTATTTGTTTCAGGAACTGATTTATATAATGATTCAACAATAGTTGTAGGTGTTACAGTTTGATTATCATTTTCATCAATGCCATTTTTCTATAAAAACGTACGAAAAAAAATCTATTAAATAAAGAAATCAACTTTGTTTTTTCATCCTTCTTCTTTTTTTTTTCACTTTTAATACCTATCGAATTGAATATATATATATATGCCTATATATATATATATATATATTTAATGAATCTGTATAGTGAATAAATAAGAGAAACAGAAAAAAAATATGTATAATGATTGGACACATTTTATTTCATTTCTCGCACACAAGGTAAAATATAAGTTACTTTTTTTAATAGTTCTTTACTTTTTGAACAATTTATTCTTATTGTAAATGTAAAAAATTTCAACTCTTAACACTAATAAATTAGTTCACCCTATAAGCAATTATTTTACGTGTGATTATGTTAAAACACAGATGTACTAGTAATATCAATGGTTTAGAGAGCTTGGATTAAGCATAAATAAACAAACTGTTAATTACAAAATTTAGACTTTTACTAAAATATTACATATTTATAATAATTCACAACACCAAGAAAAAAAATTCGAGTAAGCAATAAGCATACATCAAAAGCAGAGCATTTTTTTATTACCGATAAACTCTCGTCGAAAGCAAATCCTATTATGAAATAAGACATGCAACATACTATGTATACTGATAGATTCTCTTCAATTCAATTTATGAAAAAAAAAAAAGTAGAATTTCAACTTACTTTATCTTGTTTCTTCTTCTTCTTTGATTCACGTTTTGATGATCGTCGTTCCTTAAAACTTCCACCAATTGGTTTTGTTAACTAATAAAATGGAAATAAAAAACTGAATTCTTTATGTTAACAATACTAACTTTAGGTAATTTAGCATTTTGTAAAACAAAACGACCTTCTCGTTGATCTTTTCCCCAATAAAGTTGAACCCATAAGGGTTTTTCATCCATTTCTAATTTTCTTCCATCTAAAAAGTAAACAATTGTAAATTATCTTTTTTTTAAAATTCAATCAATTAACATACCTCCATTTGGATGAACTTCATAAATACAATAATCTTTTTCATTAGGTAATGTTTTCATATCTGGTCTTAATTTTTCCATTAAAACACGAATAACATCTAATGATGAAGCTGTACTTGCAACACGTATACATTTTGTTGTGACTTTATCTTCTGCATCTTGAAAATAAAATCTCATAACACCATAAAAATCGAGAACCTCATTAGGTTCACTGATTTTAAATAAATCAAGTCGAGTAGAATTCCATTCATTTATAAGATTAAGTACTTCCGAACGATCTTTCGGCAATCCGTTCATGGTCATGTCATATCTAGAAATAGAAGGATATTCTAATAAGAGAAAGAAAAGAAACTAATATGGTTGGCCTTCTTCCCATATTACCGTCAACCGATAATAATAAAGAATGAAAGATCTTTATCGACGTTTTTCTTTTTCTAAGGATATCATAAACATGTCTAAGAGAAAGTTCAACTGACGAACAATTCTTCCTGTTATGTTGATTTTTTTTTTCTTCTCTCTTTATCGTCCATATGAACGAACGAAACAATGACCCAGAAAATGAAAAATAAACACGAATCACATTCAATATCTAGATGTCGCTAATTCATACGTTCATGATTGGTTCAATAAATAAATTGATCACTTTTTTAAAGTATAAAAATTTACTAATATTCTCTATTCTCTTAATTGATAAAAATTAAAAAGATAAGAGTTTGATTTTGTTTAATTATTTAAAAAAAAAGAATTGAAATATTTCGTTATTGAATATATTAGTTTATTTATATAATATATATATATAAATAGTGCCACTCTGCCATTTTATAAGTTGTCTATTTGTTTGAGTTGTACTATATGAACCTTAATGATCATTATGTAAGCTTTAAAAAAAACATACTTAATCTATAACGATTTTTTATAGGAAACAATTATGGTTTCTAAATTTCTCAAGAACATATTCAACATTCCGTAAGTGGGAATTTTGTGAATAAATATATTGCACATACATTGTGTAATACCATGCATACTTATACTCGATACATAATGATGTAAACTGATTATTTCTGTCTATATATATATATAGGTAAAATTGAATCTCGTGTAATACAAATGATGTCATCATCGAACAAGAAATTAACTGTTAGTTGTTTATTTAGTAAATTTTTGTAAATAATATTTTTCTTTATAGATTGCTGTTGAAGGAAATATTGGTTCAGGGTAATTAAAGATATTTACATTAAAATCTAATCTAATAGAATATTGATTTTTAGAAAAAGTACTGTACTCACTCATCTTGGTCAATCGTCATTATGTGATGTAAATAAAAAAAAACTTTGCTTTGTTTATTTAATGAGTCATTTTAATATATTAGATTATTGCGGAACCAATTGAAGCTTGGACGAATCTCAAAGGCAATAATCTCCTCGTAATGCAATTTTTATGAATTAGAAATATAATTTATGATTTATTGTTTCTCTTCCTTAGGCAATGCTTTATACAGATCCTAAACGATGGGGTTTTGCATTCCAAGCAAATGCACAAATGTCACTCGCAAAATTACATGCCCAACCAACAAAATTACCGTTGAAAATTATGGAAAGATCTATTTATAGTGCAAGATATTGTTTTGTTGAAAATCTCTATCGAAAGTATAATTTTTACAAAAACAAAATATTCTATTTAACTTTTTTCCTTTTCTTCATCAGTCAAATTCTTCATGATGTCGAATATGAAATTTTAAAAGATTGGTTTAATATGCTGACATCTAATGATTCATGCCATCTTGATTTAATTAGTAGATATTATTCTTATTGATTGTATATATTTTAGTTGTCTATGTTTATTTGTGTTTAGTTTATCTTCGGACACAACCTGAAACATGTCTTGAACGTATCAAAACTCGTAATCGACCTGAAGAACAATCCATAACTCTTGATTATCTAAATCAATTACATGAACGACATGAAGAATGGCTTTCACCTCAAATTCGTACAGTGAAAACACCTGTTCTTATTATTGATGCAAATCAAACACAAGAACATGTGTATAAAGATACAAATGTTTATTTAGAAAATCTTGTTTCATGTTAAATGTTTCTGTTATTTATTTTTTTGTATAAAGAAGAAAACAAAAGTCAGGAAAATTTGGTGATTATTCATCATCATTGATGGATGATGGTAAATATTCCCGAGGAAATAAACAAGCAATACGTATAATTGGTTTCGTATAATTTGTACTATTTTTAATCTACCAAAAAAAAGTAATGAATATGTGTAACTATAAGAATAATATAAATTACTTGAATTCCAAATCGAATTTTTTCAAGTAAATATGTCCATTTAAGTTTCGTTTTTTCTTCATCAGACATTAGAATAAATTCATCAACTGAACATTTCAACATTTTTCTAGCAATATCATCACCTAATTTAACATTTGTAATTGTTCCTGTATGATCTGTTAAATGTACATTTAAATTAAAACCATCTTTTGTTGTAAGATTATCATCACTTGTTTGTTCTAATAATTTCATACGACATTCAGCTTCTGTACATTCAATTATACCATTATTATCACGAATAGATCGATTACAAAAAATACTAAGAAAAATTTATTAAACAAAAAACAAAATATTCATTTTTACCATTTTTTAGTAATCACTTGATTTAATGGTCCATCGAGATCGAAATGACTTAAAAAACATTGTACAATAAATGTATCATTACCATCACCATTTAATATATATTGTTTTAATTCTTTTATAGTTACAATTACTGCTTGAAGTGCTATAATAAAAATAATAATAATAAATTTATTTTTTAATCAATATTTTTACTATTAAAACCACCATCGACAGCAACATTGAGTAAATCATCGATTGGAATTGATCGCATTGATTCATAGAGTTGAACCGATTCATTCGTATCTTAATAAGAAATTGAGACTATACTACGCCTATAAATAAATTTTTTACCTGGATTAACAGTAAATAAACTATTACGAGTTGCAGTTAGACCATATACTTTTTTATACTCATCATAACGAACACGTACACTAATACAAAATATAATGTGTTCTTCTGGTATCCATCGTTGAGCAAACTTATTAGAGAATTCAATCATTTTCAACAATACAAATAAATTTTTGTCTCTACTTTAATTTGTTCACTATCCCAAAATGTTAACCAAACACCACTAGTTTCTCCATCGAAAAGTAAAATTTCTAAAAGTTGTTTTTCTTCATTATCATAATCAGTTTCACGTTGTCGTCGTGTTCGAATTGTTTTTAATGTACCGATCTAATTAATAATAATTATAAATAATATATATGATATTAGCAATACCTGTTGTACACCAGCTAAAACATTAATTCCATTGGTTTTTTTTATTAATTGTTCACCATGAGTAACAACTTGTGTTAATGTATAATAATCATGTCCTGCTCGACAAGGTACAGAAGCTAATAATTCATATTGCTTGGCTTTTGGACCTTCAACTTTTTCCATATATGATTTTTCATTTAATGAAAGTTCAAAAGATCTAAGTAGATTATCAAAAAAATATGAAATGTTATCAATAGACAAAGAAAAAACATACAATGGTGTCCATGGCGTATAATTATTTGCTTTATCGTCTAATTTTGGTTTTACAGTTGGATAATGAAGTGCAACTAGAACGAAAATATATAGATGATTTGCCTTGAATTCAATCAAAATAGTCTTACCAACATCACCAATTGTAAATTTACTACTAATAATCATTAGATCTTTTGGTGGCAGCCAATAAGCAACATTAATAAAATCTTTAATTGAATCTCGAAATGTAAAATTTAATACACTTCTTTGATGACGATCACCTTGAATTAATAATGTTAAAATTAAACGAACATAGAAGATGAATACATACTTCCTTCAAATATTCGTAATTCAACTTTACCAATTACAATACCATACATAATCTTTAAAGAAACATCAAATTTTAAAGTAATAAGAGAAAAACAACGAACTTACACCATCAACTAAACCTGGATTATTCGATGATAATGTATTTAATTTAACAACTCTTTGGAGTGTTCCAGTTGATTGCAAAGATTTTTCATAATCCTATTTTATTCAAAATATTACTAGAAAAATTAAAATTCAATTTACCATCATATTCAACTGTTCTTCTTCGTATGAAAATATGTAGAAAATGTTCATCGAATAGTTAGATTGAGCGATACATATCCAGGTAAAATTATACTATTGGTTAATCATTTAATTTAAATTTTTTTTTCAAATATTTCCGTTATATTAAAACTAGATAAACCAATAGTTTATTAACACAATACCAATGCAGTTTATATGAATTATTCTTTTAAAGTACCATAAGTAATGTATTAAAGATCTCTGTTTATTAAACATCTTTCGTGAAAAAATAATAACAAAAAAAGAAATGAAAAGAAAAAAGTCTCTATATACTATATCTATTTATACATAATACAGTTGTTGAAAATAAAAAATAGAAGAAAAAGAAAATGGTTAACTGAAAAAATAAACTTAAATCGTTGTTATCAAAATTTTACTGTTTTTCTTTATGACGATTTCATTCTTTTGTTTTTTTTCAAAATATTAATAAAGAATGTTAAAATTTCGAGACGTTTTGAAAAAAAGAAAAATTTGATTGATATTTATGCAACTGTTATCATATCTTGTCGTTGTCGTGTTTGTCGACGTTCCATAACTAGTTTACCGAATCGTTTTGCTGCAAGAACAGCCCGAACAGTTAATCGCATAGGTTGTTTTTGTTCTTCTTGATCGATATGTGGTGGTTTTCGAGGAGTATCGCTAATTAATCGAGATAAATTAGTTGGAGTTGGATTAAGTAATGGTGTTGTTTGTTGTGTCACTGTTACTAATGGATGTGGTGTAAAATAGGATTGTTCGATAATTCGTCGTTGTTGAGATACAAGTGATCGCATACCTAATGCTATTTGTCGATTAACCATTGAACCTTGAACAAATTCTCGACAGAATTTTTTTACATTATTAACACTGAAATGATTTTCATGATGACATTCATCGTTATAAAGTTTTGTTGCATACTGAAAAAGAAACGAAAATATTTTTAAATTTAATTATTTTTTCTTCCTTCTGTTTATCTTACGAAATAATGATTAGCTCGATCAGTTGGTTCACTAGGCATATCAGCAACAATCATTGCTATATAACCGGCAAGTCCAAGAACTAATTCAACTGGATAAGTACATGTCCATAAAATATAATTTAAATGTGGAATATCAGGACGGACTTGACGCATAAATTTAAATGAAAGAACAAGTACTGAAGTAGCAAGAAGTGATGCATTGAAACAACTTGACCATGATTGAATACATGCAACATGAATAAATAAATTACTTAATGCACGAATCTATGAAAATTAATTAATAATAGAAATTCATAGAACAAAAAAATAAATTTACTTTTGGTTCATTTAATTTACATGATTCAGTTGAATTAAGTTCGAGAAAAAGTTCGACAAATTCTTGTGGCAATGCTAATTGAAAATCAAAATTAAGTTCAGCAAATAAATGTCGTACTATATGGCCAATATCACGTGGATCAAATGCATTAGCTGAATAACGTGAATATTCTTCAAGCTAAGAAATATATATATATTCAGTATATAAATATTTAAGTTTATTATTGTTACTTTCACTTGGATACGATTATGAAATTTAGCCACAAGAATAAAATAACCCATAGCACGTAATTGATAATCACGATCATAATGTCCACGTAATGTATCTCGTGCATCAAGAAGTCGAACACAATGTTGAGCTACTTCTTCTTTCATATGATTTTTACGCTAAAAATATTTTATGATTATCTTAAATCATTTTAATGAAGAAGAAAAAAGCACAAACTTGTATTCCAATTAACCAATTAACAATTGATTGACGCCATATAAGACTAACGGCTGAACGTTGTAAAACAGTTCGAAGCCAAAGAACACTAAAATTTAATGTATGTGATTGTCGAGCTTCAAGTAACTGTAGGAGAAAATAGAAAAAAAAACACATATCAATAAAATGTTCTTATTTCAAGAGACAAACCTACGAGAAGAGTATTTGTATGTTCAAATAAATATTGATGAAGACCAACACGTTGTATACGTGATGCATGTGTATGATAATCAGCTGAAGTTGAAGAGATAGGCTCCAAAGTATCACAGAGAACTATTTTAGAATAAAAAATAAATTCTTTTTTTTTTTGTGAAATAATCAGTAAATCTTACAATTATAACAGAAGATCGTTGATTGAAGAGGTCGTTGAATAGCAGTTAAATTATTATTATTGAATGGACTCTAGATGGAGAAAATAAAATTTTTGTTTATTTAAAAGAAAAATAATTAATTAGATAATAAAATTTACATCCCCAGTTGAACCTGGTACTAATTGATTTCGGTCGTCTCCCATGCGATGCGAATGACGTGTAACTATTTGTGTATGCCTATCTCAAAAAAGAAATAAAATGACAACGAATGAAGGAAT
Organism: Adineta steineri; assembly: GCA_905250115.1. Lineage (NCBI taxonomy): Eukaryota > Metazoa > Rotifera > Eurotatoria > Adinetida > Adinetidae > Adineta > Adineta steineri. Next base: position 552,533 of record CAJNOI010000007.1, on the reverse strand, counting down.
AGGAAGACTATCTAAATATTTTCTTTTTTTTTTCTTGCCTTTCGCCATCGACTACAGAATATACATATGCGCATTTCCACATCGATAGTCGTTGATTTATACCTGGAATGTGAGAGAGGACAATTCACTTTCATTTGATAGAAAACATGCTGTTTATATAGTCACAGTACGACTGTTAACTATTCGTTTCATTGTTATTGTTGGATATATGAATCACGAAGAAACATAGAATGAAAATGAGCATGTAACTAAAACGAATTGTGTTTCTCACAAAATCATTCTATCTATTTATGCATTCGACTTTTTACATTAGGAAAATTATATGTATAATAGTGCTAATAAAATTCGAATAAGAAACTTCGATAAATGTATTGAACAATGGTTTATTATTACATATTTCGACAAACTATCGTAAAGCTTTATCGTTTTTCGAGCGAAAAATAACATCAGTTATGTAAGCAGAAATCAAGAGATTTGAATAAACAATCGATGATTCGTTAGTTAATCAATTAGTTGATAGATATTAACGATGCATTTTCATTATTTCTTGTTTTAGCTTTATCTGCCATATTATTCTACATAAATCATATGAAGGGAGTTAATACTATTTCTTCATTGATGAAATTACATAAGTGTTCGTTAACGCTATATGAAATCGATCAATAGACAGACTAGTCAAAGATACAGAATATTGAAGGAAAATCGATTTTGAATAATTTTTTGTTTTCGGCGTGTGTTCATTTATTTTGGATAACAAATATTGCTCTTTTAATCCTTTCGAGACGATTTAATCTTCCTAGAAAAGAACTTGAATGAATTCATTTTTATGTGTATTAGAGTAAAGCAAACGAAGATCATATAAATTCGAAGTCATTTAAAATACAATATTGAGAGAAGAACTTGAATTACTGAACTTTTATTGGTTTTTAAACAACGAAGACAACGCTCAAGATAAAATTGTATTTTGTCGGTATTTTTGCATATACACATCTTTAACTTTAATATCTGAATCTTCTTAGATTTTTGTACCGGAAAATATTGATACATTAGACATATTCATCTGCAGTCTTCCATTATAATAACAAAAAATGCTCTAAAAATTCGTTTTCATAATTCTATTAGTAATAAGAAAAGTGTGCAACATTCAAATTTTTTAACAAGTAAACATAAATGTTGTCGAAAAATTAAATTTAAAATATAAATTTCTTCTGCTAAGTGTACAGTGTACACATTATTTTTCTGGAGAATATGTATAAAAAATGTTGTACATTTTGTTTTAGCTTGGTATACACGTACTACTGCAGACATTAATCATAAAATATGTTTAATATGAAATAATAGATGTCGTTTTTATTCTGAAACTTGATTGGAGAAGAACCAATCATATTTTTTAACGTTGAATATAAGAATGAATAAAACAAAATGCTTAACTAATGCCTTAATGTTTGTCACTAATCGAAGTGTTTATTAATTAGAACGTGCCATGCATCAACGTAATACTAATAATACTAATACTGGTGCAACATTTAGTCCATCTTCACGTTCAAGTAGTACTCAGCATAATGATACAAGTAACACTCGTATTATTGCTTTCTGTGGTACACCACCACGATCTTCATCAATATCAACATTACCTACAAATGAGATTGAACATCGTTATGTTCCTCGTCCACCAATTGAATCAGATTTTATATTTGAAACATGTCTTACTATCTGTAAAATTATATCACTCTTTTTACAGTATTTATTAATTTATAAATCAGAAAAATGGATTGGTCCTTATTCAACTTCAGCTTCATTTATTCATTGGCATCGTATTGATGGTTGTGTTATTGGTATATTGATTATATTTTGTTTTGCATTGCAAGAAAAATTAATTTTACTTCGAATAATAATTAATATAATCGCTTTCATTTATTCATTTTGGTTTTATTCATGGAAATATGTACTTGTTTTTACTTATCCACTTATTTGTTCATTACTTGTTTATCAAGATCAAAATTCGAAATCATATCAACAACAGCAACAACAACAACAACAAATGTCAATTTCATCCAATAGTTTACCTGGACATTATTGTTCACCACATGCATATGATTTACGTTATGAAACTGATTGTCTTCGTATAGAATTTAATCAACGTATACGACATATACTTTTTTCATCATTTCTATCAGTTTATTATATTTGTATTGTTCCATTAGCATTCTGTGATACACATTATATTCGTCTTGATGTAACTCTGCTATTTCAATTTAGTTTTATTGTATTTCTTAGTTTAATTATGGTATATACAAGTCATTATCTGCCTTTGGAATTATTAACTGTTTTTCATCGAAATGGAAAACATCTTGGTTCATGGCAATGTTTAACAAATCATAATCATTCATCAACAATTCCATCATGGGATGAAAAAAATCAAATAGGATATGAACCAAATTCTATTGTTAAATATAAACGGCAAATTTATCGTTCATCACAATGTAGTTCAACAGTTGCTGAACCAGCTAATATGTACCATACACGTTTTGCAATATTATTTAGTCGGCCATTTATTTTTCCATTAATTTTATGTTCAATACAGATTATACTTGTGATTCTTCAAATATTATTTCTTTTACTTGATCAACGTTGGTTTATTGTTGTACCACAAATGATACTATTCATTTTTAATACATATACTATTGGTCATACAACGCGTGATATGTATTTACTTTATTTAGTTTATGGTTGAGAATGATTGATTATATATATATATGTATTGTTGGCTTTTTTTGTGAATTCAGATAAAAAAAAAAAAAAGAAGAACATGAAATTAACAATAATGTTCTGTGAATGAATCTCATGTTATTTTTTGTTGTATTCGTAAATGATTTTGTTTTGTAGATATCAATATGATGAAAAAACTTGATTATGTTAATTTACCTGGTATTGTAAGTAGAAAAAACTTGAAAATTATTTTTGAATTAAAAATATTTTTTCTTTTAATAATAGGTTAATGATCAACCAGATTGTTTTGAAACACCAGATTATCCAGTTAATGAACAAATGAATGAAGTCGGATATGATAACTCTGAAGCTGTTAATCAATTTGATATTAATGCAAAAGAAGTTCACGATGTATTTAATGGAAAATATCTCAATGGCAAAGTAGCGAGTATGTCAAGGTCATGTGAATATAACATATTAAATAATTCATATTTTCTATTAGATTTTGCTGATAATTCAACTAAAGCTCGTGGTTATGTTCAACATGGAATCTATCAAAATGTAAATAAATAATCTAGAGAATGTTTTACAAAGAATTGATCTTTCAGTATTTATTTGTTCAGACATGAGCATTTTTATCATTGAAATCTTTTCTTTAAAGAGAATCGTATCAAAATATTACGAGATTCTATATTTCTAAGACTTTTATTCTATTCTTTTTAAATAGTATGCGGAACATGAATCTGAAACTCCAATCGAACGTTATAAACGTTTAATGGCTGAATTACAAGAATTAGAAGGAGAATTCAATCAAGTAATTATTGAAATTAAATTCTTTTTTTTAATTATATTTATGTATCTATGTTAGACGTCAAAAGAAGGTTTAAGTTCAGAGGAAAGTGAAAATTTAAATGCTCTTGTTCAACATATCCAACAATTACAAGAACATACATCTAAAGTCTATGGAGCTAAATTTCTTTTAAATGAACGTGATACAAGGTTATTATTAATTATATATGGAATAAAAAGAATATTTTATGTCTTTTGAATTGATTTTTAGTTCATTATTAACAAAATTAGCAGCTTCAAAACAAGAAGCAAAACAAACAAATGGAGGACAAAAGAATTCGGATACATTTAAATTATATATTAATCCGGCAACAGCTGCAACAGTTGGTAGTTCATCAACATCAGCTCTTCAAGTAACGATTATTTGTTTTCTTCTTACAGAAAAAATTATTTTTGTAAATTAAATATTAATATTTAGCTTTCGGATATCGAACAAAAAGTATCAAAACTTGAAAATTTGATTGGCCTTAATGAACAACAACCAGTAATACTTTCTTTTATTTATATTTTATTTATTATCTGAATTCTTTTTCTCTTTTAGATTGAATCAAAATCTTTATTAGTAAAAATGAATTCTTAGAAAAAACTTTTTAATTTCATATTATCATTTAGAATTCACTCGAACAATTAACTACACGTGTTAATTTACTGGATGGAACAAATATTGATCATATTGATATGAAATTAGCCAATGTTCTTGCTCGTTTAAATGCAATTAATGATAAAAAAACGGTTGTTGATGAACAAGATAAACAGAGCAAGGTAAAACAAACATAAATCATTTTACAATAAATTTATTTTATAACTCTAGGCTGTGGAATTATTCGATATGATGTCACGTTGGGAAACAATGGCAGCTAATTTACCTATTATTCAACAACGTTTAATAGCTCTTAATGAACTTCATCAACAAGGTAAAAAAAACGTTTGATCTTATAAAAACTTCTCTAATCATATTTTATTTCATTTAGCTTTTCAATTCAGTACAGCACTTTCGCATTATGAAGCTGAACAACAGGCATTAAAAACATCACTTGATTCGAATGATCAACTTTTAAAACAAGTAGAAATGCTTTTTTTTGGTTGATTTTTTAAATATTAATCTAATTAATTATATTTAGTTAAAAACAACATTCGATTCGAATCTTGATTCACTTAAAAGTCAACTTAATAGTATCGATCAAAAATTAGTTAGCAGTGGAAATCTTAAAAAGAAATAATCGATATCTATATGTGTATAAATGACACACAAAAATCTTTTTCTTCATCATCTGGTTTTCTTTTTGGTGGTGCATTTCGCTAGTTTGTTCTGTTCTTTTTATTTGGCATTTGTAATAACATATATTTTATTGTCATCGGTTGACGTTTTAAAAATAAAATGTGAAGGGATGTAACAGATGCTATTGATATTCATTAAATGTAGGATGTGACACATGTAAAATTTTCTTTCAAGATTTGTACTGGAAATATGGAATGATAGATTAGTTTTAAATGTTTATATCGAATAACTTGTTTTTAAACTTGGAATAAATATTAGAGAAAGATGAACAATGATTTTTATTATACAGTCAAAGACATTTTTTTTCAATCTTTTGATCACAGTTAATTTGTAATGTGTTTGATGACACAAATGATGAAATTTTTTCGATAGGTATTTAATGATAATAACACTTAGTTTGCAACATATATTCGAAAAAAATATAAGAGTATTGCATTTTAGTCAACATGCTTTTTATTATTGTTTAGATGATAATTTATAACTGTATCAATTATCAATATGTAGTAAAATGTACTTTTTGTTTTCAGTTCACTTATTAACTTCAATAAGCATTTAATAATAATTAAATGAATCTCATTTAACTCTATACATATACGAAACAATTTTTGAAAAAGTGTTTTGTTATTCATAAGTCAGCTCCGTAGTGAACCCTTTTTTCTCCCGAAGAATCATACTCGGCTTACGTTAGTTTTGAACAAAGAAGCTTTCTGAGTTCAGTATTATTGATTGCAATCTTTTTTCTTTCAACAGTATTCGATATTATACATTTTATAGTTCGGCATTACTGGAAAAAACTTTTCAGAGTTTTCTAATAATAATGGCGACTCATCTGCCACAACTTTTCCATGACTCTACAAAACATTTTCTCCTTCCGTCTTACTGGAAAAAACCTTTTACAGTTTCACTATTGTCATAAAGAACCACAAAGTAATTCTCGTATGAGTGCAGGTATGAGTGTGGGTGTGGACGTAAGCTAACAGAAGAGACACCCACACCCTCAAGATGGCGCATCGACAAGATATGAGTGGATGTGGCGTAAGTTTAACCCAGATATTATACCCTCACGTATGCATACCCACACCCACACCTTCGCTATTGTTACAATCATATCTTCATATGCCTTCACACATTCTTTCACATCATATCTGGTTTTTCGTGATTCATATTCTTTGCTTTTTTTCCCTTTATCTTTGATGTTTTTGTTCTTCATTCGAATAAGATACAACTTGAAGAGAGGGTCCTTTCATACACCATCGTATCGCTAAACTTCAATCAAACAAGACGTTACTCCTCCCTATTTTTACAAGAAGCAGATTTTGTCGTCGACTTTTTCCTTCTACCTTTTTTGCTTCGGACGTGTTCTTGCACCATCAAAAGAAAAATACGACACGCGTGAAGTAAATACGCACTTCAACGGAAGAAATAAAAGCAATAACACACCACACATTTCAACCGTTTCTATCGGAGATAAATAAAATCATGTCAAGTTTGGTTGCATTACCGGTAGAGCTTGTCTACCGGATTTTGGACCATCAGAGTATTCTCACTATGCTATGTTCTATGCGAAATGTGTGCCAGCGACTCAAACAAATCGTTGACACGTACGATCGATATCAGGTATGGCCTTTTCTTATTACACCCGGCTAAAGTATATCAATCTTCATGTTTTTTATTCACCCTTACGATCTGTAAGCCTGATAAAATAGTAGGCAATTCACCTATTGCGACATAGACTAATCTATCAATCCACAGGTCGATGATTCCGCCTTTGAGTTTAGACAGGAAAACCATACGAAGATGGAAGCAGTAATTCTGATCAGAAAGCACCGTACGTAGACCTTGGTAGGTTCTAGTAAATCCTCTATCAGGAAAACTTCGGAGAGCTATCATATTCTTTGCTG
>CAJNOI010000007.1:505272-540683 GCA_905250115.1 Adineta steineri | reverse complement strand
TAAAAAGAAACTTAATGAATCTGTTCCTATGTGTTTATTGCTTAAATAGCTACGAAATAAGGGTGTGGGTGCGTGTGGGTATGAGATACATTTTGGTCGGTGTGAGTGTGTGCTGAATAAAATACCCTCACCCACCCCATGATGGTTCTACAAAGTAATAATATTCGTAATGTTTTTCTTTTTTCAAACTACGCATTTGGTTGCGAAAGAATATGCATACATTCTAAAGGAGCCATTCAAATATTTTAATCAATTCAAGTTAACAGAATAGTTGAGACATTAATGAGCTTTTGAAGAAGAACAAAAACAAAAGAAATATATTTTTTAATTTTTTACAATACATCTGGAGGGTGTGGGTATAGCTTTGTGTACTTCTTCTATATCCAGACTCACACACACTCTTAGTTGTCTGACAGAACAGAAATCAGACCCGAGTTCCCCGCATCAGAAAAACCTCTAGAAATGCTTTTTTCCCAATACTCGATTTCTATTGGTTCCCACCCATCCTCATTCCACACCCAATACATGTTTTTTACGATTTTTTTTAATAAAAGAATAACAAGTATGTAAAAACATAGTTTCTCACTATAGCTTTTTTAAGTAACCAAGTGGAGATCCGTAGTTGTGATCAAGAGTATAAGAATCTCACATTTCTCAAACACCATCGCATCATTAAACTGCAATCAATCATGACGTTACTCCTACCTATTTGTACAAGAAGCACATTTTATCGTCGGCTTTTTTTCTTCTACCTTTCCTTCTCCAAATGCGTAGTTACACCATCAATAGAAAAATATGACACACGTGAAGTAAATATGCATTTCAAGGGAAGAAATAAAAGCAACAACACATCACATATTTTTACAGCTTCTATCGGAGGTAAACTAAATCATGTCAAGCTTGGTTACATTACCGGTAGAGCTTGTCTACCGAATTTTGGATCATCAGAGTGATCTCACTCTGCTGTTTTCTATGTGGAATGTGTGTCAGCGACTCAACCAAATTGTTGACACCTACGATCGATTTCAGGTAACACTTTTTGCTATTATACCCGACTAGTGTTCATCAATCTTCAAGTTTTTTTCACCCTTACGATCGGTAAGCCTGATAAAATAGTAGGTAATTAACTTATTGCGAGATGATTGCAGCAGTATGAAGTATAGAACGTTGATATTGTTTAGTATTATTTTTGTTATTTACATTTATTTATTACTTTTGTTTGGATTAATTAGTTGTAAACTAGTGTGTGAAAATAAATATATGTACCAAACAATTAATTTAGCTTTTAACTTCACAAAATGCTTATGTAATAAGAAAAAATATTGTAAAGATTACGTTATTAAAGGAGCTATTGGCACTTTTTCCTACAGACACTCACCACACTGAATCTCAATCACAACAACATCGGAGCTGAAAGAGCACAGCATATCGGTTACGCACTACTAAATAACACAGTAATATTCATTCACTCTTTACCTATTTCACATAACTATTAGTACTTTTTCATACAGGTACTCACCACACTGGATCTCTCGTATAACAAAGTCGGAGCTGATGGAGCACAATATATCGGGATTGCACTATTAAATAACACAGTAATATTCATTCACTCTTCATCTATTTCACATAGCAATTTATACTTTCTTATACAGGCACTCACCACACTGAAACTCAATCACAACAACATCGGAGTGAAAGGAGCACAGCGTATCGGTTATGCATTATGGAGTAACACAGTATGCCTCATTTACTCTTTACCTATTTCACATAACTATTTGTACTTTCTCATACAGACACTCAACACACTGGATCTCTCGTACAACGAAATCGGAGCTGAAGGAGCACAACATCTCGAGAATGTATTACGATATAACACAGTGACATTCATTCACTCTTCACCTATTTCACATAACTATTTGTACTTTCTCATACAGACACTCACCACAGTGAATCTCGAAAACAACGAAATCGGAGATAAAGGAGCACAATATCTCAGTGATGCACTACAAAATAACACAGTAATATTCATTTACTCTTCATCTATTTTGCATAACTATTTGTATCTTCTCATACAGACACTCACCACATTGTATCTCATGGACAACAAAATCGAAGATAAAGGAGCACAACATCTCAGTGATGCATTAAGATATAACACAGTAATATTCATTCACTGTTTACCTATTTAACTTAACTATTTGTATCTTCTGATACAGACACTCACCACACTGAATCTCGAGAAGAACAAAATCGGACCTGATGGAGCACAACACCTCAGTAATGCACTACGAAAAAACAAAGTATCACTCAATCATTCTTTACCTATTTTATATAATTATGTGTACTTTCTCATATAGACACTCACCACACTGAATATCTCGTTGAACAAAATCGGAGATAAAGGAGCACAACATCTCGGTCATGCACGACGAAAAAATAGGGTGGTATACTGAGGTTGTGTTGGTATGAATCAATCACGAACATATTAGTCTATCTTGTAGCAAATGGACAAGTTCAATCTTGTAGTGTGTACTATTGCTTTTCAGTAATTTAGTTTTATGCAGAATATTGATTTTTTTGTTTTTAAGATGTGCTTGTAAAATAATTAATTAAATACAGAAATCAGTTCACCGACGCGTTTTGTCTTATTTATTTAAATGTAAATCCCTATGAAGGGTGGGTGTGGATACTGGATTCACGTACCATCCCCACCCACACCCATACATAGAAAACGGTTTTCTTTTTACTACTTCTTTCATCTCCGATTCACTGACGACTATCTATTTGCCGTTGTTCAAGAAATACCAAATATTATCAATCCTTGGCAAGTCAGCTTGTGAACATAACATATCAAAAATACTTCTAAATACGTAGTTTCTCTTTAATATAACTGGAATGATTATTGCACAAAAAGACTGTAATGATGTTGATCATGCCAAGTCGTGCAAAATAAAAGCGCTTTTCCATATGTGTGTCTATTAATTGGAAGCGTTCACACTCGACTCCTCTTCTCTGTATTACGCTAGCCATGCTCAACTAATTCAACTTCTTCAAGTTTAAATTAGTCGTTTTCAAATATCTAAGTTACCGTTTGCCATGTCATATGCCGAGATAATTTTTTTCTCTTCTCATAAATAATTGTGCTCTGTCAGAATTCATATATCTATTCTCGATCTTGCCTGACAGATATTCTACGCTATGTTGAGCAACGCTAGTATTCTTCTTATTATTCATGTCATTATTTTCGTATTGATTTTCATCTTGGCCCTTATTTATTCCATTCCGATCTTTCTTATTCATCGTTTTCATCATATCAACAACGTGTTCACACTGAACATTTGTATCTCCATGATATTTTGTGCTATCTTCTGGATCCCCTATAAGACAACACGACTCATTGATCCTCAACTTGTATTGTTCCACGACATCTGTATCCTTATAGACTATACTCATATGGCCTGTACTATTCAAGTACCACTTTCTTTTATCGTCGTTTCTATTCACCGATTTTATTCGATTGTGTATCACACAAAACTCTTTTTTAAATCTAAGCAGTGGGTGGCAATTTGTATTGGAAGTCAATGGATATTCGGACTTCTCATATCATTCCCAATGATTGCACCAAAGGGATCGGTAAGAATTGTTACTATTTTCACCGTATGTTAGAAATGGCGTTCGAGCTGAAAATGAGGAATGCTTACCATAGATATAATCACTAGTTAAAAATATAGAAAGATTTCTCTGCAGAAGATTTCTTTTCTATGATTCTGTTGACAATATACCGAATTTATCGTAGTCTATTCGAATGAATTTTGTTGAAAAAAGGTAAATCTTCTCTGCTTATATGTTTTATGATTAGAACTGTACTGATCCTCGATGGAATCTAATTTACAAGCTGTTATTCATCGTCTTAATTCCTTCAGTGGTTTGTTTCATTATCAATCTTCTCATATTTCTTCATGTACGTTCTTCATCTCGTCGGATTCAACCACAATCTCGACAGATCACAGAAATCAATGTGAATATCAGTCAAAATCAAGTACTCAGTCGACGCGACAAACATCTACTGCGGCATACGATCTTAATGTTTTCTATATTTATCGGAGGATGGCTTCCCATATATACAATTTTGTCAATTGCCAATCCGATCTACATTGACCCACTCCTGCAGCAATCTCTTGCAGCTTTATCTGAAGCGTGTATACTGTTTGATGTTATAAATCTGTTTGCGTACAATCATGAAGTGAGACGGTATTTGCAAAGGAAGATTTTGCGATATCATTAGGGTGATCTAATGCATTATTCTGATTTTAATCATTATGCGACTCAGTCTCTTAGTTCTCTATATTGTAAAGCTGTTATTTTTAAGTGTTCGATATCGTGATCTATGTATTTTTCGTACGTGTTAACCTTGAGGATGTGGGTCTTTCTTCTTGTATCCGACCCACACCCTAAATACTGATTTATAGTATATCATATAATCTCTTTATTTTTTCTTATATATTAAAAGTTGTAAAATATTGAGAGATAAGATGTGATCAGATATGAATAATGTTCGTTTAGATCAAATTAAATATTTAACATCCATCACTATCGTTGTTCTAGTTAATGGTTGTTACGAAAAGCTATAGTAATCACGAAATAACACACTTCTAGTAATAATGAACATTAATGTTCCGGTTCACAATCATATAATTTTAAACTACGTAATTATCGTTACTATTTTTCAGGCTTTGAATGATATTAATTATTTTCAATGATTTTCATGCAAGTTGATTAATTGATAAGTAAAAGAATAAAGAAAGGAATTATTTAGTTTTTTCCCTTTTTTTTAAAATATAATTCAAAAACAAAAAAAAAACTTTAATATGAATATGGATTAAAAATAAGAAACATACTACTTCTCTTTGTTTTTTTACCCCACACACTCAACGTTTTTAAACAAAAGAGAAGTAAATAGTTCAATGAAATTTATATGACGAGAACAAAAAACATTGTCATCGTCATGTATCTGTCCTAGTTTAAATCATAAAACAATCAATGAAAGATTGGTGAATAATTTTCATAATGATGTTGATGTGGAAAAAATGAATATTGTTGTTTGGCCTAAAAGAGATGTGATTAAAATAAAATATTTTCAAAGAAAAGGGATTTTCTTAAACGTACTTGAGATGCGCATGTCTTATTACTTAAAATATGATTAAGAGTTTCATTAGAATATAATGAATTACCATATCGTCGAACATATCGATCAGGACTAACGCGCTTAACGTCTTTTCGTTGTTTAATGTCTCTATCAAAAATAACATTGACATCATCATATTCAACGATAATTTTTTTTGATCTTTCACTGGCATGACGTTTTTCTCGTACAGGTGGTGGTGATAGACATTCATAAATTATTTTACGTTTTTGTTCTGGTGGATATGGTAACCATTTTTCAACTAAAATTGGTGCTGGTTTTTGTATAACAGCTGCCATATTTGATCGAAGACGTTCAACAATAACAGTTGGTGGTGATGAAGATGGCGTTTGTATATGACGATAAACAATAGTTGGTTTAGATGGATAATCATGTTTTGGAGGTGGTGGTGGACGTTCACGAAGTACAATAGGTGATGGTGTTTTAGATAAATGAATTTGACCAGTATCTTCTAATTTTTGATGTATTGTTATTGATTTATTAGATGGATGTGGTCTATGACGAACTTCTCGAATAATAATTGGAGCTGGTGCAGGTGGTGTTGGTGGACGAAGTAATTGAATATCAACTTGTTGTTTTAATAAAAGATCTTTACTTTTTTTTCTTATTATAACTGGTCGAGGTGGAATAGTTGCCGTAGGTTCTTGAGAAAAATCCATTGAAGCAGCCATAGTAGAAACATGTTCAAGATCTTTTAAATAATGTAAATTAATATCACCAATATTAGTTGTTGCTTCATAACTACTAAATACATCAGATGATGGTTTATTTAATTCGTTCATTGTATCTGATGAAAATCCCCATTCAATTTTTGATCCACCTGTTGTTGATGTAGCTTCTTCGATTTGTTTATCGTCGTAACTTTTATCATAATGATGATGATGATTATTATTATTATTATTATTAATATTATTATTACGATTATCTTTGTTTGTTGGTGTAGAAAAATAGAATTGCGGATGAGATTCTGATGCGACAAATTTCGTAAAATTAGATTTTTCTACATGTTCATCACGTTGTATAACAGTTGTTGGTTTGCTACTACTTGTTATAGAACATGTAATAGATAGATCATCACAACTTTTATGTCGTGACATTGGAGTATTATTTTCCATAATCGATGTTAACAATGTTGTTGACGATTGTGTTCTTCGTCTTGGTACTGATTGCATTGTTGAAATCGATGTTGTTGCTGTCATTGGTTGAGTTTTAGAATTTTGAATTGAATAAACAGTACTATCTAAATCAAAACTATCTGCATAAGCAACTAATGATTGAAGTAATTCATCATCGGGTACAAATTGTTCGTGTGTTGTTATATCTGTTTCTATTGTCGTTTGATGTTCAATAGCTGCCTCATAAAATGAAGGTTGTTGTTGTTGTTTAGATGATTGATTATAATTATCTGGATACTGTTCATAATTAATAAAAGGTGGTTGAGTATGAATAAGTATTGATAAATCAGTAAGCGAACTACCAGCACCATTATTTTGATTTCTATTTGAGGATGTTGCAACTTGTTGCATAAACATCGGATCAAAACTAAATTGGACATTATTACATAGTGAGATAATCGATGGTAATGATGTTGACCACTTATTCATTTTGAATGCGCGCCTCTTATATGTTTGTATGCACACCTTTGAATAAACGACTTCAATCAATTGAACATTGTCTTCATTTCTTACCTTTATGTATATGTATATATTGCGGCATGGCACATTTGTCGTGTCGTTTATCGTTGGTGCGTGACGCTATTGAACATTTACACGCATATATACATATTCACATTGTACAGAACAACCGACAACCTTATCAGATCAAACAAATGTAATTATTAAAATGCTTAAAAAAACAGATAATTACACAGACCTACAAAGACAAGGATTTTTACTCCCTTTCTTTTTTCTTCCTCTTCTCTCAATTGAACAAAAAACTCAATTTATGTACGTGACATTCAAATAAGTTTTTTTTTTTTATTGAGAATGAACTATTGTAAAAGAATATTTCATTTAATATTAATTGAAAATTAAAATTATTTATTTCTTCATTTTTTCAATTTTTTTTTCTTCATCATTCAACTCACAATAATTATACACAATACAATACAATTAAAAAAGAAAAAACATAATAAAAATTTTATTCATCATCTTCTATAGAAAATCCATAATAATTATAAATCGATATTGATTTTTTTCTCTTATATAAATCATATAATATATGATCTTCAATTTGATTACATTGTTCAAAATTAAGATATTCAATAGTATGAAAATATTTTTCAGGTACATCCTTCAATATAAAACCAAAGATTTGATGGCAACCTAATAATGATAAACGACGAAGATAACGACATTGCTTGACAATTACATTAAAACTATCATCAGTAAGATTATATGCCCATGAACAAGTCAAATCAATTAAATGAGGACACCTATAAAAAATACATTTTCCAAATAATAAGAAAAAAAAGAAAAAAACTTGTCTACAAAATCGAATATACTTACATAGTAATAATTGCTTGAATACAATTATCATCAATTGAATGACATTCGTCTAATTTGAGTACGATCAAATGTTCAAAAATATGCTTTCTATTAAAAAGTAATTGGAATGATTCAAGTGGAATAATAGTTAATTTTGATAAACATAATTCTTTAAGATTACAAAAATTCTATATTAAATAAATTCAAATAAAATATTGAAATAAATTATAGAAATAATTCTACTTGAAATATAGAAAAATTTGAACCAGTCATATTTGTACAAACTTCAATTGTAATTGATCTAATTTTTCGACAATAATTTATATATTCTAATGCTTTATCTGATAATTGTGTACCATCAATTCTAAGAATTTCTAAATGTTTATTGTGTTTATCACACAAAATTTTTATTGTCCTATATTAAGAAGATATAACTACTTGAGTAAAAGAAAAAAAAAAGAAACTTACTCATCATCAAATGCTTCAATATAAAGTAAATTTAATTCAACAATTGTATTTAAATTACTAACAAGTTCGAATATACCAAAACTAGTTATTCCCAATTGATAGGATGCAGTAATATTTTTAAGTTGAATTTTATTATCAGCTAGTAATGCAAGAACTAAATCAAATTTTTCATAGGTTTTATTTTGTTGAGAATCAAATATAATTGTTTGTAAACAATGAGGAAAATATTCAATAATAAGACAAATTAATATTGGAGATATAAGAACATTATGAAAACGTATTGTATAAAGATCAGAAGTTGTTCTAGCTATTCTTTCAAACCATATAGCCCATGTAAGAATACTTATATCATTTTCCCAATCAATAAATTTTATAGATCGAAGATACGATAAATAAGAAAGTAAATGAGTAATGTCAAAGACAGAGATTATTTTCGAAAGATCAAGATGAGAATAAACACGAGTTAAAATAAAATTTGCAAAATACTGACAAGTAGGTGCAAGATTTGTTAGAAGTTCGAAAGGAGAAATAAATGAACATATATGAAGAAGAAGTTCGGGTGGAAGATTAAGAAGATTATTATTTGTATCACATGTTAAAGAAGAATTTGTATCGACATAATTCTAAATTAATAGAAATAAAATAGTGATACTATAAATAGTTAATAGGAATTGATAAGACAACTAACTTATGTGTAAAAACAAAATTCATAGAACTTATCAAATACAGTAATTACTAAGAATTTCGATCTCTTCTTTGTATTAGAACCTTTTCATTCACAATCACTCGAAGGACGTAGGAAAAAGTCTTGAAAAAAACTTAGTGTGTCAAACGGAAATTATTTTTGCACATCATTGTACACACGAATTCATCTCATCTCTGATATATCTTGAAATATTGAAACTATGTCTTACATGTTCTTGTTCATTGAATTGAGTATCATCTTCATTGATCGTATGTAAACTTAATTGATTTAATATATCTAAATTTAAATATTGTTCTTCTTCAAGTTGTTCGATATCTTTTAATGTCCAACCATTTTTACATAGAGGATAATTTAAAAACTCTCGACAATCAGCAGTGGAATTTTGTTCTTGTTGAAGATTTTCAATTAATACTGATATCTGTTCAATGGACTTTTCAAGTTCTTCAATATCTGAGAGATATGGTCCATTAAATCGATCTGACTCGTCTAAATTATCATCACCAACAGGTGATGCATTTCGATAAGTATGGCAGAGATTCGAAAGAGTTTCAAGTCGATGTTTAACATTATTAAAACTTAATAGAAGACGATCGACGAATAGAGATGACATCTGAAAATAAATATAAAAAAAAAGATACAAGTCATTTCTTTTCTAAATATTTTATTTATTCTTTTTTCTATAATTTTGTTGTATCAACTTTTTCAACAGTCTGAGAATCACGTTTACCAATCATAGGTGCAACCAAATAATCTTCATAAGTTGTTGAAGCATTTTTCAATACTTGTTTTGTTTGAAGTGTTTTTTCATTTGATACTATATCTTCTTGTCTTAAAGGACATAATTCTGTTTGAACAAGAGTATATAATGGTTCAAGATGATCAACATTTGCTTGATGAATTATATCTGATGAATGAATAGTTTGTTCAACTTTCTTTATTGTTTGTTCATTTTGAAATGAAATTAATGAAAGATGTTCTAGTTTTTTTTGCATATTAGGATCAATTTTAATTTGTGTTAAAACAGAAAATGAACGACGAGATAAAAGAAATAAAGACATCTGCAAACAAATATTGATTAACGTTTATTTCTTTTTATTCTTTTTCATTTTAATCATATGATAAAAATAATTTTCGAAAAAAAAGAAGTTTATTTTTATTAGATTAGTATTTTTTTTCGTTGCTGTGAAGCACAGAAAAAAAGAATGATGAACGGTTGAAAATAATGGGATAACAGCGTGATTAGTTTAAATAAGCACGAAAGACAAGACACACACACACACAACGTAAACTAATGTGATATATAATAAGAATAAAAAAAGAAAACAACAGTAATGATAACGATATAGGATAAATTATTTTCTTCTAAATTAGTTTTCACTCTCGATTAGTACCGCCATATTCACGATTTTGTCCACGACGATCACCTCCAAAACGATTACCACCACCACTACCACCACCACGGCGATTATCAGTACTTCGATCAGTATATGATGAATCGCCAGCAGCAGGACGAGGGCGTTCACTTTCATTTTCGTCACTGTCATTGGCACGCCAACTATTGATACGTGTTTTTTCGCGGTTACGCCAACTATTATTTTCATCCGATCGACCCCAATTATCCGATGAAGGTGGACCACCACGACCGCTCTCTCGTGGTGGTTCTTCTCGTTGTTCTGTAGGCACACGTGTCTTTGATCGCCAAGAATCTGTAGTTGAATGTGATTCATCAGAACGTTGTTGTGATGGACGATCATTACCAGGTCGTGGACTAGAATCAATAAGAAACAAAGAGAAAAAAATTATTATATTGAATAAGTTGTTATATAATTTACGGATTAGGACGTTGTTTCTTTTCAACTGTTCGCCAGTTACTAGCTGTTTCAGAAGTTTTGTCTGTCCATTTTTCTGATGTTGATGATGATGATGGTTGAGTTTGTTGTGAAGGATGGCCTCGTCGATCATCGCGTCTATCGTCTCTTCGGTCATCTCGTCTGTCATCGCGTCTATCATCTCTTCGATCGTCACGTCTGTCATCACGACGATCATCATGCTGTTGTGGATCAGGTCTTGGTCTTGGTCGCCATGCTTCATTAGATGGACCTTTATTGCTTGCTGAATCATCAGTACGTCGTTCACCACTATCTCGTGGACTAGAATTATAAAAAAAAGAATATCTTTGTAGATATTTAAAGTGTAACGGTATAAATGCAATTTACCGTTGCTCGTCGTTTCGTGGACGCCAATTATCAGTTGCATTAGTTTGTGATGGTTGATTGTCATCACCTTCACGTGTCTTTCGACGCCATGTTTGACTATAAAATAATAAAAAAGTAATTACGATTAAATATTCAATATACAAACCTATCAGGTTTATCTCTATCTTGTTGATAACCACCGCGACCCCCACCAGCAGGAGGATCTCGTCGAACATTTCCACTGGAAGTCGGATGTGCACTCTCTCTTTCTGCTTGTAATCTTCTTTCAATTGCTTCTTCACGTTCACGTTGTATTCTTGTTTGTTCAGCTAATTTCTTGTTTCTTTCTTCTTCAGCAGCACGTACAACTGCTAAACGTTCATTTTCTTTACGTTTTAAGTCAGCTTGAATTTTTTGTTGTTTTGCTTCTTGCTTTCTTTGTTTTTTTAATCTCTTATTTTCACGAAATTCTTGTTTTCTATTTTCAATATTTTCTATACGTAATTGTTCTAATCGTTGTTGACGTGCAATACTTAAACGTTGCTCAAATTCTCGCATTCGGTCAACAAAATCATCATGTCGTTGTCCGCGAATAGAATGAAGAAAAGCATTTTTATCATCTTCAATTCGTGTAAGTCGATCACGTCTTTCAATTGCACGTTCACGTTCAGCTTTTTGAACTTCACGTCTACGCTGTAGTTCTTCTTCAGTTTGTTTGTGTAGTAATGGTACTTCAGTTTCATGTAGTGCTCGAATAAGATAATCAACTTTTTTATATTGAACTTTTAATTTTTCTTTTTGTTCTCGACTATGATTAATAACTTCTGTAACATGTAATGAATTAAGTGAATTTGGTTCATAATTATATAAAGCTTCTTCGCCAAGAACATCAATTATTTTTCGACCTATATCAGATTCACGTAATTTATCAATAGCCACTTTCATAGCAAAACGTTGTTCTTCTTTAACTTTTTCAATTTGTGCTTCATGAACACGACGTTTTTGATCGGTTTCACGTCGAATTTTATCTTCTTCATCACGTTCAGCTTGTTTTGTTTTCGTAACAATTTCAGCCTGTCTTGCTTTATCTTTATGTTCTTTTTCTTTATCTTCTTTATAACGTTCAATAAATTCACGTCGTTTTAATATATCTTTACGTTGAATTGGTTCATCACGATAATATGTTTGTGCTATTTCACGTCTTAATTTATCATTACGTTCTTTATTAGATTTTTCACTAATTATTTCCATACATGAATATAATGCACGTGATATAGATGTAAGTTGATTACGAATTTGTTCATTAGGCATTTTTTGTACAATATTTGCTTTTGAACCAGCATCACTACTAAGTGATTGTCCAGATGAAACATTCAAATCTGTGCCAAATGTTAATGCCTGTAATTTATGTTCAATATGTACTTGAACATCATTATTTCTTGCTGCATTAACAATAATTTTTTCTAAACGATGTTTATCAATAGGTGGTGCAAGACTAATAAAACGTTTTAATTCAATTGTTTGATATACTTGTGATACTTGTTGAAGTAAACGTACAACAGTTACATCTCGTAATGCTGGCATATATTGAGAATATTCTGGTTGAGCTAATTTTTCAACAAATTTAATACCTTCTTCCATTTTTGATGATAAACGTAATGGATGAAATTCAACTTCTAACCATTCATACATATCTTTCAATTCTGGATGAACAAAATTTAAAACACCTTGTTTTATCATATCACGTATTAAGGTTGCACGTGTTGGAACTTGTTGTAATGATAATAAACTTGTTAAACGTTTTTGTTTTTCATTAATATTATCTTCAGTATCTAAATGTTCATCAATTTGTGTACGTGGTGCTGGTAATGGAATTGAAAGAATAGCTAATAAAGCTTTTGTTGATAAACGAGTTAATTCAGCATGTGTTATATTCTTTTTTTGTTCTTTATGTAAAACATATAATTTAAGAACTGTTGTTGCATGAAAAACATAATTTTCTGCTTTCCAAAAAACTAATGCGACTTTATTATAATATGTAGCTAATTGTTGTGGTCTTGGTGTTTTCTTTGATATTGTTGTAAGTTGATGAATATCTTCAACGGCTTTAAATGCTTCCTATAATCATAATTGAATATTTTTAGAGAGTAATATAGATTTGAAATAAAATAAAAACACGAGCTTGCTTGTGAGATAGCAAGACGATTTATTTAATCATCTAACTTTTATCATAGATATTAATTGAAATAGGATCAGCATTCAAAATAACTCGATACGATTGCTATAAATACAATATGTTTATCATATTGTAATGAATGAGAATCTCTTAGTTATAATAATAACAACATCTGTTGATCTATCTTTGATATGTAATATAATACAAACAATTGACTACATATTCAATCGTGTTTAAATTAAAGCTATATGTATCATGTGAATCGTATTAAACTAAAAAGACTTTGTGTCGTCAACTTCTTACTATAATACGTGTGAAAAAGACTACAGCAATCTACTATTAGATCAGTTGTATTTTATATACTAATTATATACCTGCCATAATTCCATAGCAATAGCTGTATCAAGTTGTACTAAACGTGTTTCTAAATGAAGTGCTTGTGTTTCAGGTAATTGAAAATTAACGCTATACATTTGTTGTGAATATTTTTGTGATTGTGAAAAATGTGTTCGAATCGTATCACATAATTTTCGGAATTCAGGTCGTCGATTATATTGTTGACAAAAACGAAAACCCATTTGTGCAACATCTTGATAAATTTTTTCAACACGATTATTATTTTTTAATAGATCTAAACATTGTTTATATGATTCCCATACAAATTTTAACCATGGTGCAAGCATATCACGATCTGTACGATCTTGTTGAGATTCACCACTGACAGCACTTAATAATAGACTAAAAAATAAAGATATAAAAAACAATAAACATATTTATTGTACATATATAAATTTATTTACCTTTCAGGTGTTTGAAGAACTTCTAAATCATCAATATCAACAGTAGCATTTGTTGCTTCTTTACGTGCATCTAAACATCGTTGTTCACCTTGTTTCAAAAATTTCATGATAACATCTTCAAGTGATTTAACTGAAACCTAATAAAAATAAAAAACATAGAATTCTTGTCTTATTATTGATATAGAATTTTTCAACATACTGCTTGTGCTATTGTTTTATATTGATGAAGACCATCTTTTGCAATTTGACTTTTTTTTAATTCGACACATAATTCTAAGAGTTTTTCCATTAATGGTTCGTGTGTTTTTGTCCATGTTCGATGACGACGTGATTTAACAACTTCAAGAAGTGTTTCTAAAGCACGTTGTTTTTTACCAACTTCAATTAGTTCTAAATAAAACAGAAAAATTTTCACTTTTTAATTATAAATATTTCAAGATAATAAAAATATGTACCATCGGCTCGTCTGAGAGCACTCTCAGGTTTCATAAAAACCATGTTTTGTTCGTTTTAATATAATTCAAATAATATACTTTTTTTCTATCTAAAATATATATTAAAGATGATTCATTGTTTCCATAAGAGAAAAGAATAATTTTCGATTAGGAATTAAATGTGAATTAAGCTATATAATAAACAAAAAAAGAAATATAAAATAATATAATATTTGATTGAATAAAAAAGTAAAATTTATCTCACTCGAATTGTATTTAATAGATCGAAAGATGAAAATGATGATGATGATGAATTATTTTCATGTGCCATTTGTTCGAGAATATTTTTTATAAAGTCTAGAGTTGTTTCGACTATTTTGTCAACCGCAGCGATGTCAATATCTGATGTTGTCGATTTTCGAGCAGCAAGAATAATTATAGTACGTAGATGCGAGATCAAATTGGTTTGATCACTATCATCAACTTCGTTACTCATTGAATTACTTAATTGACTAGAAAATTACAGTCTTCTCTTCTTTCATTTTATGAGTACAGAAAGCCATTTTAGAAAGTTACTATCAAGTCTCTACTGATTAATTTCTAAAACAGATTTTTTTTGTTATTCTAAGAAAAAATAAAGAATTATTTTATCAGTACAAACTGAACATTTTTCTAAGCGAACTATATACTTATGTTTTAGTAAAAAATAAGTTTTATTTCAATATCATAACTATACACTAATGACATCTGTTATGTTGTATGTGGCGAAATGAATAACTTCGATTGATTGTATAGTTAGTCACACAGGAAAAAAAACAGTTTGTTTTTGAGAAGACAAATAATTTCGAAATAATTTAAAGTTAGTCAAATATGTCATTTCGTAATAATTTTATACTACCGTAATATGAATCATAGCGTTTTTCAACACATTTCGAATTACGTTAAGCTTAATATGATTTCGATCAAACTTGTTACACTCTTTACAAAAATTTTAATAATCTTCAAGAGTTTGATGTTTAAGCTACTTTAGATTTTTAATTCCAGTATTGAGCAAAAGCTTATACTGCTTCTCTTTAGCAAGTCTGAGCTTTTGTATTAGGTAGTGACATGAAATAATGCAATAATAACAGTCGAGTAAACTCTATTTCAATAGTTTGTGATGAAAGAACTACTGACTGATCGATATGGCAATCTGTAACTCATTGGCCAATTATTTAAGACAAATTTGATAGAAAAGCTGTTTTGTAAACTAATCTTCTTATGTATTGCTTTCATTTCTTGAATAATTTATTTCGGAACTTCAGACATTGTGATACATTCTGTTCGTATCTATTCATAGTATATTGAAAGAGAATACAATAATTTTATAAATATTAACCTTTCAAGTTGTGTGGATCACTTAAAACTCATTTAATCAACTGAAAGATCAGTCGTATAGTATACAACAGTTAACTATTACAGATAAAAAATTCTCTACAATATTTGAATAGACTGATTGATTTTCTTCGTTTCTAATCTGTCTGATGCATCGATATAGTATATTATTAAAGATTATTCTATTTATAATATAATTTATTTCATAATGATTTGAAAAAAATATTACATTCAACGATCCTCAGTGATATCTGCCAATGATGTTGTTGTTGTTGATGGAACACTTAAAAAAGCAGTATTTGTGTAAGCACCCCGTTCAAGTGATTCTAAGTCATTTTGATGAAGAAAAACTTTAGCTCGAACTACTCGAACATAGAAACCAACTGCAAAAATAATAAATGGTACACCAACTAAAACAAGTGTAACAATCGCAGCAATCGCAGCTGTTTGTGAAAAACCAGAGACTTTTATCCAAATGATAAGACCAAGTTCAAGAATTATTAAAAATAAACCAAGACCAGTTGAAAGTAACCATGCTATTTCAATATATATACCAATTTCTGATAGTGGTTCCTCATTTTTATGCTTTATCCAAGTATTCTTTTGATTCAGGACATTTTTTATTTCAGGTAAAATACATATTGACATAAGTAAAGCCAATAAATGAACACTAACTAATAAACATGATAGAATAGCATAAGCTGTCAAAACTCCGTCTCGAGAAGGTATGTCTGGATATGAATCAATTGAAAATTCGACAAGAGCTACCTAATTAAATCGTTTAGATTAAAGATAAAGAAAATAAATACGAATTATAAAACTTACAATAGCAAATCCACTAAGAACTGCTGATGTTTCACTAGCACTTTCTAGTTTTGATTTACGATAGAGAAGAGTTTGTATTCGTTGATCAATTTTACGTGATTTTTTTCCTAAACAAATTGATATATTTCATTTGACATTTGTTAATTTTTTCAAGACTACAGATTAATAAATAGGACAGAGTGACCTATTTTACTAAGTATGGCATTATCAACGAACATATATTAAAACAAAAAAAAAGGAAGTAATCAATTTTTGTCATTTGAGAAATACAAGATACTTTCAAAGTTATTTAAGTACATTTTTGAGTGATGTAACCTATGGAACAAAACAGTACTTATAAGATTTATAATCAGTTGATTTCATTTTCTAATTATCTTTATTTTGTATTGATTTATAAATCTCGCCCATATATACTTTTCATTTATATGTATGATAATAAAAACATACCTTCAGCATTTCTAAGGACGTCATCACTTTGTCGTCTTAGTGAATGTCTAGTGAACCACATAAATAATCATATGATATGTACTTACATTCATGTTTATTGCATTAATTTAACAGATGGCGTATTTCACATGTTGCTCTAGTAGAATGTGAAAAGCTTTTTTTATATTTATAAATATATTACCCAGAAACAATATTTTGAAATGTGTTCCTTTCTCATCACTGATAGTTAATAAATAATTTTTGCTTTTCTTTCATTACCATATGAAATGAATAAATGAATTAATTTAAAGAAGTTTTCATTGAGTCTAAGGTAAAACATTTTTTGATCAGTTATACATTGTAAATATTGACATGAGTCATTTATGTGAACACATAAAATGATGTTGATCATTTATAATAAATGAACCTTATTATAAATAAAATATACTACTGAATGTTTTCATTATTTATAATGAGTTATTGTGTCTAATATTGGTTGTTTATCTCAATTCATTTCCCCTCAGAAAAAAATATAATTCTCTACATACTATCAAAAAAAAAGTAAAGATGAAAAAATTTACAGAAAACATTTTCTCCAATAGACAAAACACAAAAACAATAAGCATAGACTAGATGATCATTAATAGATTGATCTCGCATAAAATCAAAAAAAAAGAAAAAGAAAATTCGTCGTTAGCTGAATTTACGTAGAAATAACAACGAAAGACTAGAATTAAATTAAAAAATAGAAAGAGATTGTTTTTATTGCGTTATGTATTCTTGATTAATTCTCATCATCGCTGGGTGTCAATAATGAAGATATTTGTTTGGATATTTCTGTAAATTCTTCTTGAGTAACACCTCGTTTACGTGGTGATTCAGGTGGAGGATTACTTGGCATTTGTTTAACTGCACATTTAAATGAGATTGGT
Organism: Adineta steineri; assembly: GCA_905250115.1. Taxonomy (NCBI): domain Eukaryota; kingdom Metazoa; phylum Rotifera; class Eurotatoria; order Adinetida; family Adinetidae; genus Adineta; species Adineta steineri. Next base: position 522,658 of record CAJNOI010000007.1, on the reverse strand, counting down.
GGTGGACTATCTATTGGTCGATGACGTTGAGCATTTGATAATGTTAATGATGGGACTGTTTCATCAACAGCCATAGTTGGTGGTTGTGTAGCCATTTGACTAATAATTGTTTTGGCAACAAGTGTTGCACGTCGTTGACGAAGTCGATCTAAATTCGGTGGTGCTAAAGATGATGATGGTAGAACATCATCATCTTCACAACTAGAACTGACCTCGCCAGATAATGATGGCGTACTTGTAATGGTACAATGTTTTCTTACTGGTGCTACTGAACCTGTTGATGATGGATTTGAACCAGCACAACGACCACAAGATCGAATTATTGTATTAACTTGAACACTTTTATCAGTATTTGTATCACCTTCAAATTTTTTCAATGCTCGAATAATATGACCAGAAGAAAGTCGACGTAATGGTTCAGCAATGCCAATTGGACGAACAAATGATGCTTGTTCTGATGCATTTAGTGAACGAGACTGTCGAGATTGATTAGATTCTACTGTTGTTCCTGATAATGAATAAGAATTTGAATCTGTTGAAGCTAATATATCATCTGTACTCAATTCATGAAAACCTAATTTAAAATAAATTTATTATTAATAATTTATTTCTTTTTTTTTCGTAACATACCCATCTGTCGAAGAAATTCGACAAGATCTCGAAGTAATTTTTTTCCTATATTTTCAAGTGTTGTTTGTATTCTTAATTGTACAACTTTTACACATACTAAAACAATTGCTAAACCAAATAATAAATAAATAGATAAGATGAACATTGATTTTATTTTATATTCTTGATTAATTGTTGTACTTCGATAATAACTTCGTAAATTAATTGTATATACAGCTGTAAAACATATATAAATACTATCAAAAAATGAATTCGATGAAATAAGACAAGCACCAATAAGTATATAAATGAAAAGTGTTATTACAATTTGTGGCATTGTTAAATCAATATCATCATTTATATCTTTTAATGTATCAATAAGTATAGTATACATAGTTCGGATATGTTTTATCTGAAGATGATGTGATAAACGTCTTTGTTTTAATGGTATATGATTCATATCTTGATTATATTCATTAAAATGATTATCAAAAGAATTTGTTAATGATTGATTAGGTTTCGGTGAATATAAAGCATCTTCATCAGGTTGAATAGGTATTGAAATATTCAATTGTCTTTCAATAAAACGAAATAACATCCATTGACGTATATGAAGAAAATAATTCGTTGAATATGCACGTAACAATAATAATGATAAATATTTTATTAAACGTGTTATTAATAGACTTAAATCCGATAGAAATACTAATGTTAATGGAATACCAATAGCAGCATAAATCATTAAAAATAACTTTCCCATTTTTGTTATTGGCGTAAAATCATTCGAACCTTTTTAATATTAAAAGAAAACACATAGGAAAATATCGTGTATTTTATTTGATTATATTTACCGATAGTCGTTAATGTTGTTCCGATAAAATATAATGAACCGGCAAAAGTCCAACGGAGATTTTCTTCATATAATGGAGGCTTCTCAGTAATAATTGATGGTGCTGTTACAGTTGTTGGTTTATATGTTTTTTTAATTTCTTCCTCATATTCTCGAACATGTTTATTAATAAATTTAGTATATTGTTGTATATCAATTGTTTGTCTCTTATCGATGATTTTCGATAAGAGACGTTCTCGTTCTCGATCAAAATTTTTTATTGAAACAATTGGAATTGACGTTGTTTCTAATGTTGATGAAGAAGTTGATCGTGAGTCATCTGATTCAATTTCTTGAATAATACTAGCACCGACAAGTGTATAGATTAAAAAAATCAACCAGATAGATATATGAGGAATGAATAGAAGTGACCAGTATCTAATCAAAATAAAAATCAACAATACACAAATAAATATATAAATAATAGTTTTCATACTTAACAGATAGAACCCATTCACGAATATTGAACTTCTTCGACATTAGTAATGGTCGTCAAGGTACTGGAAAAAAATTCAGAAGAATGTATACAAAATATAGTTATATACAGAACGATCGATTTCTTTTTTTTTTCTTTTCTTTTATATACTTTCGCCTCTGCAAAAAAGAAGAAAAAAAAAACAAGGGTACGCGAGCAAGCAAGCGAGACCTGTAAGTAACAAGTTGTCACTGTAGTTTTCTCTTTATTAACCTGTATTCCTGTATATGTCTAAATATGACTGTATTGGCGTCATATAAAAAAAATTATCTATGAGTCAAAGAGAGTATCACGCCATATTAAAAATACTTATCAAGGTTCAGTTCTCTTTTCGTACTTTGTTTCATATAAAATACATAAACATGCAAGCATTTTATGAGTTTTTTTTTTCTTCGAATATTTAAAATAATCGGCTCAATAATAGAAGTTTATAAGAAAAGTTTTTTACAAATTATCAATGGAGAAAAAATAGAATATTTTCATATTTAATCGATCGAAGTGCTTATGAAATCAGTCAACATTGCATGTTGCATAAGTATTACTCTTTTTCTTCCTTCTGTTTTTTTTTATTTTGCTCTCCTTGGCAATTCTAACTAGATTTTCTTTTTTTTTTCTCTCTCTCACTTAACCTTGCCGTATGTTTTTATTATACTTGCACATTTAGTATTCCTCAAATCATAATACTTATAATCAGAATTCTCTTTTTTTTTAGATTTTTGTTTTTTTGTACTCAAAAAATGATAACGGATTACCTACGTTTTAACACAACAACTATATTATGTGTGATTGTACCTTTAATCTACATTATTTATTATCGAATATTTCGTTATTTTATTTTCGATCAACGAAAAAAAGTAACTAAGGGTAAAACTTCAAGAGGCAAATGTCCACCATTTTTTCCAAATGGTAAGTAATTTCATATTAATAACTTATTATCGATTACTTATATATGTTTTAATATGATCAAATATCACCTGTTTTATATAGAGGTTAATATAGAATGTAAAAATATATGTGGATAGAGTCTCTTTATATATATATGTGTGTGTGGCAATAAGAAAAGAATACAGAAAGAAAAGAGCGTTTTATGAGAAATATTGATAGATAAAGGATAATATGATTATGCAAAGGTTATCATAAAAGAAAATGAAACTTATGTTAAGAGGAGTCAAATTTCTTCTGTTATGTAAATAAAAGACAAGCTGTTTTTTTTATTGTTATCTTTTTTAAAGGATGGTATTGGATTATAAATTCATGTGATCTTAAACCAGGTGATGTTAAACCAATCTCATATTGTGGAAGAAATGTTGTTTTATTTCGAGGTAAAAATGGTAATCCCTATGTTCTTGATGCTTATTGTGCACATATGGGTGCACATTTAGGTGAGGGTGGTAAAGTACGTTATAATACATGTATTGAATGTCCATTTCATGGATGGACATTCGATGGTGAAACAGGTAATTGTATTTTACCAAGTGGCGAAAATAAAATAAATCGTGTTGCTGATAAATTCGAATATCATGACATTGAAAAATGTACACCAAAACCAGATTGTAGCGATAAAAATAATTTATATTTACACCAAATTGCCGAACATAAAGAAGTTAAGATTAAAAAATACACGGTTAGAGAAATAAATGGATCTGTTTTTGTATGGTATCATTCTGATGATAAACTACGAGAAAGTCCTACATATGAATTATTTGATCTTACAAATGAATTAAAAATATATAATATGGAAGGTAAAGAAAGAAAAAGTGAATTTTTAAACTTAACATCTATTTAAATTTTAATAGGACGTGGTGAATCAATTAATTATGTTAATTGCCATGTTCAAGAAATTCCTGAAAATGGAGCAGATTTTCGTCATTTTGATTTTTTACATCAATCGATTCTTGATATTATATTTCCATTTATTAAATTTGATTGGTCCATGACATCCGAACGAGCATCACATCCACAATTAAATGAAATAATGACTCATCCAAATCCTGAAGTAAATGCATATAAAATGCGTCTTTTAAAAACATTCATTAATGATTCCAATCGTGATTTAGTAAATGTAATATCATTAAATAGTTATATACAATTTTTTGGTAAACATAGACTTTTTGTTTTTAATGCAACTGGTTTTCAATTAGGACCATCAATTGTTTATTTATTTTTATGGTCACCATATTTTCAAGCAACATTTTTTCAAACAGTAACACCATTAGAAAAATTTAATCAACGTATTATGCATCGTATATTTTCAACCAAACCACTTCCATATTGGTTAACAGCATTAATGCTTTTAGGTGAAGTTAAACAAATATTTTCTGATATGAACATATGGAATAATAAAATATTTGGTTCACAATTAAATTATAATATGAAAAATGATGCTGATAAATCTCTTCATGCATGGAGAAATTGGTATGCACAATTTTATGAAGGATGTTATGAATATGAAAATAAGACACTTTTATGGTAAAACAAAAAAAGTTCAACTTTTATATCCTGTGATTAAGATTTATAGAAAAGATTTTTTATTTTATTATTGACTTTCATTCTTTTTTATCTGATATTAATAAGCACAAAAGAAGAGACAAGATTGCACTTGGTGATTTTTTTTCTTATCAATCACTTTATTAACAATACTATTGTCTGTGATATTTATTCTGATTCTCTTTTCATATCATTGCGATTATTATTATATTTTTTTTGCTTTCTGTTCCATTGATTTCATTTTTAAATATATAAATATATATATATTTATATCAATGATTCTTTCTGATATTTTGGTCATTGATATATGACTAACTAATATAAAAAATAAATAAAAACGACTAACTTACGGAAATTTAATGCCACATAAAAATCAATAATTGTCTAGGAAAAACATCTAGAAACAAAAAGATAATAATACAAAACTACTTGCAGAGAGAGAGAGAGAGAGAGCGAGGGAGAATGTGCATTTATATGCCTTATGGGAAGATGCACGCAAGGAGAAAAAACAATAAACGGTTATCTGCGTCTTCTCGCTCTTGGGTATATATGCATGTTCTATTTTGTTATTCTGTTATGCTAATTGATTCTTTTCTCTCTTGAGAAAACCAATATTCCTATAGTTCTATTTTCTTTTTCATGTCATTTTAATGAGAAAAACTAATGTATATGTATCTTATATCAAAACTCAATGATTCTTTTTTGAAAAGTATACATTCGATAATAACTAAAGTAGGAATATGACATATATACATATACATATAAATGTAGACTTTAACAGTTATCTGTCAACAATATAATGTTCTTTTCTCGACAAAATATGGTTCTTTTCATTCTCGGGTAATCTATAATGCTGTAACTAACAACAAAAACAAAACAAAAAATAACAACCACGATAATTCGTTATATTTGTCATTTTTAGAAAATCAGTAAAAGGCCAATAGGAAAATATTTCTTCTGCATCGTTGATATCTGTATTCATCATATATAAAAAAAACTACTACTACTTAAATAAATTACTCGAAGATTTCTCAAATGATAATGAACAATAATATTTTTCATATGAGAATGTGTTTATAGATAGATAATTAGAAAAATATTTTTTTATTATTCATCATTAGTAATGACAATTCTTTAACTTTAATTAATAAATATTTATGACATAAACAAAAAAGAAACCATAATTTAAATAAATGTTTAATATGTGCAACAGATAACAAAACTAATAAAACTAAAGAGTAATATGAGACTATTTTTCTGGCTTATAACAGCCATAAACAAAAGAGACTAGTGATGTCATTAATCGTGTGTCACTAATAGGAATGGCTAAGAAAGAATTATGTCTCATCTTTTCTTTTTTTTTTGGTCTTTCGCATATAAATATCATCCATCCACATCACAAATGTCTGTTTGAATAAGACCAGAAGAAGAATAATTATAAAACGAATGTTATATATACATATGTGTCATTATATGAGAAGTAGAACTTAAGATTATATATTGATATGCTCATCTATCTGATTTGCAAACAGGTTATTTTTAAATATAACATGATCCATATTTATGTACGGGTTCATCATCATAAGATATAAATTCGCGTGACAATAAAAACTATATTATAAAACATGCACACTCATCATAATAATTATTATTTGCTAGTAATAGTACTATCAATAGATATAGTTAACTCAAATGTTTCATATAGCGAAAGAAATAACATTTATCAATAGATATATAATTAATTTTTGAACTTTTCTTACGTCTAAATACAATAGAATAATATTTATCATACTATAATTAAAGACTCTGCAAAAAAAAAAGATCTTTACCTTCATATTATATTGACAATGAATAATATTAGTTTGTTTATGGGCTAGAAAAACAAAGCACTCGATATATCCTTGTAAAATGCATGCAACAGCATGTTTGCATTTTCTTTGCTTCATTAAACTCTAGACAGATAAATACTAGACTATCGTATGTAATGAAAACTTTATTCTACTTATGATGTAAATGAGTACTCTAGAGAAATTCTTTCTACTATAATACAAGTGTAATGATATCTATGAAAGTTTTATCTTTCATTCAAGGCAAAGTCTCTATCAATTAATGAACATCTAGAGATGTCATAGATTATTTTATATACAATATAATTATAAATACAATATTATTCATTTTGTATAATATTAATTACGAATAGTATAGAATCTAATCAATAAAATGATTATGATGATAATTAGAATACATATATTTCATTAATTTTAAATAAAGAAATTATTGAAATATGTATTTCTTAAGATAATCTGAATGATGTCTAAAGTATAGATAACTTTTAATATAAACATGATTGAAACCTAATACAATTCTTATCTTTCTAGAGTATTACGCGACATAAAACCTAATGAACTTATTAATCTAAAACTAATGAATTAAGATTCAGAAACTATAAAAATAATGCTATGAAGAACTTAAAATAGTTTTCTTTTAATGGAAACAGACGAGAGGACTAAACGACATGTTTATATTTAATGAAACTCTTATATTTAATATGCATTTTTGAGCATCGCTTTCCAGTTCTATGAATTCATTATCTAAAGAAATAATGAGAATGACGACTAATTTTTGTATGATTCAAATGTTTATATACTAAGAAAATCTAGGAAGATTAATAGAACTAGTCATTACCATAATGTATTTTTTTCAGTCAATGTAACACTAAGTCTTGCACTTCTATCCATGATATCTACATCATATCGTCAACCATCTGACAGCTGTCCTTGTTGAGACACTATGATTATTGCAAAGAAAAAAAAGAAATAAGAATTCTGCAAGAAAAAATGAGTTTTTCAGTATGATTCTACATATCATTTCTATGTCTTCTTTAGATGAAAAACATTGGTTTCTTTTGTATTTGTATCAAAAATTATTTAAAATTCAATTGTTGATTATATTGAAACTTAAAAAACAAAGATATTTTAGTATGTTTAATCTAGACTGATATATGACTAGAATTTGTGTATTTTGATAAGATGTTTGAATACTAAATCGATTTTTTCACATTATTTTTTACATGAAGTGATATATAAGATGGCTTTTGTAGAATTGTCACAAATAATAATGAATAGTCGTCATACGACTATTGAAATAATGATATATGTCTATCAATCCATCTGTAGTATATACCGTTCTTAACCATCATTTAGGATATTATCAATATATGAGTAATTGTGTGTTTGTTTACAACTAAAAATAGATTTCTCATAAATTACGCAGAAAACATATCTGAATAATATATAATAAAAAGAACAATATTTCTATTTTTCAAAATATCAAATGAATGTATCAGAAATATTCTTGAAAAAATGATATTTTGATCTATAGTTATCGTTTAACATCAAAGTTAAAGAGAAATATATTTTTTTAGTATAGTTTATTTTTATGTTTGAAAATGATACTCAACTACACATATTTTATCATCATTATTAAATAATAATCAGTTTAACTAAAAAACGATGACTATAGTATTATTGTTCGAAGAAAATAAAATTATAAGTCATGATTTTGTCAATATGTGCGTTAACGACACTATTTTTTCTTGTTTATTTGTTTAGGCATGTTGACATTCTTTGTTTTTAAAGGAAAAATTTTGTCAAGTATGGCTGGTCAACTACGGTCATATATATAATAAGATAAAAAGGGCATAGTGATAGGATGCGGCTATACCAATTATAGACGCAGATAACAAAGGAATGAGCGCAAAAACTATTCATCCATGAAACTAATCATGAATACTTATAAATGCACGTTTAAAAAGGTAATAGTCAAGGTAATTTTGTAAATCAGTGATCCCAACACTATATAAAAACGTATAAGAAACGATTGTGATCTAATGTCATTTAATTTGATTTTGATATTTGTTAGGTTATTCGCCTGATTTCATATTGTCTATACCATCAAATCGACAGGAACAAGTTTGTTATCAATATATCAATAGAATTATCGAGTTTGGTAAAACTTCATATATAATAAGGTAAATAATTATATTTATAAACTAATATTCTTCAACTGTATTTTATTTCATACATTCGTAATTTTAATTAATGATTTTTATACTGCTAGAAAAACAAAAAATACCTTCGTCAGCGTTACATATACTCTTATATAGCAAATTTAGAAAATGTAGCAGATTATTTCAAGGTCATAGAGTTGAAATTTTTTTTTTGAATAACAGTCAATTAGTATTATGAAAAAGTTGCAGTTTTGATTATTTGATGTTTCACTGTTTTTTTTCTGATGATATTTTTTTGATTAAAAAGTAAAACTTTTAGTCTATTCAAATACTTTTATTATTGATAAATAGATTATAGATAAGTTAATTATTATAAAACATTCAAATCACTCTTGCTTAAAAAAAACGCATTAAACTGAATGTTGTTTTATTTGTAAATCTCATCTGAAATATAAATCGATCTAGCTTACGCCTATTGATAGGTAAAAAGAACGAAAACAAAAATAAGCATATAGGTGAGACTGTAAGGATGAGAGGTTTTACGTCGTATTTTTATTTTCGAATAAAGTACGAAGAATAGATTTCTCAGTTAGTGTAGTTAATTTCACAGTTTTATAAAAATTATATAATCAAAAGGAATTCTAAGATTCTATGAAATACTGTATAAACTTTCATAATAATAAGATTTTCTTATTTGTGATTTAAGATGTTTTAGATCATCCTAGAAGTTTCTTCTCTAATTTTTATTGATACTACTATTCTAATAATAGAACAAAAATTAGATGAAAATGTAAATGATTGTATAGTGTTAAATAATTTGTTAAATTGTTTGTAAATGAGAACTATTAATTATATATGATCGTTACGTATATAACATCGGCATAACTAGTAAAACTAATCGTATCTAACTAGAAATAGAAAATTATAATAAATTAATGAAAAAGCATATATTTTTGTCTGCATCCTATGCACTGTATAATATTTTGTCTCCCATCTAATTTTAGCATTATTTCGCGTATTGTGTGATATTTTGTCTTTATTTTTCCTTTCTTTCTTTCTTTCGTTCTCGCTGATGAGCGGATAAATAAGTGTATGCTTTGTATAAAAATGATGTGATGCTTGACAAGGATAAATATTATAAAATGCAATACTATTAACACAAACACTTTTTTTTATCAGAAATCGCCATAAAAATATCGATAAATTATAAAAGCATTGCAGTGATTCGATCTCTTAAGAACGCAAATATGTCAGAGAACTTTCATCCATTATGGTTGAAACCTTTAGAATATTCCAAAAGGTTTTAAGTTAATTTTTCATCTACACATTCGTTTCTTGTCATTCAAGAGATACCTATGATTAGATAGAAAGTTTCGCGCTTCATAGATTTTGTGACTCACTTTTGTTGACTCACAACTTTAGGGGTTTATTTACTGACTAAACTTTCTAAATAATTCTATATTTTCAATACTATAAAGTGCAAAATCTGGCGAATTTTATTCACAAGAAAAGAGGATTGAGAAATTTCAATTCATTTTATTGATATAAGTTTTATGTAAATGAAATATAAATAATATTATTTTTTATTTTTGAATTCTTAGAAAAAAAAATGTCAGCAATTCCAGTATATGTTCCGACTTTGCAAGCTGATAAAAATGATATTCAAGAATTTGTCCGTTTTATTTATAAACATCAACAACTTCTAAAAGAATATGGCGCAATTAAAATCCAGCTAAACATCGATTGTAATTTAGCTTTGAAGAAACGACGAACGAATCTATTGACACCTCCAGTTTCTACATATATTACAAAAATAAATAAGGATTATCCTATCTATTCCGTAGAAAGAAATGATAACAATGTTGAATCAATTGAACAAAATTCTTTAGTACATGATGAAGCTGATTTTTGGACATCATTATCTCGTCTAAACAACAAACAACGTCAATTGAATACTTCATTAATGCCAAATACGAGTTTGTTTCTTGAAAAACAATCTCATACACGATTTGATATTCATCGTGTACCAGGTCAATCACTTCTCAAATTAGCTGGAAGAGGTGTAGTACAAAAATATACTCCATGTTTGAAAAGAGCTCATGGACCTGGTGCAATTTTTCCATTAACATGTACTCAACAGCATCTCTTTTCACTTGACTACCATCATGAAGGTGGTGCTCATTTTTGGTACATCATTCCTCATAGTGAACGAAGAGCTCTACAAACATTACTAGATAAACAAAATATATCTGCTTGTCTAGATCATGGAAAAATATTTATTGATCCTTCAATATTAGAAAAATATTATATTCGTTATCATCGAATTACTCAAAGTCCAAATGAATTCGTAGTACTATCAGCTGGGACTTTATCACAATGCTTTACAATGCATGCTAGTTATAGTGAATCCATTGCCTTTGCTTTACCAAGCTGGATCGAAGAAGGTCATGCAAGTATTTCTACTGCATCATGTCGATGTGATATTCCTCATGATTCTTTATCAATAACATGTGATCTTAATTTATTTCTTCGTGATCTCATAGAAGAATATATTACTTCGAATCTTGATAATGTTATTAATGATGCCTTTGATATAGTCACAAGTCTGACATCATATTTATAATAGTCTTTTATATTATTCTGTATGTTTTTAGATTATGATACACCTATGACTGCAATGTCAACACCATGCAATCTTGACCACAATTCATTACATGGTATCTAATTTTTTTAAATGCTTTTATTTAACTAACTACATAGTGTTATGTTGTGATATCTTCTTCTAACAAATCCAGGTGTTACTTATTCTTTCTTGCCTTAATGAACATCTTTCTATAACTTTTACCTGGATGTATCTCTTGCTCTAACTAGATAGTTATTTTCCATATATATATATATAGCCCGCATTTTTATGTAGCATATTATATGATCTTCTACTTTATTATTTACCATCGTCTTGTGTGATTTATTAATAAACTTATTTAATCCTCGAAAACATATTCTACTTAACAATAGATTCCTTTAGCTTTCCTTTTTATAGTTATATGACAAAATTATTCAGAACAATAATAGTTATTATTAATAGATGCTTGCTAGCACAGATAACGGAAAACTTTTAGAAACAATCTCTGGCGGGTTAGAGGCAGAATTATTTTATTTTCTCTGTCGTTCAGATAATCAATCGAGAAAAAGATTTTTACATGAGAAAATAATTTTTCCTCACAAATATATGTTACTTTTTATTCATACAATATACATATTGATAATGATTCATTATAAAAAGTTATTCTTCTCCTTTTTGAACAGATATATTTAACGTTTATTATATAAGAGATCGCGCAAAACTTTGCTTTTCATTTAATGAGTACGGCATTGCTTAATATCTTTTTTTCTTCGCTTCGTGTTATATGTTATAGTACATAATCATTGTACTATCGGTAGCTTATTATTGAAGTTTGACTGCATTTATTCACAATTGAATTTAAATGATAGAAATACGATCACATATATATATATGAAGTTTTGTACTTCCTCTTAAACAAAGAAGTGAATTTTATGTATATAGACGCTTTGAAATGTTGACATAGATGAAAATGATTTTTGATTGTTTTTTTTCTCATTATTTAGATGAACCTATGATATCAAGAAATATGAAAGTCACCGTACCACCACAACGGAGTCTACCGTCTTACCATTTATTATCATCTTCATTAATAGCATCACCTGACAGCAACTACTCTTTTGAAGATAGTACAAATATAGCCGATGATAATAATGATCAACTTCGACTTGAATTATTTCAGTAAGTAATATTCATCAAAATAATTTAGCTTACAAAAATTCGACTATAATAAATAGTAAATTTTTATTTATATCAACAGATGTCTTTTCTTCTAATAGTTTTATTCTTAAAATGTCCTATTTCATATTATAATTAGAAATATGAATATTAATGACATCATTTTCTTAAATTGTTATATTTGTTGAGTATTGAAATTCCAGTAGAAAACTAAGAAAAAAAGTTTTAATTAGTAATATTATAGCTAGAACTAATTTAAATAAATTTTACAAAGTGTTGTATATATATATATATATCAAATAAAATCAAATAGACAATTCTTTTATATAAATGTATCTCATTCGATAAACATTTTGTTTATACCGTCAAAAGTATTTCAATTCTATAATTTCTTGTATTTTAGGGAAGATAGTCTTTTGAATACATGTGATCTATTCGCATCTGATCTACTACTCACGGATTCATATTCAAATAATCGTCTACCTGAAATAAATACAGTAACAAATACACTTGATCAAAATTCTGATGTACCTACAAATATTCATGAAAACCTTACGATAGACTCGTACGGAAACAACTATGATTTTTCATGGGAAGAACTAATGAATTTACTACCATTAGATGTGGATTCTGTTGAAACAACATTTAATCAAACTGACGAATGTAACAATAGGGTAAATCGCAATCATTTACAATTAATTTACTGTCTTAAAATAGATTATATTTTATTGTAATGTTTGAAACAGAAATACAGCTTCTCATACGACGTCGTAATGCAACGCCAAAATTTGCGATTAAGCAGGGCTCTTATAGGCGCTATATTTAGATAGTAAACGATCGTTATATATGAAGAGATGAAACTAGCTGTACTATAATAATTCTCTTCAGATTCACTTCCATCACATATATATTATTCATTCAAAATGAACTCTACTTCTATTTAGAATATACAATCATCATCATTCAATACATGCAAGACAAATGTTACTAAACAAAGCTGCAATAAAAGACAACAACTACATGAAAAACTGTTAGATGCTCGTAAAGTACTCTATGTCTCAGGATTAAGACGCGACGTGACTAAACACGATATATACACTCACTTCATTGGCTGTTCGAAAGTGACATTAAAAGAATATCACTCTGTATCACATCTTAAGTATGTCATATTAATAGTTTTTTGTTGAAAAATACAATGGAAATCTTTTTATTAGATATGCGTTTGTTGTTCACAAGAAGCCTAAACATGCCGAAATCAATCTTCATCGACCTATTAATTACAAGCATCTTGGTCCTCAATGTCGTGTTGAGTATGCTCATGACTGTTCCACTCGTATCGGTAGCAATCAAACTTTCGACAACAAGAAAATCTTAGTTCGTGGTATACCACAACATGTTAATGTGGGAGATTTGCGTCGTTTGTTTGGTAATTGTTATATCATAAAATATTGTCCAGCCATTGTTTGCCGACGAAGAATGGAAACAACAACGAAAAGCAATGACAAGGTTTTACTAGGGTGAGACAGTTAATTGTATAACTTCAATTTACTCAACATAGTTTACTAGAAAATGTTCAATCGCGATCTTCAGACATTTTTGTGATTTATCAGAGTTCTAAAAAACTAGTTAGTTTAATAGGTTTTCTAAATTTGTTTAATATTTCTACATGTAAATATTTTAAACTAAGATCGCTTAAAGATTAAATTAGCTAATATCTTATTTATTTATTTCTAGGTACGCTTATATTCAATTGGATGATGAACGACAAACAAATTATATTATTGAAAATGCTAATCAATATCAGATGTGTGGTCAATCGTTAAAAATTTGTTCATATCGTAATTAAACTGCGCTATATACACTGAAAAACGTATCATGAGTTATATTAAATTGTTGTATATTTATTTATAAGATTGTGCTAGTTTTATATTTGTGTACATAAACAAAAGAGAAAATTCAAGATACGTTAAGTGATGTATTTTTTTTATTGAAAAAATAAACGGCTTATATAGCAGGAGTTAATACAAGACGTATTCGATTTTGAATGTTGTCAATGAAACCATGGTTATGTGAATCTACACGTTGACATATATGTAATGCTTTTTTGTAAGCTTTCAATGCATAATTAGAAGAACCTTGTCGACGATGTATATCACCCATAATAAAATATAATTGAGCTATTGATACATTTCCTTTCGGCTTATGTTTGAGTTGATTGTCAAGTGATGTTTGACAATGGAATAATGCTTGATTAAAATTTTGTTTTTTTAAATAAATATTTGCAATAATTCGATGAATTTCAGCGAATGAATAAATTTTGTTTCGTGTATTAAGTAAATTTTGAAAATAAGCTAAACTTTGATCTAAATAATAGTTATCAATTTGAGAATCTCGTCTTGATAAATTTTCTTTTTTCTTTGATAATTCATTAAGAGAATAATCAAATTTCAAATAAACTTTTCCAATCAATTCATAAGTATCATCTATTGCTGAACGTTCTGTAGTTTGAGATTGTAATTGATATTGAATTAATTTATAGAAATAAATTAATGATTCTTCCCAATTTTCGATTTGAAAATAAATCGTTGCAATTGCTTTATAAAGATTTCCTAATGAGAAATCTTCCGATTGATTCTTTAATAATTGAAGAAAATATTTTAATGAATGATGAAAATATTGTTTTTCATAATAAATATTTGCTAAAATATAATAAATATTATTTAAATTTGCTGATTTTTCTGGATATTTTAATAATTGTTTATTGACAATATCTTGAAAATAATTTGATGAATGATCTAAATGACGTTTTTCAAAATGAATATTATCGATATGTTCGAATTGATTTTCAGAAAGATTTCGTCTATGATTATTAAAATATGACAATGACTGATTGAAATGATGTTTTTTCAGATAAACTTTCTCAATTAATTTATATGTATTATCAATATTAATTTGATTTAATGGAGATTTTCTTAAATAACAATCAAGTAAACGATTATAATAAAGTAATGACTGATCTAAATAACGTTTTTTATAATAAATCTTGGCAATTATTTTATAAAGATCAATTAATGAGTAATCTTCCAAGAATTTTGTTTCTAATTGATTTTGAAGAGATTGAAGATAATAATCTAATGCCTTATCTAAAATTTTCTCATCTATTATCTCATTATGTTGATCTAAATGAATATCGGCAAGAGTTTCAAATCCTTTACTTAATGATAGATCACCAACTTTCTTTGTTTCTAGTTGACCATCAAGAGATTTATGAAAATAAATTGATGCTTGTTTAAAATCCTTTTTCTTTAAATAAACATTTCCAATAATATCATAAGTTTCAACCACTGATGGGTTACTTAATGATAATGTTTTCAATTGAATTTCTAATTTTTTTTTATAAAAATGTAAAGCTTTGTCTAAACTAGCTTGTTTTAAATATAAATCTCCAAAATTTTGATAAGTTTCTGCTAAATCAGGATGATTACTTGGTAATGTTTCTAATTGTAATTGATGAGCTTTTTCAATAAATTCTAATGCTTTATGTTGATTTCCATGATCTGAATGCATTAAACCAAGTGCCGTGTAAGTATAGCCAATATCTGGATGAGTTGGAGAAAGATCTTTGGCTTGTAATTGATTTGCTTTATCAAACATTTCTGATGCTTTTTCTTGTTTATTCATTGCTGTATAAACTTTTCCCATTTCAATAAATGTTCCTGCTTGTAATGCTTCTGATAAATTCGATGAATTATCCAGAGCTTTCTGTAAATATTCCAATGAAATTTGATAATTTTTCTTTAAAAAATGAGCATTTGCTAAACCAGAATAAGTTATTGCTAAACTTTCATTACTTGTATTTAAAGCTTTTTCGAAAGATTCAAATGCTTTATCCGAATTCTTTAAATGTGAAGAATAGATTAATCCTAGTTGATTATAACACTGAGAAAAAAGTGGATGATCATTTGCTGCTGAACTCTTCGATAAATAATTCAAAGCAATATCGAAATTTTCTACAGCTAATTGATGATTTCCTTTTTTTTCATAAACTTTAGCAAGTCCATGATGAGCATACGCATAATCAATTGGATCATTGATCTGTTGATTTTTTAAAATATTTTCGAAATGTTTTTGAGCATCATCAAATTTTTGCATATCAACAAGAGAATTGCCAATAGAAATAAGATGATTTTGTCCTTTTAATTCTTTTGTTATATTTTCTGTAAATTTTTTCATATCGGAATCATTTTCTGAACATAAAATAAATTTAGCCATCCAAAGCTTTGTTTCTTCATCATAATTAACTTTATCAATTCGAAAAACACAAGCAATCATAAAAAGAATTTCTTCTTCTTCTTTAAAAGCACTTAAATTTTTTATATCGGCATAAGGTTTTGAAAGAGCTCTTAAATCAACATCAATTTCTAATAAAACTGTTGTTAATTCATCATTTGGTGGTGGTTTACTTAAAGCAAATTCTAATGCTTTATTTCGATTTGTACTTGTTGATAAAAATGAATTAGTTGAAATTAATTGTCCTTGCCCAGATTTGAGACGATTCATTTCATCTTTACTAATAAATTGTCCACGATAAACTTGAATTGTTGGTGATTGTTGTTGTTTAGTAAATTCTTTATGTTCTTGAGATAATTGCATGTTTAAATCTTTAATAAATGGTCCAAAAGGAACAATTTCTTCTGTATTTTGTGTTCTTAAAGCTTTATTTAAAATTTTATAAATACAAGATTCTCTTGTGTACCAATAAATAGCTTTTGTTGGGTGATATGTCTGATCAAATTCTGTCATTATTTCTTTATCGGATTTTTCATCTGGTTGAAAATATTTTAAAAGAGATTGTTCATTTGATTTTAATTGTTGTTGTCCACTTAAAATTCGTTCAAGTAATATTTGGTAGAGAATAAATTCACCATTTAATGATTTATGCATACTTTTATTATCATCAGCTGAATAAACATTTGTACCCATTCGATCTTCATGTGTATTTCGAACATTCTTTTCTTCAGTATTGGAGGACATTGTTCAATTTTTTAGTCAAATTTCAATGATCAAGTTAAAAAATTTCTAAAATCCAAACACAATATACTAGGTTTTTGTTTTTTT
>CAJNOI010000007.1:441132-505172 GCA_905250115.1 Adineta steineri | reverse complement strand
ACTCGTGATATCCAAGCAATATAACATGATGGAAATGATGTAACACTTGGTGAATCAGGTGCACTTTCACTTAAACGTCCACTATCAAATGAACAACCTTCTAATTGTAAACCACTAATTTTAACTGAAACATTTTTTCCATGTTTAACTTCACCAGACCAAGATGTATTTAAAACTAATGTATCCATAGGTTGTTTCGTTTCACGTGCTGTTTGTTGTCTTAATGCATTTAAAAATGTATCCGGACGAAATAAATCCGATAGATTTATTGTTTGTGAAAATATTTCACGATCTTTTATTGATGCTGCTATTTGTGTCATTGCTTTAGCTTTTGATACAACAGCACGTAGATATTGCATAGGATCTGTGGGACCTTCCCAACGATTTTGCCATGTTTGAGGAGTCTAAATAATATTATTTTAATCTATTAGAATTTGCATTTAAAGATATAGAAAAGAAAAATTTCAAATAATCTACAGTATAATATCGATGATTATTGTAATAAGGTGGTATATGAATGTACTTCAAGAAAGTTTCTGGCAATAAATGACGAAATCACTTGAAAAGCAATAAGAAAATATTAGTTTCCGTATAAAACACCAGAGAAAGCTTTCTAAAAAGTCTGAAGATTATTTTCCCTCCGGTTATAAATCGATATTGAACGAACGAGCACATCTTCCTCCTACATATCTGATAACTCATTTCCGTAGTGAATTTGTTTTCTTCATAGATTTAACTGTCAATCAAAGAAAACAAAACAATCTTTACTCTTAGTACTCCAGAGAAATGAAATTGTAGATGTTTTATTCGAATTAGATTATAATATGACTTAGAAAAAACAGCCGATGGTTGTATTTATAAAAGAAAAAATAACAATGACTAAACATTATCTGTTGAATATAGATCTTTATAAATAAAAAATTCTTACTTCATTTTGAAGTAAATCTTTAGCATATTCCTGTACTTCATTTGTAATTAAACTTATACCACGAATAACTTTTGATAATGCTGCTAAATTTTCATGAATTGTTTGTACTAATTCAATACCATTATAACGTTCTAATTGAAGAAATGATTGAATTGGTGATAATGAACCATCTTCAGTGGGTGGATTAACTTTGAGTTTTAATAAACCAGCATCCTAAAAAGATTTTGTTTGTTTTTATCTAATGAATAAAAACAACATTTTCTTACTTGATTTATTTTTTTCCATAAATTAAGTAATGGTGTTAATAAAGCACTCCATTTATCTTTATCAAATTTTTCTATTTCAACATCGGTACGTTGTAAAATTTTCAATGAACTTATAATCTTAAATAAAATAAAAAAATCAAAATCTTTTTTTAAACAAAATCTTTATGTTTATTACTTGAGAACTATTCATTCGTTGTGCTGATCGTTCAATATTAGCTGGTAAACCAAATAAACTCGGTGCATCTTGATCATCATTTAAATTTTCACAAATTTGTTTATATTCCTAAAATAAAATAATAAATCTTGTTTTTTTCGTTTATTATTGCCTAAATATATATATATACGTTAAGATCGGATGAATTAGGTATAGTAATCATTGATGTTAATTTATTTTTTGATCCTTTTGAACCACTGATAACAGCGGAATTGAAATATTGTATTAAATAAGATCGTAATACATCAATATCCACTGGATTATCAACACGACCACCATAAACTGCTTGATCAAATAAACCATGAATATAATCCCATTGAATTTCACCACCCGCTAAATGAAAAAGAAATTTTGAATTTCTTAGTTTTATATCTCATCTTTTTCTTTCTACTAACATTGTTTAGTAGCTCGTTCACATAAACGATGTATAATTTCATATCCAGCACGTAGATCTGCTTGAGAAAATTCATAAAATTTAGTCCATCCCTAAATAAATTGAATTTTTACATCAAAATATTTTAAATGTAAATAAATACTTGTGGAATATATTTTCTTCGTTCTTGTACAATTGCATGAAACCAGGCAAGAACAAAAAGTGTTTGAGAACGTGTAGTACCACCTTTACCAAATTCATCTTGTGTCCAATTCTCAAATGTACGTAAAAGATTTTTCTTTATACCCGGTGGTGCTTCATAGGTTATTTTAAGACTTGATTGTAAAAGTATCGTAGGAAATTTCGGATGAACTTCAGATGTTAACCATAAACGAAAATCTTTATGTGGTTTTAATGCATTTAATTCCTTAAAAATAAAAATTAAATAGATGACAATTTTCATAATAAAAATTTTGTTTGTTACTTTTTCAAGTGTAGTTAACCATGATGTAACTAAATGAAGATTTTTTAAACATAACCATGAACCTTGACTTGAACATTTCTTAAGAAGATCAAGAGCTATTTGCATTTGACCTTGTCCCATAGCAATCTGAATAAAACAATTAGTTCGATTATTAAAGATAATATGAAAATATATATATGTACTTCTGAATATTTATCTTTTCCAGTTACTCCTATAGCTAAATCTGTAAGTTCAGCTGATGGATCAGCACCAGGTGAAATAATAATTAAAATAGGTTCTGTTGAAATTGTTTCTTTTGAATAAAGTTTTTTTAAATTTAATGTTTCAGGTGATATATCTGGAATATCTAATACATTACAAGCAAATTGTCTCATTGCACTTTCTAATCGATCAGGTCGAAATGCTTGTATAATTAATAATTGTTGAAATGATGTTACTTGTTTATCTTGAGGAAATTTTAATTCACATTCATTTGTTGAATTCCATTTTGACCATGATGAATCATCAAAACGAAAATTTGAAAAAAGTTCAGGAAAATTTGTCTAAAAATTAAATTTTATTTAATAAATTTTTCGAAAAAAATATTTTTTTAAAATTTACTTTAAATGCAGATACATCAAATGATCGTTCTTCATTAACCCATGATGGTATTGATCGAGTTTCTTTTACATCAATAACTGATATACCTATAAAATGTTCCCATTCCTAAATAAATTGATTTATTTTTTATTACAAAAAATAATAGTCAATTTTTTTTATATTACATTCTCAGGAATCTTTTTCGGAAACATTCCATGTGCTAAATGCATGGCAAACATTAAACGATCAGATTTAAATAATGATCGAGTAACATATGTATATGCTATACGCAATTGATTTCTTCCTAATGCTAATATTCGATCTTGAGAAGAACTTTTCTATAAAATATAAAATGTTTTTTTTATCTTCTAAATATTCAATATATGAATTATTTTACATCTGTTTGTTCAAGATTACGTTGAAATAAACGTAAGAAAGCAGATAAACTGAATTGATACATATTGTTAACTTTCGATAAATCTGATATAACAAAAAATAATTTACTTCCATGTTTAGCAAATGGTAAATAATCATTTCTTTCCTAAAAATTTTATTTTAAGGAAAAATCAAATTTAATTTAAAGAGTATGTTACTTTGTCAAGATCTTCTCCGAGTTTAACAGATTCTTCAAGAGAATTTGTTATTGTTGCAGATTTTTCTTTTGTTTTATTCAATGATTCTAATAATTCTTTATTTTCAAGAATATTACCAGTTGCATTTGCTAAATCCTTTAGAAAAAGAAAAGTTTTATGTTGGTTATTTTTTTTAGTCAATTAGACATACTTCGAGTAATTGATCTTCTAATTTTGCTAATTCAATTTTTAATTCTTCTTCTTTACGAAGTAATTCTGTTTTACGAACTTCTAATTCAGGTTTTTCATGTTGAATTGCTGTTGCTAAAAGCTAAAAGATAAACAAATATATGATTAATCTTATATTATTATTATTATTATTTTACTTGTCCAGTAAGTCCAGCACGTGTTGTAGTAAAATTAACTTCATTAACAATAGCTTCCATATCTGGTAATAATTCTGGTGTTGGATTTCGTGTTGTTAAATAAATTCTAAAATCTGGATTATAATCAATAACTTTTTCTCCAATTTGTACAACATGTCTTGGACCTTGTGCAGCTAAATCTTTTCTTAGAATAGGATAAAGTACAGGTTCAACTCCATCAACTTCTTGCACAATTAATGTTTTTCCAAAACGTACAGCTAATTCTAATTGTGTTGTAAAATTACTATCTTGTTGATTAATAACTTCAACTTTTTTATTTTTTAAATGCGTTTTTAACCAATCAGTTGCGCGTGATGATGGATCAACAAGAAAAGGACATAATTGTGAACGAAGAATAACTATAGCATTTTCCATTGATAAATCATCCGATGGTAAACCTTGACTTTTCCATACTAATTGTTCACTTTCAGTTGATAAAAATTTTCTTACATCAAATTTATCATCAACCTTTAATATTTGTTTCCATTTACTCATATACTCAATACGCTTATCTTCTGATTGACTTGCTAAATATGTTATGAAACCAGCAGATAATAAAGAAAGTTTTGGTAAAGCTTTTAATTGTTCATTTAAATCATTGACTTGACTTGACCATCTATATGAAAGAAAAAGAGATAATTTTTTATTCAAATTTAAATAGTTTCATTTTTTTTCTACCGATAAAATTCTCCTTCTAATTTTCCAACGAGATTTTGTGCAGCGTCAATTGTTTCTGTAGCTTTTTCTAAATCAACTTTTAAACGTTGAGCTTCATTAGTTGTTTTTTCGAATGTTGTTCGATATTTTTCAACTTTCGAATCAACTTGTTTTAATTCAAAACTTAATTCATCCATTTTTCTTGTTGAACTTTCTAAACTCCTATAAATTATATTTTCAATTACATATATATATATTCATTTCGAATTATTTTATTTTACTTCGTTAATTTATTTTGTTTATCTACTAATGGACGAATTCGTTCTAAGACTTTCGAATATTTTACATTAGCTGTTACCCATGCTGCAAGTGGACCAGCTACTTGTGATGCTTTAGCAGCATTTTCTGGAGAAAATGAATCCGCTTTTGTACGTAATAATTTTTCAACTGATTCACGATTTTCAACAGTTACATTTCGAGGATCAAAATTCATGATATCTTCTTTAACACCTCGTTTACCTAAGAATGCTTTCATAGAGTTCCAGGATGTATCAAGTTGACCCATTAATTTTAAAACACCTTCAAGAATATCTCTAACAACATCAGGTGGTGCCCGTAATGAACGAATTTCAACTAATGTTTCAGGTCGTAAACTACTAACAGCTTGTTTAGCTTGATCAACTAATGGTTGTGTTTCAGCTAATTCAGCATCAATTTCACGTTTTTGACGTTCAATAACAACAGTTTCTTCACTGACTTTTACTGCTAATTGTTCCATTTCAGTTTTTTGTGTACCAGCATCCTTTTGAAAAAGAAAAACATATATATATTCAAAATATTCTTATGAACCTTAAATTAAACTTACAGCCATGCTTTTTGTAATTTGTTTAAGAGCTTCATCAGCTTCATGTTGTTTAATTCCAAGTTCTTTTTGTTTTATTTCAGCATTACGTTTTAAATCATCAACAACTTTTCTTGCTTCACTTAGCTTTGAAACACCCGATTTTAAATGTTGTTGTCGTTTACTAACAGTCTGATGTTTAGTTAAATAAACTTGTCGATATGTTTCAAGTAAAATTAAAAAACGTTTTGGTGTTAAATATTTCTTGTCCATTGTTTTATGTATATGGTAAAATGATTTAGATAATTCATCATCTAAATCAATTTTTCCTGTTAAACCATCTTTAACATTTTCTTCAGAAGGATCTTTTGAAAATAACATTGATGGAATCTAAATAAATATACACATTATATTGTAAATAATACATAAATTTTTATATATACTTGTAACATTGATCTTTCAGACCATCCTTCCATCCATTGTACAGCACATTCTTTAAAAAATCCTGGATTACTTTGACAAGCAATTGTAAATGTTGGTCGAGTAAAATCCATTATCAATACAATATGTAAATTTGTTTTTACTCCTAGCAAAGAAAAGAAATTAAGAGTTCATTTTTTTTCCAAAGTTTTATAATTACTCTGTGCAAAATATTGAACCATTGTTCCACGAAAACCTTCTTGTGATGATTCTTCACGTAATGGAGATAAAATTGATTCTAATTCATCGGATGTATATAAACCAGGAATTTCACCAGCTGATAAAAGACTATTAATTAATTCAACAAATGTAGATTCCATAAATTGATAATCTTCTATTAACAAAATACATTGATCACCTTCGACACCTGCACTTTGTAAAATCTATTTAAATAAAACTTGTATATAAAAAGAAAACAAATTAAATTGAACAAACCGTTTTTAGATCATTTTTAAATTGTTTTATTCCATATGTTCGACTAACTTTAGGTGAAAATAATTTCATATTATTCATAGAAGCAACAATACCAATTGCTGTATGACGACCAATACCACTTCGACCAGCTAATAATAATGAACCACCGGGTGTTGTCAATACTCGATCACATCGAACAATTGCATCAAGAATTTCACGGAATAGAAATACATCTATATCACGATATTCAGCTCTATATCGACCAATACCACGTTCAACATTTGGTTTTAAATCTTTAATAGATAAACGTGATAATATACGACCAGCAGGAGGAAGAGTTTGACGACCATTATGATTTGGCCAAGAGACAAAATATGAATCTAAAGAAATTAATTTAATATTCTGAACTTTCTAATTGATAATTTTACCTTTTAAAGAAGCTAATGCATTTGATGACCAATCAGTTTTTAATGTTTTATCAATTAATTGATCGAATTTTTCTTGGGCATCATTTCCAACTAAACGATCTTTGAATAATCTACATGCTTCATATATCCATATTTCAAGTAAATTTTCTGGTGTTGCATCATTTTTAATTGCTGAAAGATCATAGCGTAATAAACTTAAACACCATCGTGTTAAATCTCTAGGTGTAAATAAATAATGACTATGTACATCTTGAGTAAATCGTGTTCTTAACTAAACAAAAAAAAAGAATTATTTATTAGGAAAAAGATATGTTTGTTTTTTCTTCGAACTTCATTATAAATATGAATCATTGATAGAGCAAGTTGTTGAATTTTTCCACTTGAAGACCAAACTCGATGATTAGGTAATTGATATTGAAGTATTGGTCGTAAATAATTCGCGTAAATAATTTGTAATTGATCTTCATTCGGGTAATTTATTGAACATATTCGAACAATTGATGTAAAACGTGTTGATAATTTATGTCTACCAAGTGTATTTGATGGATTCATACTTCCAACTATTTGTATATTTTCAAGATTAACAAATTCAAGATTTTCATCATAAAAACCATTGTAAGTTAAAATCTATATAAGAATTTATTATGATTAAACCAATAAAAAAAAAAAGAAAAAACGTTTTTTACTTGTTGTAAAAATTCAATTAATTGACTTGTACCCCATTTATCAAGTTTAGGTAAATTAATATCTTTAACATATAAAATAAGATTTTCACAATCTTTTGGTCGATATGTTCGACCATTTGTTGATGATACTTGTATACATGATTGATTTAATTTTTGTATAACATGTATTGGTGATGTCTGAGCACTACAATGTAGAATTGCTACTTGTGTTGAACGTAATTGACGAAAACAATAACGTAGAAGTGTTCTATAAAAGATTGAAAATATTTAAGAACAGGCAAAATTTGATTTAATACCCTTTGCCACAACCATCAGGTCCAACAACAAGAAATGGTTGTCGATGTTTATTATTAAGCCAAGGAAGAAATGAATCAAGATAACGTTGAATATCAATAGTACGAATAACAGGAAGATCGTACATATTATTAAAATTATCAACACTAAGTTCAGTTTTATCCTATATAACAAAAGAAAAACAGTAACTACATCTTATTTTAAATAAAAATATGATTGATTACATCATTTTTATACGTTGTTAAACTATTCGATCGTTCATCATATTTTATTGATAATATATCATTTGAATCTGGAGAATGTTCACCAGTTAAATTAAAAATCTAGATTTATAGAAATTTAAAAACCAAAAGAAATATTTATTTTATAATTTACTTCATTTGCAAAAGCTTCTTTTGTTTTTTCATTTACATTTCCACCTAAACCTCGAATTAAACCCAAAGCAAATAATGCTTTATTTTGTACACCATGTAAATGTGATAAACCATTAAGTACTGTACCAACTAATGTTGTTTCAACAACAAAATCTTCTTGTTGTATAATCCAATTGAATGCTTCAAAAAAATACTCATTTATTAATTTTTCTGTTTTTGAACGTGTTTCAGCTGGTTCCTTAGCTAACCATGATTGAACTACAGATTTTATATCAGTATCTTCATCACTAAAATAAAATATTATAGACTAAAAAATGAATAATTAAATTACAAACCTGAGAAAAATCATTCCCATTCGAGAAATTGTTGCAGGTGAAGCACAACTTAAATCATGTGTTTCAAAAAGAAAATTAACATTTGGTCCAAATTGTATACGTTCACCAGATGGCATTGTTAATAAACGATTATCATCAAGTACAGAATTTAATGATTCAACCCATTCAGGATCAACATCCCCATCACAAACAATCCATGATTGAATTTCTATTTTCAATAAAAAAAAACAACATATATTTTATTTCGAAATATAAAAATTTCTACCAAGTGGCTCTTTAACAACTGCACGTGATGCTGCTGTTAATACACCATCCGACCATTCTCTTGTATCAATATCAATATGTCCAAGTAATTGTATTCTCGGCATTGATTTTGGATTCATAATATATGTTCGAACTGTTTGATCTATTTTTAGCATAGCATGTTGAAGCATTTTCCATAAAACTGATTTTCCTGAACCAGATGGACCAACAATAACAACACCCATACGTTGTCGAAGTTGTTCATAAAGTTCAAGTGCTTTACGAATCTAATTTCAACAATAGTATGAATCAAAAAGAAAAAAACGAAACAATTAATATTACCTGTATATCATTTATTAATAGATGATGTTCTTGATATACTTCATGTAAAGCTTGTCGTAAATTTTCATATTCAATATCTCGTAAATCAATACCAGGAAATATATCTTGTAAAAGACCATCAAATCGTTTCGAATCACCAAAAGTTAATTTTGATAAAGTATTTATACGAGATGCTTGTACAACTAATTGAGATTCATATTTTGATGAAATTTCAACTAAAATAAAAATATTATTTTCAGTTATTTTCCATTCATTATTTTTACATACCTTTATTAGCTCTAGCATTTCTTAATAATGTTCCACAACCTTTTAAAACAGTTTTTAATGCTCTTAAACCCCAATCATAATGTTGTTGTGTTGTTAATAATTCTTTACTTAAATTAAATAATGCAACAAGTTTTCTTGCTAAAACATTTGCATTTTTAAATCCATCAGAATAGAGAAGAACTTCTGCAATAAGTTCATTATTTGGTTTTGACATAGCTACAGGTCGAAATAATTGTTTTAAATTATCAGGTAACTTTGATCGACCACCATAACCTTTTCCAGCTGGATTTAATGTTACAAATATACCTGAATTTGGATTTATTTCAATTTTTCGATCAAGTAATGTTAATGATGATGCACCTGTTTTTAATGCATCTTGAATAACTTGAATTTGCATTGATACAGCTGATAATACAGCTTCATCCAAACGATTAAATTCATCAAAACAACCCCAAGCATCTAATAAATATAATTATAAAAACGTTTTCTTCTTATAGAAAAAATACATACCAGATTTACAAATACCAATAAATATTCGACCAATTGATTTAACATCAATACCCTAAATAAAATAGAATTTGACTAATTTTTATTTTAAATCTTAATAGAATTACTTCATCACAATTAAATACAAGTACTTGTCGACCAAATGTTGAACCAAGAGCTTTAACAGATTCGGTTTTACCTGTACCAGCTGGTCCATACTAAAAATAAAAAATAATTGAATCACAAAAACAAAAATAAGAAATATTCTATACTGGATTTCCACCAAAACCCATATGCATTCCTTGTGTTAAAGTTAAATAACATTTATCTGTTAATGGTGTATGTACAAGTTTTTGTGCATTTCCTTGATATTCATATGTATAATTAAATTGTGCATCGACCATTCTAATAATAGCTTTATTATTTTCTAAATAAAATCTTAATTGTTTTTGCCATAACCAATCATAATTATTTTTTATTCTTGCATCTCGAAGTTGTTGGACAACATCCATATTATGAACTGTATCCATAATTAATGCTTTATATTTTAAATCTGTTACAACACCTTCAATTGAATCAGTGTTTACATCTACGGTCGTATATTTTTCAAGTACTTGTTGAATATTAGTATAAAATTTATCTAATTGTCCATTTTTAATTGCTTCTTCACATCGTTCAGTAAATATTATTGATTCAGCTAAACATGAAATCTATCGAAAACAATAAATATATAGAGATAGAGAGTGAGAAATAAAATTTTATTTACTTGTGAAGGATATTTTTCAATAGGTATTTGTCCTAATTGTTTTTTAGATTCTTGTAATGCATTAATTAATAATTGTTGTAATGTATTAATCATTTCTTTTGATAATTCTTTAAGCCATTCTTCAACCGATGTTGTTATATGTATTTTTTTTGTTAACGGAACATGTTCACCATCTAATGAACACATTGCTAGAATATTTTGATTTGTTTCATCAAATACAACACTATGAATACCAGCAAAAAGTTTTTTTAAATGTGTTTGAATAACTGTTGGATTTGTTGATTGACCAAGAATTTCTAATAAATCATCATCACCAATAAAATAAAAACGTGGAAAAATTGAACGTTTTTCCTAAATGAAGAGAAAAAAGATAATAGAATAAGAAGAATTATTTGTTTTACTTCAAGAAGTTCGTTTAATGCTTTTTGACAACGACCTAATTGATCAAGCATAGATTTTAACATGTTTGATAGATCTTTACGTTGTGCAAATATAACTAAACGAGGATTTGATGAAATTTCAGACATTATATCACGAAATTCTTTATCAACACCACGAAATCGTCCTTGTTCTTTTGGTAAAGCACCTAAAATAAAACAAAAAAAAGTTTAAATAGTACTTATTTGTTCATAGTTACCTCTGCCAAATATAGGTTCAAGATAGACAAATTTACGTTGAATTTGATTGAGAGTATGAAGACATTCATCGAGAATACCTAACCGTTGTTCCCATATTTGCGCTGGTCCCTCTAAAAATATTTGAAGTTAAATACCAGAAATATAAAACTATGCAAGAAATAAAGAATCAATATAATATCTGATTTATTTTACAGAACTAATTTCAAGTCAAATACGATCTTGATAAATGTACAATATTAGTATTTAATCGATCAATTTTTCTTTTTGTGGATAGCTTTTTCTATCATATATTTAAAGAAAGGAGAAGGAATCAGAAGTAGCTGACCGACTAACTGACTTACAATACGTTAGCATACCTATTTATAGATACATGCGGAAAGAACAAAGAGATAAATGATGGGCGGATCAGGATCCGTCACACCATCTAGCAGTTCATACAGTGGTTAGCGCTATATTTTACGATTATTATTTTTTCACATTTGGTTTGGTAACGAGTTAATTGAGATGATAATCGTTCCGTTCAAGAACAATAACATTCTCTTTAATACTATTTTCTAGATTTAAATTTAGTCTTTATTGATATCATAATACAGTCAAATATCAGAACTATTTCTCAATAGAAAATCATACCGAAATTTTTATAATATGGTGAATCTTTTAATGAAGATAAAAGACTTTGATTATCTCCAATTTGTGTAAATAAATCTTTCCAATCTTTAATAATTTGTATTTTTTGTTGTTTTATATCAATATAATCTGTTAATAAAAATTGTGCACCAGCACCCCAAGTTTCTAATTCATATAAAGCTTCACGAATTGTATGTTCAGCTTGTGCACGTGCATTTAAATCCTAAAAGAATTCAATGAGAAAAATTTCTTTTTGTCTAAATTAACAAACTTTAAGTTGATTTGAATTATTCATAATTTCATCTTTAGCTTTTAATATATCTCCAAATGTTAATTTTTCTAATGTAATACCACGTGGTATTTGTAATATTCGAAATAATTCTATCCAATGATCAGGTGATAATGTTTCTCCTCGAACCCATTTAAATAAAGGTGTAAGTAATCGATAATTTTCAATATCTTCTTGTATACGAATATTCATATTACTTGATGAATTTTTTTTTGACGATTTTGTTGATTCATTTGATGATAATTCTTTTAATTTTTCTTGCCATTGAGCAAGAAATTCATCAAAACGATATGTTTTACTACGAAAAGTAACCCAATCTTCTTTAGCTAAAACACCTAAATCTTCTTGAAATTCTTCATAGATTCCCCAAACATTTTTAATACGTGTAATATCTGTATAAACTTCATCTAAATCATGAAATTCTGGTTCATTCATACCAAAGTTTTTAAATTCTTCACTAAAATTCAGAAACAAAATATGAATTAATAAAAGAATTTCATTTATTTTTTAAATTTTTACATCATTTTTTCTTTTTGTTTCACCATCTCTTGAATTTCTTTTTCTCTTTCACGAACAATTTTTAATGAATCTCGACATTTTTTTTCATCTTCCATATCTTGTTCACGAGGTTGAATTTGTTTCCATCGTGATTTCATTTTATCCGAATCATTTAAAAATGTTTCATAACGAGATTTTAAATTTCTTTTTAAAACATCCTTCTGTTCACCTATCATATGTATATGTGAATCCATCATTGTTTCAAATTTATCTAATTTTAATTGTAATTGTACAAGTTGATCATGACCACCACCAGCAACTGAACGTAATAATTTATTTTTTGATTCAAGACGTTCATATAATGGTAAAATATTTTGACGTTTAGATTTTAATTCATCATGTTTTTTATACGATGAACCAAGTTCTTCATGTGTTCGTGGACGATCATTTAATGTTTCAAGACCTTCATTAACAAATGAATTAATAGTTACAGCATCACGTGTTATTGATCGTTTTAAATGTGTTAACATAGAATCATTTAAACGTCGTATTTGATTTTCTATGGTTAATTTAAGAGGATTTATATTTACCAAAAAACAATCATATCGCACTTCACTAAACAATGTATATGACTTATATGAAGAAGATTTTCAAAATATTTCTTTTACTTACCTAGGTAATTTCTCTGCATCTTGTGTACGAATTTTTAAAATTCGAAAATTTTTTTCCCAATCATTTACATCTAATAAATATTTTTCAACAAGTTCTTCAATATCAACTTGTCCTAATACAATCCATTCTTTAAATTGTTCTAAACCATGTTCTAATCTACCAAATAATTCATTTGATGCAAGAAAACATGCAACAATATCTTTACTATGTCTTGATATAATATTTTCATATATTAATCTTTTCTTTGACGACGATGTATCTCGACAACCATTATATGTTAATGGGTATGTTAAAAAATTTTTCATTTCATTAAAATAAGTTATTTTAATTGTTTCTATACTTGATTGTGTTTCAGCAGAATTTGGTAGTTTATATTGAATAGAGTTATCACTAAAAAAATAACAAATTAATTGGATCAATATTTCGAATGAGTTTAATTACCCGAAAACTAGATCTAATTTAATATCAGGTAAGTTTTCATTGAAAGCTTTTAAACCAATAGAATATTGAAGATCAAGTGCTTTATATAATTGTCTATCCCAAAAAGATCTCCATGCTTTCATATTATCTGCTGAATAACCTTCATTAATTAAATTTTCCATGATTTTTCGTATTTCTTTTGTTTGATCATTCCATTTTTGTCGTTCACGTAATAAATCAGTATTCATTAATGAACAAACAATCTGTTGAATAGTTGAATGATAACGACGTAATTTTAAATTTTCAGTTTTAAATTTTTCTGCTGCTGCACGAAGTGTTAATATATAACGTGATAATTGTTCAGGATTCTCCCAAGTTATTTTAATACCTGAATCATTGCCAGCTCGTTCTTTAACAAAATGAAATTTATTATAAAATACACTGAAAAAAAGAGCAAGATCTTACGAGATAGTTTTTGATCTTTAACAAGTCGTTCAAAATTTTTAGCTAAATCGAGCATCATAGGTTGTTGACTTGAAATCATTTCTGAATCGATTGTATTATAAAAATGGGCTACCTACACATATGTATATATCTATGCATATTTAATGCTTTTGTTTAAAATTAAAAAACTTACAGCTTGAAGTTCAATTCCATATTGAGAAAATTTTTTACCAATTTCTACCCATTTAGTAATTTTTGATGGTATTTCATAATCGAGTGATGATAATTGTCTTACTTCATTTAATAAATTAGTTAATCTATCACCATAAAGTACACGTAATTTTCCATCACGTGAATCAATTTCCATTAAACGACCACTTGTTTCAAGACTTAATGCTTGTGATGGATCATCAATTGCACGTATTGTATCTTGACACCATTCTTTAAATTTATCTTTTCTCCACTTACTTAAATCTTGTTTAAGTTGTTTAGCAGATGAAGCAACACGTGCAAAACCAGATAAATCACTTACTAATTTAGTTCCATCATTAATAATAGTATTTACCTTTGTAATAAAAGCAAAAAAAAAACGTTAAAAAGAACTAAATAGTTATATATTTTATTACTTTTGCTTCGATCTGTCGACTTGTATCAAGTGCTATTGCAATTGCCGTACGATTGCCTCCTTGTGTATTTGATTTTTTTCCTCCACTAGTTAAATTCTGAAAATCATCTGTTGATGTTTTTAAATCACTTTCGAATTGTTTCAAAAGTAATTCCCTTTCTGGTGCTAATTCTTGTCGTATTGTATCACGTTGAATTAAATCAAAATAACGTTTAAAATCACTAAGCATCTGTTGAGGATCAGAACGTATCTTTTGAAAATGTTCACGTAATTGTCTAGCTATATCACGATCTGCTTGTGACATTATATTCTCGAACTGATCCATTGCAGAATTCCATTGTGGATCTGTATATGGATTAAATTGTATTGGATTAAGATTTGAAAATGGTGCAAATACAATATTTGGTGAAAAATTTTCTTTATTCATTGATGGATTAAAACGTAAACTTTGATCGTAAGATGAACGAATACTTATTATTTGATTTAAACGTTTTTTAAATTGAATTAAATATGTTGCTTGAAATGGCTCACCTTTCCATGGATGTGGAGGATAATTACGCCAATAGATACTAGTTAATTGTTCAACAGCCATTGACCATCGTTCACATATATTAGCTCCATTACGTAAATGTTCACGATTTTTTATTGAATCTTTTGAATCTGACCAAAAATCAATATTTGATAATTGTTTTTGAACAGATTGCACAAATGCATTTGATGTTATTGTTAATAAATGTTTCATACGTTGTTCAGGATATTCATCATATTCAACTTGTCTCCATATTTCATCATAAACATCTAAAATATAACATACAAAAATTCTACTAAGGACATAGATTTTTGTATATTTATTATACCTTGTGTTTTTTCTACAACATCGACGAGTTCTAGTAGTGTTAAACTAAAAATTTAAAAGAAATATATGATTGAAAGTTTTTCTAAATTATTACTTTTCAAAATTTTCAAAATTTCCTTTGACTGGATCGAATAATTTAAGAAAATATTTTGCTCGTTCTAAATCATTTGTTTTAGTTGATGCACTTTTTGCAATATCATGCCAATAAGTGATTTCATCTTTTGGTTGAGATATAATTGCCATTGATGATGATGAACTACCATGTGTTTTCTTTCCTGATGAACGAAGTACTTGTTCAAGTTCATTTAATGATGTTTGAATTTGTTGAGTAGCTGCTTGATTTGATTTATTATTATTATTATTGTCACGTAATGCTGGTGTAAATACAGATTTAATCATATAATATAGAGAATCTAATGGTGAATCAATCATTGATGATAAAAATATACTTGTATGAACATTATCTGATGTGATCACCTCAGGTCGAAGTTTATATAGAACCAAACATTGTATACCCTCAACAACTTTGATCTAAAATTTATTATTTTGATAGAAAAAAACAGAGAATTAGTTTAATATAATAAATATACTTCATTTGAAAGATCAATTGAACGTTTGTTACCACGTGTTGCTGAAAGTAATGGACAATTTTTATCATCAAGAAAACTATTTAATGAACGATGATCAGATAATGATGATAAACTATCATATTCAATACCAAAATAATTAGCAATTGTAGTTAATACATGAGTTTTCCGTGAATCTTCCGGCATGTTTAAAATAGAAAAAAATTTTGTACGTTTCTATAGCTGATTATTTTTCATGTTAGTCATACGTTTTTTATCGCTGCTTAGTAACATATTAATGTTCTTCCGTATTATCATAGAGTGACATCTATAGATAATTTTTCAAATAAGAATTCAAGTAAAGAAAACGAATATAAATATAAAATTAAATTTATGAATTTATAATTAAAAAAATATTTTTTTTCATGTTGAAAGATGAGTCATATGTTTTTTTGAATATCATATAAATAGTAGTAGTGTATGTTAATTTGATCTGTCTGAAAAAATGGCCGATACAGGCTGGTGTTGGACCACTTTGGGCTTCTTATGCTCAACCTTTTTTTACTATGTATTATTTTCTAAAAACCACTAGCTAATGCCTCGACGAGCTTCCAAACAAAATCGTAACGGTGCTAAAAATAGTACTGGTACAGAATCCCTTCGTCTCGCTATCAAAGGTAAGGTCAATAAAAATATCTATTTCTTTATAATTTAACCTTGTGTTTATTTTAGATTTTAGTGTATATGATTATTCACGGTCATCAAAAGATTCACCACAAAATAATTTACGAACAACATCGAAATTAACTCGTGAATGTAAAACTTTATTAGATGAACAAGATTGGTATGAAAAAGATTTAAGTGATTTTGATGATCCACAATTATCTGATGAAGAACATGAAGGTTGATATGCATATATGAATATTTTTTTTTAATAAAATTTTTATTTTAGTTCAACAAGAAATCATTCGATCAAAATATAAACAACCTACAAAACATAGATCTTCAATAGATAATAATTCTGATGGAATTGATTATCCTATTGATTTATGGTTTATAATTGCAATGTATATTTCACCGGAAGATATTGGTAAATTCTCATTAATTTGTCGAACATCAAATCATGTAATTAATACTGTTTATTTTTGGATGCGTTTATTTCGAAAGTAAAAAAAAATAATATTTAAATAAATTTCAAATATTTATGTATTTTTTTTTGTTTTCAATAGACATAATAAAATAGAAGCAAATAAAATTAGTCGAATACTTGTTCATGAACATTTATCAATAATTCGTACACATGTTATTAAATCATTATATCAAGTATATCCACTATTTCAAGATCGTTTAAATAAAACTGATACTATACAAAAAGATCCACATTTTCTTCGTTCATCACGATGTGTACGTATTTGGTATTCGAAAGGATTAGAAACAACAACACAACGTGAATCATATAATTATTATTTTGAATTTCGTTTTGATAATATTAAACAATCAAAACAACAACAACAAATTCAAATTCAAGCTTTATCACCAATACTTCAAACAAATAATCAATATATTATTGATAAAGATTGTTGTATATTACATTTAATTTGTTCAAATTTCGTACCAATTGGTCCTTATATGGGTATGATATTATCACAAATAACATTAAATGTTAGTAGTGATTATCGATATCATAAATTAAGAATGTTATTTGATTCATCAAGATTATGTTTACAAACATCAAAAAAATATAATGATTCAGTTGTTATTATTGATCCAATTTTATGTTTAAAAGTTTATAATTGGTATAATAGTCCAGCAAGTTTTGATTAAAAACCAAAAAAAAATGAAATAAAGTGGCATATTTATATATATGATTTTCTTTTTCTGTGATCTTAGCTTTTTTCTTTTTTTTTGTTTATGTAATACAGTACATTTTTCTTTACTTATTTATTTGCTTTGATTCTTCGGTTTTTCATAGCTTTTTTGTAAATTATTTTACTATATATGTACAGGTGTAGGAAACTTAAAAATGTGTTTTTTGTATGAAAATATGGTTTTCTTTTCTGTGTGGTTTGCTTTGATATTAATAATAAAACTGGAAGATTATTAATTAATCAATATATGCATTGATATCTTGGGTATGAGTGGATGGATAAGTAAAATATTCAAGCTCAAACCCACCCCTCTTGGTTTTAGAAATCGTTTATAAAACGGCCTTGATTCTATGATAATATTGAAAACAAAAATGTTTTAAATTGATATATTTCTTGAAGATTAAAATATCACTTTAGAATTAATTGTCATCAATGATGAAGTAAAAATCTGTGTCATTTAATCTATACTTTTGTAATATGTTATTTTTTCACATTTGTTTTTATCTTTCTTTTTTTACATTCGTCATCATTAAAACTTAATATAAAATCAACGTGGATTTACGTTTTTTTTATCATTCATTTTCATACAATGTCATTCTTTTCTTTATTTATAACGTTGGTTCTTATATCTGTTGTTCATAGTGGAACAATTCGTGATATCAATAATGATAGTTCTTGTGAAACACATATTAGTAAGCTTGATACATGCAAAGCTATAATAAGTTTTTCTGGTGATTGTTATTCAAGTACAGTTGATATATCAAAAACTGAATATGCAAAATGTCTAACAAATTCATTTTTTTGGTCTTATCCACTTAATAATATGACATTAATTATTGGAACACAATTTACTCAACAACAGCAACCCTATACAATCTTGATTGATAATGAACAAGTAATGTCTACTGTTTCACACGTTTATAGAATAATTAATGATAAAGAAACAGAAGTAACAACACAAGAAAAATCCTTAAAACAACATTCTGATACAAATTATCAAATTATACTTAAATTTCAAGGTCCAACAAAATTAGGTCGTTATGGTGTAAACATTAATTATGAATCTTATCAAAGACTTTAAACTTATTAATTATTTTTTGATTTATATAATTTAATTGCTTCTTCTAAAATCATAGTCATATGAGGGTATCGGTGGATGTGAGTAATTAGAATATATGTGATACACTCACACCCTAATTCTAGAATTTCAGATGTATCCAAGTAAATAAACTATTTGATTTACAAATCGATGCTTTTCAATGAAAGAACAATATGTGAATATATACCATGACTTAGTCAATAACTAAGTCATGATTTATTATAATAATTGGTTCAAACCATTCAAAACACTGATCATCATATGTTTTTCCTTCATAAATATCGCTCGCTTATTTCATAAATTATGAATAGTTAAGTTCTTTATGTTTCATAAGATAAAATGTGATAGTTTTCAGAAATAAATTTTAGTTGAATTTAAGCTACTTCTAAAAGATAACACAAACATATTGATTTTTTCAAAATGGATAAATAGAAGTACTATAATTTAATTCTCAAAAACACGAAGTCTTGTTGAATATCTTCAGGTTTTTATTTTCAAAATTGGATGATACTGAAATGCCTTCAATAGATTTTTGTCATCTATATGCAGAAAACATTCTTTTATTTACTTCTATGTGCCAATGTAGGTTCACACGTGAAGAAAGAAAACGAGAAAGAAGATCAGTATGAAAAGAGAAGAAGATAAAAGAAAAGAATAATAAAAATAAAAGATGTTACAATATCGTTTAACGACCTCACGCGTATAAATATATATATAACAGTGTTTGTAGTATAGAGGATGAGAGAGGTATAAAAGAGTTAACGGATGAATGGAAGCGTATATAATTTATTCGTGTATAATTTTTCATTTATAGTTTTATTTGTTGGTTTTCTTCTTCATGTAGTTTCGTTTCTCAGGTCTGTTAATATAATATATATTCACTATAAGTGTATAAATTTATATGTATAAGTATGTAAGACAGTAGTAAAAGGTTTCGAAGAGTACATAATTATTTTTTAAACTAGTTTTTTCTGTTAACTTACTTAACGTAGTATTGAAGAATTTTCAGTCAATCGATTTAGTAAGCGAAAACATATTATACACTTATTCTTCAAAAATATTTGACTATTTGGTAGATATATGAACTTTCCAATAAAAAAAGGCTATGCATAGCAGAACTGACTGATTTTTGAACATTTTCTCACTTTGTCCGACACAGTAAAGGAAAAATGAGCAATATATAGCACAAAATATAGGATTTATAGGAAATATAGATCGAATTCGACCCCAGCTAAGTCAGTGATGTATATTTAACAAATATGAAGAAGCCAAGGGAAATACTTATAACAGAGAAAATAATGTGAATGAAGATAAAAAGAACAATCTCGAAAAAAAATTCTTATACTATTAAATGAGACATTCTTTTCATTCATTTATAGATATTTTTTCGTGAAGTAGTCCACATTACAACAAAAAATGACAATTGCAAATCGACGTGTCAACATGCAAAGAATGCAAAATGTTCTCCTTATTTGGTTAGACATCAATATTAATGTTTATGATGTTGATTGTAATGATAAGATGAAGCAATTGAAACGTGTAGTTAACAACCTAAACACATTTACAGATGATAAACAATGTC
The DNA here is from genome assembly GCA_905250115.1 of Adineta steineri. Lineage (NCBI taxonomy): Eukaryota > Metazoa > Rotifera > Eurotatoria > Adinetida > Adinetidae > Adineta > Adineta steineri. Next base: position 484,534 of record CAJNOI010000007.1, on the reverse strand, counting down.
TTGAATTTATTCAAAAAAATACTAACAACAAAATATGTATGGTTGTTTCTGGTTCACTTGGAAAACGTATTGTGCCTCATGTGCGTGACATATCCCAAGTAGACAGCATTTTTATTTTTTGTCACAAACAAGATTTGTATAAACAATTGGCCGATGGATGGTTTAAAATAAAAGGAGTCTTCACAGATATAACATCAGTCTGTGAAGCTCTTAAAAAAGCTGCTCGCCAATGTGAGCAAGATGCTACATCAATCAGCATTGTAGAACCAAACAAAACGGATCAATTAGATCCATCATTTATGTATTCTCAGGTCTTAAAAGAGATCTTGTTAACCATTGATTTCGAAGAAAAACACATTACAGAATTTATTCAATATTATCGTGGAACATTAGCTAAAAATAGTATTGATTCTCGTACAATTGAAGAATTGAAAGGCTATCGTAAACAACAACCTATTTGGTGGTATAGCTCTAAATGTTACTTATATTTAAAGCTCAATGAAGCATTAAGATTAGCCTAAGAACAATACGAATGGTAAGTTATTTTAAATAAAATAATTATATTTTTACTTAGATTTGCGATGTTATCGCCAAAATTGACGATTACTCGCCAATGTTTCCTGATTATGATGGCATGGACACCACAATATACAATTATAAATACAATAGTATACTGTGATCGTACATCATCGTATACGATCATATACGAGCATCGGAATTCTCATCCTGGGTAGTTACGATAGAGCCGACGAAATGAAAGCTAGACTGCTGTCAAATATACGACGTCGGAAACGCCGCTCGGAACCATTGACCTGGGATGGGCAACGATTCAGAAGCTCGGGTTTTTTATGAAAAAGTGGTAGATGCACTACCAATAGATCATTCTCAAATGGAAATTTATAAAAAAAAAACATCCAACAGTTGATAACGATGGTATAATTTTTTTTCTGTATTTTTTTTGTTTTTGAAAGAAAAATAAAACTGATGAAAAAAATATCTATGGAAACTCTGTTCTTGTTGAGAACATAATATGAGCAGTAACACTCGCTGGTGAGTTAAGCAATATATATTGAAAAGATATGTATTATAGAAAAGAAGCTCATGATTACATTATTGTTTGAACAAGTAGAGTTTCGTTATGTTAGATAAGAAGGAAAGATACTCAACAGAAACATAGAAGAATGAATTATTCTTTCTGTTCCAATAATAAAGAATAGTTTATACCATTGATAAACTCATCCATATAAAATGAATAGATTACCTGTATTTATATACTTATACATGAAAGTAATTGAAGAACAGAATCAATACTTTCATATATAAATAAACAAGTGACGCTCGTCTGCAGACTCACTTAGCTCTTTCTACTCGCATCCTACTCAGTGGTAAACATAGACATAGATCAAAACATATCTGAGCTGCCGGCGCTAGTGGCTTCTCGAATTAGCCTTTAACGAATAAGCGGAGTGTTAGTAATCTTATACGTAGGAATTGCCAACAGTTTATGATCGCCATACTCTGCACTGTAAGCAAGGAAACATTTGGATACCCATAAAATTGTATTACTCAAAAACTCGGTTTCTATCACTTCACGTCACTTCTTCCAAATAATACCACCCTCCATCAATCACCTGAGAAAATGAGGCGCACGCATGAAGTCCCCGCATCGAAATACCTCTAGAAATGTCTTTTGCTAAAAATCGATCTTCGATGTCTTTCTGATCCTGCAGACATACAAGCAATTAAGCAAGAAAACAATTTATTTCTGCGGAACTCTTCTCTACAAGAAAGATAATAAAACTATTCACGAGACAATCAATATGATAGAGCGAGTACCATGATTACATGAAAAAATATTGTTAAATATGATTTAGTTAAGTTTACTATACAGAAAAAAATTATTTTTCATGTAAATTGTATAATAACATACTATAAAGTACTAATTTCGATGAATATGCATCGATTTATAAATCAAATCGTTTATATAATTTATTTACTTGAATTCATCTGAAATTCTAGGATTAGGGTGTGAATATATAATATATATTCTAATTACTCTCATGCATCCTTAAGATATTTATAAAAGTCCTAAAATATTTGAAAATTGTATGATAGGTTTACAAGCTAAATGTGGAAGATTAGAAGATGGAAAAGCAATTAAATTATATAAATCAAAAAATAATTGATAAATTTTATTTATGATTTAAACTCTTTGATAAGATTCATAATTAATGTTTACACCGTAACGACCTAACTTTGTTGGACCTTGAAATTTAAGTATAATTTGATAATTTGTATCAGAACGTTGTTTTAAGGATTTTTCTTGTGTTGTTACTTCTGTTTCTTGATCATTAATTATTCTATAAACATGCGAAACAGTAGACATTACTTATTCATTATCAATCAAGATTGTATAAGGTTGTTGTTATTGAGTAAATTGTGTTTCAATAATTAATGTCATATTATTAAGTAGATAAGACCATCTTGCGGGTGCGAATATATCTTTTCCTAACCTCGACCACAACTACACCGGCACCCACACTCAAGATGGTCTCGCTTGCAAAGTAGCATTTTATTTAAAAGATAAGAAAAACTGTTTTTTTTGCATTATCATAAGATTTTTATGGCATCATTTTAGACTAAATAATATAAAACGATTGAAGAATCACTTTTTAATTAAAAAATATTTTCATGCTCAAAGCGTTAAAAGAAAAACACACTAATATCGTTAATTGCACTATTTATTTCTATCATAGTGATGAATGTATATCCAAACATCCCTGTAGGTAAAATCAAATCTGCTCGTCTCGACAGAACTTTTTTTGTTACAGTGTTGGACTATTCTTCGTTTTTCGAGTGTCCTTGGAGATATTTGCCTTCGCTCCACTCTGCATTGTAAATGCAGAAATAGTTTTATCGCAATCACTACATATGTAAGAGACGCAGTATCACTATAAAATCATAATCATACATTTATTATAACTAATTTATCTATTCATATTCATTCTCCAACTAACAGCAGAAAAATGAACAACATGAAATCAGTGGTTTATTTCATTTTAATCGTGGTATCCTTGACAATGTACTGCAGTGCACAATCATCGGAAGACTTTGATCAGTTCGTTGTTAAGCGTGCTTGTGTTCCTTTTGATGGGCTTTGCGAGAGTTCAAGCGAATGTTGTGGGTATAATGATCCTAATTCCGGCCATTGTGTTGTATGTCAAGCTTACGGCATTTTTATTACTTATGGACGAAAGCGTTGCGGTTGTGATGTTACTGGCAGTGTTACTGGTGATCCCGCAGCCGGAACAATTCTTAGTGATCGTTGTGATGGCCGTGATGCTTCTAAAACACGTTGTAAAACGAAGGTTGCTCCTCCTGGTCATCGTTATTATCGCGGTAAAAATTAAATTTACGATAAGCTTGGTATGTTACATGAACATAATGTTTCGATGATAACTCATCTGAAGAATATCGTGATATTTTATTCTATCATTTATATATTCTTCTTTGAGTTTATCACATCTAGTATTGTATAGTCTTGCATGATCGGAGTATGCTTTTTGTCTTCATAGGATATTTGGCACAAATAAAAGTCCACATCGAAAAATCGAACATCACTATCAACTATTACCAACATTATCAACTAGTTAGCTTCTCTCCACCTACCAATACTCGATTATTTCACTTCTTTATTTTTTCGCAAGTTTAAATTCTAATAAAATATATGCACTAATAGACTTCGGAGAGGTCTGAACTGTAAAGAAGATTTGAGGGTATGGGTGAGGGTGTGATTTGGTACTAGGTGAATACAGTATCCACATTTACACCCTTAAACAATGTTTTATTGATTATTTAAATATTGGTTTTAACCCTAAGCTATTACAAATAAGTCATATTATCATTCTTAAACTAAATAGACAATGAAGGAAAGTACTGACAAAATAATCTTAGTATGTCATAAAAAATTATTTGATAAAACTTAAAAGCTATTTAACATCAAAAACTTATATATGGTATTAATTATAATAAGCATCTATAATATACAATCGAATTTTTTGTCAACATTATTTATCAACTCAAAAATAATATTCTGGAAAATATTAAATATTTCATAAAACAAACAATCGAATTGATTAAAATATTTTAGAATGAACTCTTATCAAGGAGAGAAAAGCGAGACTTCATCTACTTCAGAACTGTTTTGAAGTACGATGGGAGTATAATGGAAATACAAAGAGAGTACGGAAGTATTAAAGTCTCGTTTTTCCCCCTTGATTAATTCCGATACTCTGCTTATGTGAATATATGACTTATGTAGATAGTTGTGGAATTTCTACCTTTTTGAATAAGTATAATGATGAAAACATTTATAAATATAATAAATAACAAAACACAAAAAATATCTTCAAAGTATCAAAATATGATAATTATCATTTTTCTTTCTATTCATTGGTTTCTTTTAATTTTATCTACATTATAAAGGTAAAGCTGATTCTAGATTTTTGACAACTGATATCAACACTGATCAAGACAAATCAAATCTATTCAATTGGCATTTTACTTATATAATGGTACCATTGTTATATCTATTTTCATCAAATTAGTTACACTATATTAATGATTATATTCTCTTCTATTAAATTACTATTCATATTGGATATATTTGGAGAAAAAACAGAAACAAACTGACATAGGGAATTTCAGAGAATTGAAATTAATAATTTGACAAGTACAAAATAGATGCAAGAAAGTAGATCAATTGGATTCTTTACGTAACAATTATTTATTAGTGAACAACACTTAAGAAAAGTCTGTCATTGAGATTAAATCTATATCTTTTGTATATCTTTCTAATATTCTAATCATACTTGCACAACATATATATGATATTTAAAATATTTTCTTTTACTTTTCAAACTATTCTAATAAACAATTTATCACAATTAAATAATCAAAATCAGAGAAATGAAGAAAACTGCAATAATGTGTGTAGTTATCGATTTTATTTCTTATTGTGTATGGAACACTGTTTGCATCTTTCATCGAATGATTTATTTCTGATCTTTTCAATATAACAAAATTTTTCGTTTCTTTTTTTTCGAATATATTTCATCTACACACTTAGCCGAAAGTGACCGTATATTTAAAAAAAGTAAAAAGATTCAAGGTAACAAACAGATGACAAGTGATTTTACAAAAAAAGGGAAAAATTTTCATATTTCTTTAAATGAAATTCATTTAAAATAGATAAAAGATAAGAATGATGAACTTTATCTATTATTTATCCGAAAATTTGATTATTATAGGATATCTATTATGGAATAGACCTTGAATTTTTATTAAGATTTAAATAGCTGAGAGTCAAATTACTATGAATACGAAAAGTTTTCTTTGTCATGACACAAAGATTGATGGTTGTCAATAAAACGACTAGTTTCACATTAAATAGATATTTTAGAAGGTCTAGTACATTTGTTAATTGTTCACTTCATTAATTCACTAAAGAGTGCAGAAGGATTTTTTTTTCTTATGGAATTAATTACGAGGAAATATTTCTGTGTATTCATATAATTATTTATTCCAGAGCTTCCTATACAATATACATTAATAGTCAGAGTAAAACCCATGAAAATAAGAAATAATCAAGATAATATTTGTTGCAAAAAAAATCTTTTTATATGAATTAGAAAAATCTAATGTTTATTTTTCTCTCTATAAAATATTTTATTCTATAAAAATAAATATATTAAACAAGAATAATTTCCAATTTTTAACAAATAATTTTTATTAATAAAATCATTTTTCTTAATATTTCTATTGAAATATTCTTCCCATTTCAACTTATTTGTTTTCTTTTAAATGAGATTTTCAAAATAACTTGTTTACAACAACTTATGCTTAATCATCGTTGAATTCTTTTTTTTTTAACTCAATATTATTATCGATGCTTGATAATTATTTATTATAAAACTGCTTTATTAGAATATTTTATAAATAAAAAATCAGATGAAATATAAAGGAATTCCTCATATATATTCAATGCAGGTTTACGAAGACTTTCAACTACATTTTCTTTGCCTTTTTTCCATAAAAAAAGAATAATAATATTAATCAACTCTTTCATTTCTTATCATTTTATTTATTGATCAGATACACAAATCCATAAATACCTTTTCAGTTACAATTAGTTGTAAGAAAACGTTTGTTGTAATAAATTTAATATAAATAGTTGAAATGATCAGAGATTTATTGATAAACAAGAAAAAATTAATTATTACTTTACTAATGTCTAATTATGGCATATTCACATTGAGTGTTTTCGATCATATTTCATACTGTCAAATGTTTGAATAAGAAGAAACAATGTTTTGTTTTTGTCATCATTAAACAATCTATCAAGACATTTGCAACACTAATAATAAAATTATTATATTTATCTGCTATTCTTTTCAATTATTGATACAGATTTCGATCTAAAATAATAATAAGAAAAATGAGTATTTATATCGAAATAAAATATTTTCTGTTTTTTTTATTTCAAATTGAACATAAATAATATTTCACTTTTATATTTTATATAAGAAAAAAGCAAAAAAAAGATTTGATTTTGTAAATAAATATTAAATTAAATCACTTATTTAATCTTAAATTAAAACAAGAAAATATCAAAGAAAAAAACAATATTTATTAAATGAGAAATTTTCTTATAAATCTTTAATCAAATAAAATCAATTAAAAGATAATAAAGTTTGTCAATTTTTATTTAAAGAGGAAAAAATTAATCTCAAATTATTCATTTAATTATCAAATATTTCAGTCAATTTAATATACGAAGAAGAAAACAAAATCTTTAAACAAACTGTTCCTCATAATTAATATGAAAAAATTCATTTTTTTAATAAATAAATTGAATAGATTAAATAATTCTATCGATCAAAGTTAATTTCATTAAATCTGATGTGTTGTTTATGTCTTTTGTGGAACAAATAAAACAAATTACATCGACAGGATTGAATCTCTATCGAAATAAAACCATTGGGACCATTTAATGAAACTAGATTGAAAATATCTCTTTTATTCAACCATATTACAACTTTTGTATTAAATCGAAATATTTTCATTTTATTATAAAATAAATTTCGATATTTATTAAAAAATTATTTATCAATTCAAAGAATCTTTCTTTTTTTATTCAGACAATTAAATTAGATTAAGAAAAATTTTGTTTAATCATTATGATTATCTTCTTCAATAAAATCAGTCAAATCGAGAAAATAAGAAAAATTATATATTAATTATTTAAATTCATATTATATTAGAATCAAGAACAACTGAAATATTTAATTAACAAAATTGACCAATACACTCACTTCTATTTGTTTCATTTATTAATTATTTTTCTCAATTCTAACAGCAACATTTATTCACATTTATTTTTAATTATCATATAGAAATGAAACAATTTTATTCTAAATATTTTATTTAAATCATGAAATTTGATGTAAATGAATTATTTATTTCTTTTTATAACAAATCTTGAGGAAGTGGGTATGGTCGTGGATAAATATCCATATATAATACCCACACCTACAGCCTCGATTCACGATCACGACCGCCCTCGAGTTCTACTGCGTTCCAGAAATTCAAAGATTACATGATTAAGGTCAGTTCCGATTCAATCCTCGCCATGGGCGGTGCAGCTTCAGTTTTTTAGGGTATGCAATAAACTTTTAAACAAGGCTGTACAGTGTACACCCTTCCACATACTGATGGGTTCTGCAGAGTACAGTAGAAACTTTCTTTATAAACCTAGTTTTTTCAAACTCATGGCGCTAAAAGTTTGCATACTAATTCATCAGAGAGTAAATTAAGAATCGTATAACAGGCTAACGTTTTTTCTTGAAAACAAATTTACTCAAAACGAGTAATCAAAGACTCATGTTCGTCTTTCTAACTGTCTTCGTTCACTGATCATTGGATGTGAAACTTGATACTCGCATAAAAGTTTTTCGAATGTTTTAACAGCTGCTTCTCTTTGAAAGAACTATAGGCGTAAGAATCTTCTTTCATTTTTAACTCTTCGAATGATTGCTAGTGCTACTAAATATGTATTAATAGCAGAAAAAATCAATTTCTGTTCAAGAAAAATACGCATTTTTTTATTTAATTTTAAAATACGTTTTTTCTTTCATCTTTTTTTTGATATAAAATGGGTTACAATGATATCAATACTGATTTGATAATGTTTTTGTATATTTATTAATGCTAAAGATGATAACCGTTCTTGTCCAGCTGTAGTTCTACTATACGTTAATAAATTAAATTTAAATTAAAAATAAATTGAATTTCACGAAAGACAAACAATAAAAAACAAATGAAAAATTGAGTTTTATTGGAAACAAGAAGCAGAAAAAGATTCGTCATTATGGTCCACTAATTATTTGCTAATTAATACAACCTTAATTCTTTCCATGAAAATAGATAACAATCATTCAAGTATCAGCTAATCAATTTTAAAAAGACGAGACTTAATCTAAGGCTACATTAGTATTGTCCATCGAACGTGAAATTTTGAATAGTTTTTGCTCTGAAAGGAGGGCGTCAAGAATAATAAAAAATGATTATGTATCACTTAAACGATTCCATGTCAGATATGTAGGGTGCGGAATACATCCATCAAAATAACAAAATATAGATTTATAAGAGAATATTGATCAACACTCCTATATTAACGACGAGATTGTATTAAATATATGTATACTGAATTAGACAGTTTTACTCTAAACTACAAAGAAAACAGAAAAGATTTTGAAATGCAAAAAAAGTCTATTGTATATCCAAATTTTTTTCAGGCGACGCAACTGCTAACTCGTTGCTTGGCGGCGCGCCACCCATGAATCCTCGCCCACGTATAGTGTAGTGAGTGTCTACAAGAAAACGTGTAAGTGAACAAATAATATAAACACGGAGAGAAAAGCAGTTACTCTATTTGGTTGTAATCCATCGGCCAAATGTTTTGTTCCAACAACCCCCATTACGTTGGACCTGAGATCTAGCGTGGTGAGTGTCTAGATGAACAAGTGCAGATAAAGACATGGCCTAGATAAACAGAGGATGATAGTTACTCTATTGTCCCGCAGTCCATCAGCCAAATGTGCAGCGCCGACATCTCCGATTTCATTGTAATCAAGATCTAGTGCGATAAGTGTCTAGAAAAAAGTAGAAGCAAAGATATGATATATATAAACAGAGAATGGCAATTACTGTGTTGCGTCGCAGCTCATCACCTAAATGTTCTGCACCAACAGGTCCGATTTTATTGTGACTTAGATGTAGTGTGGTAAGTATCTAGATGAAAAAGTGTAAGTAAACACATGATATAGATAAACAGAGAAAGACATTTACTGTATTGTGTTGTAATCCACCAGCCAAATGTTGTGCTCCGAAATCTCCAATTATATTCCACGAGAGATCTAGTGTGGTGAGTGTCTAGATGAAATAGTGTAAGTGAAGACATGATAAAAATGTAGAGAGAAAGACAGTTACTGTGTTGTGTTGTAACCCAGCTGCCAAATGTTGTGCTCCAACATCTCCGATTTTATTCCTCGACAGATTTAGTGTGATGAGTGACTAGATGAAAAATGCGTAAGTAAAGATATGATATAGATGTCGAGAGAAAGACAGTTACTGTGTTCTGTTGTAATCTATCACCCAAATGTTGCGCTCCAACAACTCCGATTCTATTCCTTGAGAGATCTAGAGTCATGAGTGTCTAGACGAAAAAGTGTAGGTAAAGACATGATAGAGATAAAAACAGTTACTGCGTTTTGTTGTAATCCATCAGCCAAATGCTCGGCTCCTACATCTCCAACGAAATTTTTCGAGAGGTTTAGGGTGATGAGTGTCTAGATGAAAAACTGTAAGTAAAGACATGATATAGATGACGAGAGAAAGACAGTTACTGTGTTGTGTCGCAGTCCATCAGCCAAATGTTCGACTCCTACATGTCCGATTTGATTATCCGAGAGATCTAGTCTGATGAGTGTCTAAATAAAAAAGTGTAAGTAAAGATAGGATATAGATAAAGAGAAAAAGACGGTTACTGTGTTGTGTCGCAGTCCATCAGCCAAATATTGTGCTCCAACATCTCCGATTTTGTTGCTCCTGAGCTTTAGTGTGGTGAGTGTCTATATGAAAACGTGCAAGTAAAGGCGAGATAAAGATAAACAGTGAAAGACAGCTACTGTGTTCTGTTGTAATGTATTAGCCAAATGTTGTGCTCCAACATCTCCAACTACATTGTTCGACAAATCTAGGGTGATGAGTGTCTAGATAGGAAAGTGTAAGTGGAACCATGATATAAATAAAGAGAGAATAGCAATTACTGTGTTGTATCGCAGTCCATCAGCCAAATATTGTACTCCAACCTCTCCGACTTTGTTGCTCACGAGATCTAACGTGGTGAGTGTCTAGATGAAAACGGGTAGATAAAGACATGGTCTAGATAAATAGAGGAAGATAGTTACTCTATTGTGCCGCAGTCCATCAGCCAAATGTTGCGCTCCGACATCTCCGATTCCATTGTACCAGAGATTTAGTGTGGTGAGCGTCTAGATGAAAAATGTGTAAGTAAAGATATGATATAGATGTCGATAGAAAGACAGTTACTGTGTTCTGTTGTAACTCAGCTGCCAAATGTTGTGCTCCGACATCTCCAACTACATTCTCCGAGAGATCTATGGTGATAAGTGTCTAGACAGAAAAGTGTAAGTAAAGACATGATATAGATAAACAGAGAAAGACAGTTACTGTGTTCTGGTGTAATCCATGGGCCAAATATTGCGCTCCAACAACTCCGATGTTATTCCTCGGCAGATTTAGTGTGGTGAGTGTCTAAATGAAAAAGTGTAAGTGAAGACACGATATAGATGAAGAGAGAAAGTCACTTACTTTGTTGTGTTGTAACCCAGCTGCCAGATGTTGCGCTCCAACAACTCCGATGTTATTCCACGAGAGATCTAGAGTGATGAGTGTCTACACGAAAAAGTGTAAGTAAAACCATGGTAGATATAAACGGAGAAAAAAAATTACTACGTTGTGTTGTAATCCATCAGCCAAATATAGTGCTCCAACACCTCCGATTTTAGTGGTCTGGAGATTTAATGTGATAAGTGTCTAGATGAAAAAGTAGCAGTAAAGATACGGTAGAGATAAAGATAGAATGGCAATCACTGAGTTGTGTCGCAGTGCATCAGCCAAATGTTGTGCTCCAACATCTCCGATTTTATTCCACGAGAGATTTAGTGTGGTGAGTGTCTAGATGAAAAATGTGTAAGTAACGACATGATGTAGATGTAGCGGGAATGACAGTTACTGTGTTGTGTCGCAGCCCATCAGCCAAATATCGAGCTCCATCATCTCCGATTTTATTAAGTTCCAGATCTAATGTGATAAGCACCTAGATGATAAAGTGTAAGTAAAGACATGATATAGATAAAGAGAACAAGACAATTACTGTGTTGTGTTGCAGCGTATCGGCCAAATGTTGTGCTCCAACATTTCCGATTTCATTGCACTGGAGAATTAATGTGGTGAGCGTCTAAATGAAAAAGTATAAGTAAACAAGTGTTAGGGGTAAAGTGAGAAAGACACTTACTCTGTTGTGTTGTAATCCATCAGCCAAGTGTTGTGCTCCAACATCTCCGATTCCATTGTGCTTGAGATCTAATATGATGAGTGTCTAAATGAAAAATGTGTAAGTAAAGATATGATATAGATGACGAGAGAAAGACGGTTACTGTGTTGTGTCGTAGTCCATCACCCAAACGTTGTGCTCCAACTTCTCTGATCCAATTGAAACTGAGATTTAGGGTGATGAGTGTCTAGATGAAAAAGTGTAAGTAAAGACATGATATAGATTCAGGGAGAAAGACAGTTACAGTATTGTGTCGGAATGCATGAGCCAATTGTTGTGCTTCAGCTGCTCCGGTTCTATGGCTCGAGAGATCTAGTGTGTTGAGTGTCTAGATGAAAAAGTGTGAATAAAGACATGGTATAGAGAAAGAAACAGAATAGTCGGCGATTGCTATATAGGTTTATATCATTGAAATAAATGTTGGTAAGACTCCAATGAAGAGCACATGGATATGAGTCTAAATACTTCTTTGATTTTAGATTCTGTGCAATGCTCAAGATTGTTGATAAAAAGCTGAGTGAAAAAGAAGTTAGAGAAGATTGCATATGGGTGAGTTTTCTATCTACCAGTAGCTTTAGTTCTTAAATTGTTTTTGTGAAAGAAGGAAAAAGTTTCGAGTTATAAATAATAGTGGATGAATTGCTACTGCGCGAAACAAGTTGCAGTCTTGTATCGTCTGTTAGTATCGTGTAGGTATTGAACAAATATAGTTTCATATTCATAGGCTGTAAATGAGTTTCGCTTATGTTCAGCGACGATACTGCAGATATGTTTTTCATGAGAATCTTGCGTAAGATATCTGATTTATGTAAATTAATGCAAATATTTCGTTTTTGTAAGAATATTCATAGATTTCGGCAGATGCTTTCGATGATACTACATAGTTATGTGTGTAAAACAATATTGATTAATAAAAACGGAAGAGTCGAAGAATTTATTGGATAATGTCTGATTCATAATGAATGAATGGCGAATACATGCTAAAACGTCAAATTAAACTAATCTCTTCCGAAGTGTATCGATGTTTTATTTTTGGCAATGAATTACTCTTGCAATTTTGTTTTTGAGAAAAACTCCCTTAGGTGAAATGCGTTTCGGGGCAACGTTTTTGAAAAAAAAATTGCTTTGGAAGTAGCTCTTCTTGATAAAATGTTCCACTTGGCTAGTATAATTGTAAGTAATTTGATTGTATGAGAGGATAAATGTTTATGTGAGTTGATCTGCTCTCCGTCTACATTCGTCATTACGCATAGCTACAGTCACCATGCCCATACTTTCAGGGGAGCATTTGTGAAAGATATTTCTTAAGTAAGTTTCGGAGATGTTATTTATAACAAGATAAACTAGCTAGTTTATACATTTGTTATTTTCTTTCAAAATGTTATTTTTATTATTGAAATAGCAATAAAAAAGTGTTTAGATGAGATTGAAACGATAAAAAAACGAACTATTTTTTTCTAATTATGAGGACGTCATTTTTGAATTGTCATGATATAGAAAATGAGTTTTGGAAAGATATGAATAAGTGATAAATTACTTTATTTACGTGCATTTTATCAAAGTAATTCTATTTGTATAGAGATTGTAGGAATCAAAAATAATTTGTGAGTCAATGGTCAAAAACTAAACTGTCATAACAAAAAAAAGATTTACCTGATATCGATGATAGGTGTTTAAGATCATGTTGAACCGTTGACATACATTGGTCATTGAGCATAGCATTGTGAGATCCGATTGATGATCCAGAATTCGATAAACAAGTTCTATTGGTAACGTATGAAAGTTCACGACAGTGTGATTTGTCATTGTGGAGTCCTGATGAAATGTGTGCTGTGTAACGTTATATGTAGGTGATACGATGTGTTATAATTTTTTCTTCCTACGTGAATGAATATATATTCGTCATGCATCATATATTTTACATATTGTTGCAATTACTTGTTGAAAGGGAAGAACCCGAAAAAATGACGAGAACTAAAAACTGACCATCTTGAGGGTGTGAGTGTGGGTGTGGGTGTGGATAAATTATCCATATATATTTTACCTACACACACATCCACACGCCCACCAAAAATAATTATTTTATTGTTTAATTTCGCTTATTGAAATTGTAATAATTTCATTTAATTCTTAATCAAATTCAGATTCAGTTGTCATTTATCTTCATTTTATCAAAGACACATAGACATCTGACAATGATCATAGAAAGACAATTTTCATTTAATTTCTAGAACAGTAACAAGTGAGATTATCCTTGATTAAATTTTATAATAACCTTTTGATTCTTTTCTATAAAAATCTTATTTAATGACAATCTTTTTTGTCTCTTTAATAATAAATTTATCATAGAATCAAATGTGCTTGTCATTTTGCTATGGTGGAGATACTCTGATTGTACATAATTAAACTTTCAATCAGTTTTTAACTTCAATTTTTTCCGTACAAATCTGAAGAGTATAATATAACAGTTATTCACATATTTTACAATTCTTCTTTCCTTTCAATCGATTGAAGAAAATAAATTGTCTCATTTATTTATACAAAATTTGTCAAAATCAATTCAATGAACAAATCAACTAATATCATTTATATTTTATCTATAAAACATCGTCACTATTATCTCTTCTTCTTTCATTATTTTATCAATGACAAACAACAATATCATCAAATCTTATTTTATCACAAAATCGATCAATTCATCATTCAAATATTCTTTATCTTTTTATTTAATTACGAATCACAAATTCAGAACTAAAATAACAAATATTTCATTGTCATTATTATTGTTATTAACACAACAGATCAAATAAAACAAATTAACAAATTCGTTTATTTTGAAAATTATTTTATTTACACAACGTATTCATTCGATCTATTTCATTTCATCTTAGCATTCGTTTTATTTATTCATACACACACAACTTTAAAACACGAAAATAGTATTCTATCTTACTTTTCTATCCACTTAGATTATCTCATCTACAATAGAATTAAAAACTCCGTTTTATATGTATCTCCATCGGATTAGAAAATTTTATTTTAGTTATTAAAATACAATATGAAACCAATCACAACAGAATTAACAAATAAATCAAATTTTTATTTTATTATTGTAAACTAAAAATATAAAAAATTTATTTATTTTAACAAATTACATCGAAACAGATATGTATCAATAAATCAAACTTAATTTAATTATTAAAACAAATTCATTTTTAATTTTTATATTTATTTATTTTTTAATCAAAATAAACAAATATTTTCACAAAAAATTTAATTATTTATTTCATCACCAATATCAACAAATTTAATTCAAATCAATTTCAAATTTTTGTATTTGATGATTAAACCCATCGACAACATAGATATTACCTTGAACATCGAATGATAAACCTCCGAGATGATTGAACTGATTTGGTTCATCTCCTTTTCCATTTCCACCAACAACAATACTACCTTCGCAACACCCTTCACACCAACGCATTATTCGATGATTGTAACAATCAACCACATAAACATTACCCAAATGATCGACAATCACTCCTTGAGGATTAGATAGTTGTGTCAAACTATTCCCCCGACCTTTGCCAGCAGCAACAACAATACCTTCTTTTGCAACTTTCATCCATTTCATCACACGATCATTGCGACGATCCGATACATAAATTGAACGATCTTCATCAACAAAGATATAAGTAGGATAATAGAGTTGACTGAGACGATTTCCTTGTCCATTTCCACCTACTACTATTGTTCCATCGTTCTCTCCATGTTTCCATCGTCTCACTTCATTCTTCTTCTCATCAGAAACATTAAGATCTCCATTTTTATCCATAGTTAGACGAGAGCAATGAATGTCAGAAATGATTGTTTCTCCATTTTTACCATTTTGATGAGACCATCGTACCAGTCATCTATTTCCTTGATCACAAATGATGAGAGGATCATTCTTTTTATCAACAATTACATGTGTTGGACTATTCAATTGATCACTTCCATTTCCACCTACAACAATTTCACCATTCTTTGCTCCATATGTCCGTTCAACAATACGATGATTCGAACAATCAGCAATATAAATAGTTTGATGATCATCATCAACATAGATACCTTGAGGACGAGTGAGTTGGTTTAATTGATTGCCATATTCATTACCTCCAGCAATAGTAATTCCATGTTGTTTCCATTTTGTATAGATATTAATATGATTGAGAACTTGCCCGTTCTGTTTCTATTGTACAGTTAATAAGTTTGTTTATGTATACCTCATAAAATATATTTGTTAGACAAAAAAAATTGAATGATATGTTAATAACTATCGAAAAAGAAGAAATACGCTGATTTATTCGTTTTTTGTATCTTATCTCAAAGTAAATCAACATTACTTTCTTCAAGATAACAAAAATAATTTAATTTATCTTTGATTATATATTTCAAATATAATTCAATATTTTTGTTTTACAAATTAAAATTGAATAGTCATGAAGATGATGAATATAAAGAAAGTATAATTTTCATTTATTTTTATCCAGATAATAAAACCGATTCGATTTTTATACATTATTCATAAAAAAAACGAATATAAGAATTTCTTTCATTGAAAATTAAATATAATTGATACTTATGATAGTTTCAACCGATTAGTTTCATTAATGGAAGAACAAATCAATTGAATTAATAAACAATACTATAAATGGACATTTTTTAATCAAGAAAATTATATATTTATTAAAAGATTTATCAAAATAATTAAATGATTTTCTTTAAATACAACTATTTCGTCAAGCTATTTTACATTTTGTTCATGATAAATGAGAATAATATCCATATCCATGCTTTTGGAATTAGTCTTGAGTAGAAAAATCGAGTCTACATGTCTGATGATTATGCATTTAAGACTTCAGTAGTTAGCGAGTGTTGACACTCAAAAGAATCTTCTCACATACAAAATCGAGATCATAAGAAAAACACTTGCAAAACCGATTAATAAACTTTTAAATCGTAACGGATTGTTTATAGAAAAAGCAACTATTCTTATAATTATTATATTAAGTTGAAATTTCCATCCTGCTGCTACTGCGGAAGCCATATTTACATGACTGATTTTAATTGCAACAATACTACATTGCGCATGATCACGATCAAACTCATCAACAGAGCGAGCAGCTAGATAGTTATCTTCTTTTGCATGGTGTAAAAACAGAAGATGTAAGCGTCATTGTGAACAATGATCATATATTAAAATTAGTCGTCTATATAAGCTCATATCATCATTCGGTATCATCATAGAGACGGACTAAGACAGAATTTCATATATAATTATATTTATTTATATATGAAAGTATTGATTCTAGTCTTTTAATATGGATGAGTTTATCAATAGTATGAACTATTCTTTAATATTGAAACAGAAAGAATAATTTATTCTACTGATAGAATAAACTTTTTCTCTCTTTTTATATTTTTCTTGAGTATCTTTCTTTCTTATCGAACGTAACGAAACTCTACTTGTTCAGACATAATAATATAACTGTAAAAGTCTTTTCTATAATATGTCTTTTCGATATGCATTGTTTATCTTACCGATGAGCCTTACGGTTCATTATTCTCAACCAGAACAGAGTTGCAATATAGACACATTTTGTCTTTCATCAGTTTTATTTTACATTCAAAAAAAAAATACAAAAACAAAAACAAAATTATAATTTCTTTTTCAAGCGTTCGAGGTTTTCTTTTCGTTGTTGAAGAATTTGATGATCTGATGATAATGGTTCTTGTCCATTTTGTACAGCACGTTCATAAAATGAATGAGCTTCTGAATAGTTGCCCATTTTCTCATGCACCAAACCAATGTTGTTATAAGAAGCACCTAAATCAAGATGATTAGAAAGAAGTGATTCTAGTCGAATCGCAAGGGCTAATTCAAGATGATTAAGTGCTTCACGATAATAATGTATGCTGAAATATACCAAGCCAATATTATTATGAGACGTACCCAAATCAGGATGATTAGCAGGAAGTTGTTGTCGAATTTTCAGGGCTAATTTACAATGATAGAGTGCTGTATAATAAAAACATTTCTTGTAATATACCAAACCGATGTTATTATGAGATATAGCCAAATCAAGATGATTCTGAGAAAGTGAATCTAGTCGAATCCCAAGGGCGAATTCAAGATGATAAAGTGCCATATACCAATCATTCAGGTTGTGATATACCAAACCGATGTTGTTACAGGTATTAGCTAATTCAAGATGATTAGGAAGAGATAATTGTTGATAGATATCAAGTGTTTTTTTATAATGTGTAAGTGCTGCTTCATAATTTCCTTGATTATATTTGTTCCAACCTAATTGATGATAAATACTTGCCTTGTCACTCTCATGCGTTGCTTGACTAAGTAAATCTTCATAAACTTCTTCAGCCTTGTCAGACTGACCCATTTGAATTAGTAATTGACCTAATCTGTACCATCCGTTCGAATTGGGACAGGTCTCTTGCAGTATACGCTTAGTAAGAGTAAGACGTTCTTCGTCGGTATCCCTGGTCAATGTTAAATTCACTTCTTGGACATGCTTGTTTTCTTTCGTTGGTTTAATATCTCCAATGCGAAAAATGGTATGCATAGAGAAGAGGATTTCATCTTCAACATCATGATGACTAACATGTCTAATAGAAGCAAATGTAGCTGTTGAATCCGTAGGATTAATTGATATAACAAATAGAATTCCAGTAAGTTCAGAATTTGTAGCATCTTGTGGTGCGAAAAAGAGAGAAACATCACGTTTTGTACTAGTTGATAAAAAGTTATTAAATGATAGAAGTCCACCTTTATTGTTTATCATTTCGTCGAAATCTTCATTTGAAAGACATTGTCCACGATAAACTGTAAATGTTTTACCAGATTGTTGACTACCAAATTGATTCGAATGAAGTTCTTGAATATGACGATGTAGATCATTAATAAAGAAGCCCATTCGAACAATAATATCAACATCCATTGATCTTAATGCTTGATTAAGCATCGTATATAAAAAACATTCAGACGTGTACCACTTAATAGCTTCTTTTTTGTCATAGCCACGTCTGAATGCTTCAATTATATTAAGATCAGTAATAGTTTTACCAATTGTTGTACGACAATAAGTAATAAATTCTTCGAAATGCTTATCTTCGAAGTTGATGGTTGATAGGATCTCTTTCAGGATCTGAGTATAGATAAATGATGGATCTAAACGATCAAGCTTTTTTTTTGATGCCGTAAAGCTGATTGAGATATCGTTTTCACCATGTTGGTGACCTGATGTTATTGATGTGTAGTTGTCCATTGTTGATTGTAATGTGGACTGCTTCAGGAAGAAATATCTATAAATAAATGAGAATAATGTATCGTTTTATAGTATAAGAAATTTCTTCCAAGATTTTTCTTTTTATCATCATTCACACTGTTTTCTATGTTATAAGTATTTCCCTAGATTTCTTCATGTTTCTTAAATATACATCACTGACTCAGCTGGAGTCGAATTCGATCTATATTTCCTATGCTGTCTTACATACTTATACATATAGATTTATACACTTATAGTGAATATATATTGCATTAACAGACTTGAGAAACGAAACTATATGACGAAGAAAACCAGCAAATAAAACTATAAATGAGAAATCACACACGTGACTTACGCTTCCATTCATCCATTATCTCTATCACACTTTCTCTCATCCTCTTCTGCAAATACTATTATGTACATATATATTTATTTGTACACGTGAGGTCGTTAAACGATAATGTGACATCTTTTATTTTTATTATTCCTTTCTTTTATCTTCTCCTCTTTTCATATTGATCTTATTTCTCGTTTTCTTTCTTCACGTGTGAACCTACATTGGCACATTAAAAGAAATGAAATAAAAAAAACAGGAACAACATGAAAAAATGTTATCTGCATATAGATGACAAAAATCTATTGAAGGCATTTCAATATCATCCAATTTTGAAAATAAAAAATTGAAGTTATTCAACAAGACTTCTTGTTTTTGAGAATTGTATTATGACACTTCTATTCATCTATTTCGAAGACATCAGAATCAGAGATAAATGTTTAAACCATCTTGATGGTGGGTGTGGGTGTGGGTGAGATAAAGGGAAAATCTATACTCACACCCACACCCTCAAAATGGTTCTCTCAACCACAAGACGGGTTGTTATATGCTTAGTACTCACTTTAAAATATTGTATTCAATGTTAATGGCAGTGGCAACGCAGTTCTTTCAAATTTGAGAAAATTTATCAAAAAACAAAATAGTAAGGTCAAGATTTTCGTGCTAAGTCTATGAAAACTTTATTGCTTTGTGAAAACCTACATATATTCCGAAAGAGGAAGCTTCGGCACATCTTTCTATGTAAAATATTCAATTTTGATTTTTCTTCGAAACAGTGCTTTTTCTGACGAGGAACTCCCTTTATATATCGACAAAACAAAAGATTTTTTTTATACTTAAAATAATATGCACTTATAATTTGAATAGGTTTTGATAGACCTGTTAATATATTTTTTGTAGAAGAATTTATATCGATTATTTTTATGAATCTAATTTCTAATATTTGATTCTGCTATGGATTCAAACTATTGGTATATGCATATATCTGTTAATTGAATATTTTCTGAGCGCTGTACGTGTCTACTGGTATATGTTTAAAATACGTCAAACGAAGATTTCTAGTCATGATATTTTTTTTTTGGTCATCTCTAATAATAATAATAATACTATTGATACTAATTCAGATCATTCATATATTCTGTTATAATACGTTTAGATAAACAAGACAAAACAACAACACTGCAAAGAAAAAAGATCTCGCGTGACTAGGTGACACTGTGAAAACGATAAATTAACATTGTTTTTTTTTTACAAAAAATGACAAGAAATTATTGCTGTCCAGTCAATGATTGATTATCAAGCCAATGATGATGTCCAAATTCAATATTATTTCCATTTGGCACTCCTGCTGTTGTAATACCTGTTGTAACAAGTGTACAATAATCAAGTTCGGATGATGATGCGTGATCATCATTAACTGTAATTGATGATGACGATGATGAAAATGAATTTGTTGGTAGTAATCCACCTTGTGTTTGATACGATGATGTACGAGATGGTCCACCAAGAAATCCATTCGCTTCAGTATATGGAGAATCAAATGGAATTAATTCATTGGATGGTGGATGTGCTCCACGAGAGATAACATCAGAATAAACAGGATTATTATTATGAATATGAGATAAAGAATCGTCTGAATCATGTTCTGATAATTCTATGATGAGAAAAAATTATCCTATAATATATTTTTTTTTTATTTCATAATTCTTACCATCATAAGATACAGCAGTATCACCTTCATTACTTGTATCTTCATCCTGATGTATACTTTGATTTTTTCGTGTTTTCATTCGTGTATTTTTTCGTTCAACTGCTCCATTACGTAAAACATTTGGCCATCGTCTACCAGAATCTTTCTTCAATCGTTTTTCTTTTGCACGACGATTTTGAAACCTTAATTATTTAAAAGAAACTCATATTAGACTATTAAAGTCTTCATTAATATATGCATACCAAACTTGTACAACACGCATATCTAAACCAGTTTCAGCTGCTAATGTTTCACGTACATGTCTAGCTGGTTTTGGACTTGTATTATAAGCTTGTTTAAGAATTTCAAGTTGTTTTTGTGTTATAGTTGTACGTGGTCTTTTATTTGTATCATCAAATTCTAAAATCAAGCCTTTATTTTATTTGAGATTTATAAAAAAATAAAAATTCGTTTTACCTTTATTTTTTAGCGTTTCATAATCAATTTTACAAACAAGTTTTTGATCATCTATTAAATAAAACTCATCACCTGTATTCAATTGACGATGACAAATTAAACAAGAAAAACAATGTAAATGATAAACATAATCACTTGCACGTCGTACAACTTCAGATGGTGGAATACCATTACCACAAGATGCACATTTTGTACCAAATTTTCTATTAAAACAAAAAAATTATATTAGTTTTTTTCTTTAAACAAAAAGTTTTCATTTTTGTTAACTTACTTAAAAAAATCTTCTTTACAATAAACATTTCCATCTCTCGCATAACATTTATCAAATAGTTTAATATGGCATTCCGAACAGTTTAAACATAATGAGTGGAAATGATTTTCATTAACTTTAAAAACAAATTGATCACATATTGGCAATGAACATACAGAACAATCATATATTGTAATTACTGCTCCTACCATAGAGACAAATGATGACATTTCTATTTTACCAATCGGATTAGAATAGATATATAATGTTGACATTAATCTCTTTTTCTTTTCTTTATCATCAAACAATGATTGACATCAAAATTTTTGAAATATGTCAAGTCAGCAAAATGATAGAAAAGAAAAATACAAAAATGTGTTTTTTATCTACCTGTTCGATGTTCATGTTGCTGTTGATCATTATTATGTTTATTTCCTAAGACAATATTTGTTTCATTGTTAAATGTCATAATTATTAATTTTATTCTATTCGAAATCAATCAATTTTTTCTTGTATTATTATCACTATCCACATACACACACACACACTTATCTTCTTCGCTTCCTTTTCTTATGAGCAAATGTAAGGCAAGGCAGACGTTTGTTTCTTTTTTTTTCTCGTATTCATTCGTTCATGAAAAAATATGTTAACCAATGAGGAAAAAGATATAAGAAAAAAAAAAGAAAAGAAGCGGACGAAGGAGGAGAAGAAGAAGTAGTAACTCTTTCTTTTTTCTCTTCTCTTTTCTTTTCCCATTGATCTTATCCGGTGAGCATACGCCCTCATTCCCTCCCGTTTGCAGATCGTTATCATTGATTCTGGCGTGAACTATCTATCGGATCATATACACGCATGAACTAAATAAAAAAAAAAACTTTGTCGCGCACGCGACTATGTTCATTCATAAAAGAAGAAAAAAAAAAGAGATAAGATAGAACGAAAAACTTTCGAACAGATGGAAAAGAACAAAGTTTTAATTTTACGTTTTTAAAAATTGCCATATATTTATATACGAAAAGTTACAAATATAAAAAAAAGTGTTTTATGTTGATTTCCCTGAAGAATATTATACTCGTGTTAACACTTTAGCTTTTTTTGAATAGTAATGGTGACGATGATCACATTCACACTTTTGTTTTTTTGTATTCATGTATATATTTGTCTGTCTACATAAAATTCACTAAATCTACCGATGACATTGCATGTTATACAGGAGAAAAAAAATCTTGTTCCCGTGCGATTGACGAATGAGAACAAAAAGTATGAACATTGATCACGCTCTTCATCAAATTCACATTGTTGTTGCTCACACCTCAATGAACAAAAAAAAGAATAAGAGACGATAGTCCCATGTGATTCTGATAGGTGGTTCAGAGTTAGTATATATGAATAGTCTATGTATTATATATTAATGTTCGTTTCTTCTTTTTCTCCAAGGAATTTAATGTGTGTTAACTATTGAAAAGAAACAGAAAAATAAATTTGAGCACAGGTTCTCTTTTATTTTGCACTCTCCTATGAAGTGTCACACACTATAGACAATAACCAGGAAGTAGAACATTTGTTTTAATCAGTAAAAAACCTTTTTTAAAGATATTTTGAACTTTTTAAAAGTCTTTTTTTTCTTCTTATTATTTTTCATTATTAATTTAGTTGATATTGAACCATTCCATAGAGTTCGATTTGATCGTCCATATCATGATCATCATTGACATATTGTGACAAGCGTCATTCGAATTTCATCGATGCAATATGCTTTCTCGCTCTTTTCTCTAGTCGTTCAATCTGCTAATTGCATCCTTTTTCTAACCAA
The DNA here is from genome assembly GCA_905250115.1 of Adineta steineri. Lineage (NCBI taxonomy): Eukaryota > Metazoa > Rotifera > Eurotatoria > Adinetida > Adinetidae > Adineta > Adineta steineri. The sequence continues at coordinate 460,944 of CAJNOI010000007.1, read as the reverse complement.
CAAGTGTGAAGCGCATGTCTCCATTATATGCAAGTCAACGAGCATTCTCTTCGTCTTTTTCTTTTTTTTTTTGTTTCCACTCGTTTATTCTCACACAATTCTTGCTCATTGTCCATCTGCTAATCAACTAGCTACTATGAGTAGTAAAAAAAAGACGAAATATGAGAGCAGTCAAATGTCACCCGAAGCCTATCCAGGTGCATTATAGACGTAGAAAGAATATCTTCTCCGAGGGGTATTAAGACTGAAAAAGAAACTATACGAATCACTTGATTGTCTTCATTCGAGTTAATCAACACAAAAGATATTTCTTTAGTTTAAATGGCATTTACATAGATGTACATGTTAATCAAATAGTGATGAAGAAAAGACACAAAGTGGCACGAGTATGTGACAGGTTGCTCGCTCAGCATGAATTTCTTCATCGTCGTCGTTTTCTTTCTATCTAGCATATGGATACGATTATATTCTACCTTTCTTTATCGATCAACAATAATTGCTCTATGACTTAATATATTTCACCATAGTTAATAGGCATACTTTAAAATATATTGAGCACGATATAAGAAATAGACAAAAAGAAAAAAAGAAAATACAATTTGTATAGTAGAGAAAAAATAGCAAGTGTACAAAATGAACAGCAAATTTTGAGCAAAGAAAAAGATGAATGATTGTTTTTTTTACATTTGATCACACCTATAACAGAAAGAAGAAAACAAAGATATATTATATGATGAATTGATCATTTACTTGTGCAAAAAGTAGGTTGAATGACAAGATTGACTGATTAATTATGGAATAGCAGGAAAACTGAGTAATGAATTACCTTGTTTTTTCCATGATGCAACTGATGCTATGGCTATATGTTCACAAGCTGCTTGATCATCAATCTTTAATAAATGTTTAAAAAAAATAAAAACCTTGATAATATCTAAGGCATAAACCATTACATAAAAAAAGGTTTCGGAATCCTATATAGAATCATATGAATTCAATACTTTGATTTATATTTATGCTTATAGATGTAGGTTAAATAAGGATTTTCTATAACTTGAACTAGTATAGATAAAAGTCCTTTCTATTCAGAAAATGACAAGATAGAGAGATCTTATTCATAAATCTATGATAATCCTAATTAATAGAATAAGTTAAATTTTAGACCAATCATTTAAGAGAAATGATTTACCTTGAGATCAATAAGATATTGTATAATTTCTTTTGTTGAATATAAACTAAGCAATTTTCCACGACAATAATGAAGAATATGAATTGTTAAAAAAACAAATATATATTCACTACCAGCAATAAATTTTTCCCAAATACTAAATAAATCTTTATCTATATACAATATTCCATATAAAAAAAAATTACTTTAATAATGAAAAATCATCTCTTATTAATTGAAAACCATCTTTAAGCCAATTCTCTGGTATAGATACAAATATATTATGTGTATTTAAATGAAGTAATAATTTCGATTCATAAACAAATTCTTGTTGAGCAATTTTACCAACATGATATCGCTGTTTTGAAATATTTAAGAAAATTTATTATCAATTTGAAATATTTACTTACGTACAAGAAAAGCTATACGTCGAGTTAGATGAATAAATTTATCATACATTTTACAAGTCATAAACCAACATTCAGCAATTACATCTAATCGTTGTTCGTTATCATTATCAAGAAATGAACAAATAAAATTAGCAGTTGATAGAAATGATTCATATTCTTTCTATATTATCATGAAAATCAGATTACTTTTTTTTTTTTTGCAAAAAAATTTTTACCGTAGAAGTAATAGGTATTTTTATTGCATGTGAATCAAGTAAATACATTGAAAGAAATTGTTGGGAAATCGATGTATCATTTTGAATTATTTGACAAGTTGTTAATGTTGAATGAAGACGTTTATATATGTCACAATTAGCTTGATCAACATATCGACGTGTCGCACGATATGGGGATTTAATATCTAATAAAAAAAAAAGGTAATTTATTTTTAATAATCGTTTTTTTCTTCTTTATAGATTAATAAACCTAATAGAATTTTCCAACAGAGTGGTTTAAATTCAGTAACAATAGATTGCTTTTGAACATATTGTTTTAATTTTTCAATATTGACTGTATCTGATTCAAGTAAATCTTTAAATACTGTTTGACCAGCTCGTTGTCCTAATTGCATATCTAGAATAAAATAAAAGAAAAATATATTTTTATTTATTTAATTAATCAACATCTTCAAAATTTGTTAAAGGTTTTGATAATTGTGAATTATCAATGGGATGTTCAAGTAAATATTTTATAATATGAATAATCATATCAGAAGATAGATTCAATCTAGTTAATAATGCTTCGATTATTTTCGATTCTGTTATATGAGTCAATAACATTGGTAGTTTTATTGTTAATCTAAAATATAGAAAATAAGAAAATATATTTTAAATAAAATCTATTTTATACATACAAATGAATAAGAAATAAAGTCATAATTGTCCATTCATTTGAATTTAAAGCTATATTTTCACTAGTGAAACTAAATGTAGATACAAAAATTAATACTAAATTTGCTTTTATCGATATTACTTCAATGTTAATAATATTTCTGATAGTGTTAATCTTAAATCTTTTATTATACTTTGTGGCGCTTCTTCATTGAAGATTTGTTTGAAACTGCAAAAAAAACTTTTGTTCTGTCATAATAAAGAGAAAAAAAGGAAATAACAAACATACCATGTCATGATTTTTTCACTAACAATTGACAAGCGAATTGTTTGCTGAGAGTAGGCATCAACTGGAGGTAATATTATAGCAGATGATTGTGTTGTTTCCTGTTAAATACATTCAAGTTATAAATAGCACTTAACAAAATGTCATACCTCTTCTTTTATGTCACCTTTACCAAAGAAAAATTCTTTTACTTTAACTTCATATTGAGTTTCAGCTGTTGTTTTTTGTAATTCTTTTAAAGATGGAAGTTTTTTCTCAGCTCGAACACCATCGGATGTTATGATATCTTGTACATTTAGTTTATTTACTAATTGTTCATATCGTTCAGGATTAATTGATGTAACAGATGCTTCTGTATTATCATTATGTAAATAATCTTTTGTTTTATTTGTTAACCATTCATATAAACAGGTAATAGCAAAATCAATCGTTGTATTATCTGTTCGAATATGATCAGGTAATGAGATTTGTTTAAGTTTTGTTTCAACTAAAGATGGTTTTTGTAATACTGTAGCTCGTGATTTATAATATGCATCACGAGCTATTTGTAATTCTTCGAATTCATCTTCGGATGATGATGATGATGAAGATGATTCACGACGTGTAGGAATTGAACGAATATAGTTTGATTGAGATATAATTGTACTATTATCGTGTTTTACTTTACTAAAAATAATATTTTTGCAAAAAAAACAATTTTTTTTAATTTATTTTACTCTAAATTTTCTTGTGTTAATAATTCAATGTTTAATGAACTATTAGTTTCTTGCTGTTGTTCACGAGCCCAAACAGGTGATTTAGGAATTTGACGTTCGAAATATTTTGATGCTTTGTAACAAAATGTTGAACAAAAAAACTAAAATAAAAATTTTGTTTTTTTTTAATTCGAAAAATTTTATTTTTTTTTTACTCGTCGTTCTGTTGTATCGATTACTTTATTTAATTTAACATTAATATGATATTGATGAGTTGGAATCTATAAATAAATCGTATGTATAAATAACATTTGGAAAACATATTCCAACTTACATCTTTTGGTAATGAATTGGAACAAATAGGATAACCACATTTATGACCTAATGCACGATCTTCATTAATACCTCGATATCGTTCTTGATCAATCAAAATCGCCTATATTTATAGAAAAATCTTGATTGACAGAGGAAGAAATTGATTGATACTTACTGCATTAATTAATGTTTCATTATCGACTTTGTCTTCTTCAATTAATTTTATACATGTATCAAATGCTTTCTTTTCACAAGCTTTACGTTGTTCAATTTTAGCTCGGAATGTATCAAGTTTTGTTGGTTCTGTTGTAGTCATCTGAAATATTATCTTGTATAGAGAATGTTTATATGACACATAGAGATAAAATATCTTTTAGAGTATATATATATGTAACAAAGAAAAATAATCTGACTATTACAGTTGAATTGAAGGTAAAATACATTGAAGTGTAAAATATTCTGCAACAATACATATATGTAACATACTATTATTACAGAAATCTAAAGAAAAATAATGAGAAATGAATTAAAAGATTTTCTTTTTTGTTGTTACATACTAAAAACCATTTTTTCAGCATATGGTTGTTGAGCATGAAGTAATTGAGCAAATTTTTTAATATCTAAACGTACTTCAGCTGTCTCAAGAGAATCTGATGATGATAAATTTGATTGTTGCGTTGTTGTCATATCCAACTGCGATTGATCATTGCCATTAGCATCTAAATATTTGATTTATTTTGATCATCTATTTAGATAAGAATTTGCATACGTATTCCTGATGTTTCTTGAAGACCTGTAAAATATGTTGCTACTTGAGCAGTATCCGTCTCGACTTTTACTGTCATATCACCTGATTTATTTGCTTGTAATGTCTATGCAAAAACAAAGATAGACTTCTTCTTTTTTTGTCTTTCTATCGAATTAAAACTTACAAGAAAATTACACATAGCTTTCATTCGATCAATAATATTTTTTAATGTTTTTAATTTAGGAATTGTAATACTAATCTAAAGAAAAAATAAATTTCTTTTATTTTTTTTAACTAGTTAGCTATATAGATTTATATATTAGTACAGGTTATATGATTACATAAATATCATAAGTAAGATGTTTCTTTAGGGTCTATATTAATATATGATATGCCTTAGCAGGCGTTCGTTACAACATGCCAAGAAATTGACCTTTAGTTGAGTATTAACACTTATTATCTCAGCAATAACACGAAAAAACGGCAACAACAAGAGCAAGAGCAAGAGCAAGAACAATAACAACAACAACAACAAGAGCAAAAGCAGCAATAACAACAACAACAATAATAATCGTATCTATTGAGATTTGTATGGCTCATTGATTCTAAGCTACTAAAGTAAGAACACAATATTATCTTTATTCTTCATTTCTTGTCAATTTAACTTGGGGCGATGTAGTTAGTTCGTTCTATTTCCACTTCATCATGGTCGGAAGAAGAACGGAAATCGATCTAATATTTCTCGTAATCCTTTTTTATCATCGCATCAACACTGCTCCAGATAGTTTTAATTGAGACAGGCCCTAGTGAAAAGAACAGAAATAATATTTTCTCTCATTGATTTCTCTTTTTTTTTCCTATTCCTTCATTTCCAGACATTGTCCTTTAAATATGTTGATGACGCATGTTGACTTTGCCTTATACTAGAATTTCTCTATCTGTATGCGTATGTATGTAAGTGTATGTTTGCATACTGCAGTTCTTTGCGTTATTATTTCTCATGCTCCCGATGACGGTAATAATCCACCGCCGTCAGTTCTTTTCTTATTCTACTATTCCTTAGCGGCAAGCACACGCACATTGCGCTTTTCCACTTCTCGTTTGTCTATTTCTTTCTTTTGGTTTCTCTCTTTTGACTAGAGCGCGCGTCGTTTCTCTTTAGCAATCGCAACCTTCATACTGCATGCACACACACACACATATAATATAGTAGCCGAAAGAAAGAGTTTTTCTGTCAGTTGAAAGAAAATGAGATACTATTAGATAGACAACCACAATAAAAACTAGTTCGTTTGTTTGTCAAGTCTTGCCGTATTAGTGGTAAGTTGTTTCGGATGCCTATGGCTTTATCATTTACTTAATAAAAACATATTAAGAAGATTAAACTTGTTTTAAATATTTTTAATGGCTCAATAGAGAAATAAAATAGAATATAACCTATAATCATAATAATAATACTAATCTTGAGTGTAATAGGAAACGTGACTTATATCACTTCAATAAATTGTCAAGGTCATTGAGACGCTAGAGAGAAAATGATGATTAATACAATGGGAAGGAAAGATCGAGTCAATAGTAACGTCAATTGACATGCATATATATATTTTTTGTATACCATTGAGTTAGCAATAACTAGAATAAACAGTATTTCTTTAGTTCTATTCTATGTTGTTTTCTCCTTTTTTTTTACACTATCTTATCATATCACTAGAGAAAATATCTAGCCATGACTTCAATCATTTCAGTTGACTAACACAATTGCCGAAAACAACGAAGAAAAAAAACTATTATAATATTATTTCTATATATATTTACGACTTTTTTTCTCTTCTTCTAGTATTTTTAGTTCACATCGTTAGGCGACGATATCTATGGGCCGTCATTTAAGAATATTAAAACTATGAGGAAGAATGCAATGGTGCATCGAAGTGCCTTTTTCTTCTTCTTTTCCTCTTTCTTTTTCTTCATTTCCTAATAATAATTTATTGTCGTCACTTATTCTAACAATGACTTTTATTCTTAACATCATTAACTTATCATCATCCGTCCATACATCATCTATGTCAGCATGTTCACCATATTTCTATTCAACAAATACTGATATACGTACAAATCATCAATATATACAACCTTGTCCAGTATCAACACCATGTCAATGTATATGTGAAATTGAAAGTAAACGTTTATGGATTGATTGTTTCTATCGAAAATTAAAAACTTTACCAATTTTAACAAAAATTTCAACAAATAATACACTTATTGAATGGAATATTGATTTATCTTTTAATTTATTTGAAAATTTAACATTAAATAATAAAAGAAAATGGATACCGGATAATATGCATATACATCATTTGATATTTTCTGGTTCACTTTCTTATGATCTTATTGTGCAATTAAATATAACTCATCGACATTTAATTGATATATGGCCTAGTCAACGACATTTACCTATTATTGATGATCAATTTCAATTATTCGATGATTATGAAAATGATAAATCGGAGGAAGAGGTAAATTAAAACTTAATTAACATAGAAAAAAAAAAAGAAATTATTATTTACTTTTATAATAAATAGGAAAATAATAATATAAAAGAACTTCTGAAATTGAAACGTTCAATAACATCAACGAATGCAGAAGAAACACGTCTTCTAACTGAATTAACATTAGAATTACGAAAAAAAACTAAACAAATCAATCTATTTACATTATCATTATCCGGTGAACCTCCACCAATATCAAATCTTTATCTCGATCATAATTCACTTGATTCTATACCTCTTCAAGCTTTATATAATGCAACAGGTTTATATGAAATATATTTATCATATAATAATATATATCAATTACCAGCATATGCATTTGGATTTGCTCATCGTTTAACCCGAGTTGATTTATCCTATAATAAAATCATATCAATTGATATTTTAACATTTCAAAGACATCCAAATGCATTTGCTGGTCCATTTCTTATTGATTACCTTGATTTATCACATAATCAAATAACACTATTAGAAACAAATGTTTTCTCCTATCTTGTTAATTTACGTTTATTAAAATTAGAACATAATCAAATACGTACAATAACTGCACATATATGGACTGGTTTATATCGTTTAAAATATCTTGATTTATCTCATAATTATATAGAAAATATTACTCAAGCATTTTATAGTGGTTATCTTAATGAATTAAATCATTTAAAAATAACATCAAATAATCTTAGTCAAATCGGTTCATGTGAATTTTTATCACTTAAACGTTTAACTAAACTTAATCTAAGTGGAAATAATATAACAACACTTGATACATGTTCATTTCATGGTTTACAACATTCAACAAGTCATACAACATTAAATTTACATTTACGTGCAAATCAATTGGAAACAATTCATCCTTGTATATTCAAAAATTTTGCACGTTCAACAATTTATTTAGAAAATAATCCTTTAATATGTAATTGTTCATTTAGTTATTTATTACATAATAGGCAATCAGTTGCTTATACAGGTCAAGAATGTCGTGGTGGTTATGCATATGAATTACCACATCAAAAATTACAATTACCTGCCGTCCGTAAAACAAATTCAACATTAATCAAAAAACCACTTAATATTTCGACAACATGTAAAGATTCATTTAAATATTATCATGATTTATGTTCACAACTTGATTGTATAAGTCATTGTGCAGCTAATGAACGTTTAATTATTCAAGTTACAACAATACCTACACCGAGTGGAACAATTTTTCTATATCAACAAACATATATTTCTATTATTGTTGCTAGTCTTGTTTATTATAGTCAGTTTTTTTTCTCTTGTATAAATTGTGATATATAAAACAAAAATATATATATATAATTTACTTACATCACATAAAGGAATATTTGGAGCTTGAAAATCAATCCTACAAGATACATTTTGTATTAGTTTTTGTCTTCTGTAGAAATAGAAAGTATTTACCAATGTTTATGTGCTAATAAATGAATAGGAATATCACATGTAAATTGTCGTTCAGTCATAGATGATGATATCTAAAGATAATCTTCGAAATAATCCTTTTTTTTTCTTCTTATAATAAAACATACAACTTCTGTATCGATACTTAAACATGGATTGTTATGTTTTTTAATTAAACGAAGTTTAAGTAATCGAGCTGCTTGTGCTGGTTTAAGAGCACGTACTAATTCTTCAAACATAATTTCAATATAAATTTCATTGGCTAATGGTGATAAACCATCCATAATATAATCATCAAAGAATCGAACCGGATCAAGTTCAATCCAAAGTGAAACACCACCACCAAATGATTTATCACCCAAAATTAAAAATAATTTATCAGGTGTTAAACGAAGTACTCCAGATTTGGCCATTTTCGATACACCAGTTATAATTTCTAATGTAAGAAAAAATCGTAATCATACATAAATATTCTTTTTTCGTTTGTTTTTGAAAAGCTTAACATTTTTCTCTCTATGAGGTTCGATGTAAGTACAAAGCAAAAAATGTAAAATCAAGTATGAAGCTATTTTTATCATGAATATTGAAACATACTTGTAAATTTATTGATCGTTGTACTATTGTGTAATTTGGCACGAAATTTCATGTTTATTTATTTTATTAAGTAAAAGAAAACAATGTATCTAAAAGCATTTGTAAATTAAGCTAAATTTTGTTCAGTTTTATTAAATAATCGTGACCACCACGATGTATTAGCAATATTTCGTTGAAAAACTCCATTTAAATAACTTTTAACAAGTCGAAAATCTTTTTGTAAAAATGGTCTTGCAGCACTAACAAAATCTAGATCTGGATCAAGTTGTCTACCGATACCTTCAATAATAATTGTTCCAAGAGCAAGTGTTGTAAAATTTGATTCTAATTTAATATGATATTTCTTTCCTAAATCTAATACATTACGTAAAACTAATCCAACTTCAACTTGTTTTAATGGTGTTCGAATAACATCTTCAATTAAGACAGCCATTTCTTTTCGAAAACCAATTTTTGATTGTTCATCGATTTCTTTTGCATTTGGTGCACGTTCAATTATTAATGTTGCTGCTTCTGTACTATCATAATTTGCTATTGCACGAAATAAATCATAAAAATTCTTTTTATCACTTCGACTAAGTGAAGATGTTAAACCAACGTCAAGAAATATTATTATTGGTTCATGAGGTGATTTTTCATTAAGATGAACAAGAATATTACCCGGATGTAGATCAGCATGAATCTTAAGATTAAAAGATCAAATAAAATAGTTTTTTTATGATGTATAAAAATGACAAGAATGTGCGGAAGTCATTGCTATGATTTAAATCGAGTAAGAAATTATGTAATAAAAATCTTTGTCTTCATATTCATTAGTTCACCAAATGTAAAGTATATATTTATTAAAAAGCTATCTTAACTGATGTTCTAAAAAGCTTGAATCTAATTTTAAGAAGTATGCCTTAGAGGATCTGATGATACATTAGTATAATTAAATTCTTTACTTTCTATGTGATATTATAGAAGACAAAACTCAGTATTGCATCGAATACCTGTTCACCCTTCGTGGCTGTTTTGGGGTCCATTTTGGACCCGCTCATAAAAGTTCATCAAAAAATAAAGTTTTAGCGTCACTAAAGCTTTTCATTTGTATATTATAAACATATAGATGCTTCAGTTTTATTACGATATGAACGCATTTCGTGATAAGCACTGTAAAACGGCTCTATAGTAAAAATAAGAATTGAGCAAAATCTTTTGAAAATGATATTGACATAAGCTGGATATGACAGATTTCACGCTCTTTTTACTAAATGTAAGTCATTATTATCAGTAGCGAAGATAAAAATCAATCGAAACAAATCGTTAGGAAGGAAACATCACTGCGAGAGAATAAATAGCAGCAATATCACCATATAAAATAAGATTATAGCACCATAGTTGTTATGGGGTTCACAAGGACTCGTAGCTGCATTTTTTCCCCGTTAGACCTACTCATGATTTCTCATATGGGTAGTGTGTACCAAAAAACGACTAGATAATTGATGTGAGAACCGATCAGAAACAGAAACTCCTAAGAGAGAATTTAGTCAAAAGGTGCGAAGTGGATCCTCTTGGACCTCACAACATCAACAGAGGGTTAATAACGTCACCCTATTTCATAGTAATATTATAAACTAGAATTGAATGTCGTCCTCTCTAGTATAGTTTTTCGTAATCGATAAACTTACAAAATTATCAACAAAAAGCATTTTCAAATAAGCATTAACACCGAGATATGCTAATTTCTTTCGAATTTTTGGATCTTTGCATGTATCCATAAAATCATTTAATATTTGTCCATTTTCATAAGTTTGAAAGAGAATATCTTTTGTTGATGGTAATGATGGATCAACATGTGGAAAACGTATATTTGATTTATATTTTTCAAAATTTCTTTCAAATATTTGTAAATTTTTTGTTTCAATCACTAAATTTGTTTGTAATAACATATTTTTTGTAAATGAATGAATATTATCTTCAAGATTAAGCCATTTAAATTGATCTCTTGAGAATTTTGTTAATACACGTGTAAAAATATTTAATATTTTTAAATCATAATAAATTTTATTTTGAACATTTGGATGACGAACTTTCATTATTAAATCAAGATTACCAACTTTACATCGATAAACTTGTGCTATTGCACCACTTGCTAATGGTTTAGAAAGAAAATCTGTTGATGTAGATTTTATATGTATATTATTATCATGTAATAATTTTCGTGTCTGAGATTCTGAATGTACTGGAGCATTTGAATGAAGTTCATTAAATATTGAGCAAAATTGAGTAGAGAATAAATCAGGACGAGTTGCCATCCATTGACCAAGTTTAATAAAACAAGGACCACAAAATTCAAATGATCTGAATATGTATGAATAATAATAAATAATAATAAGTATATGAAATAGAAAGCTTACCGTCGAAGCGTAAAACACCATTTTTCATATAAATGTGGAGCAAATTTGTCTTGGATGAAATAGAAAATAATAACAGGAGTAAAGATAATAATAAGTTTTAATGTACGAAAGAATAAACGTATAGGTACAATAAAGGCAGACGAACGATTTAAATAAAGTTCAGAATTAAGTAATTGTTGAGTTTGTGAAAGAAGTGTATCAAGTTCAGATTGAGATACAGATTCACTATTTTCATCGAAATTTTCTTCTGATGTTTTATCTTTTTTCATCCATGATTCTTGTAGAAAATCTTTGTAAACAATATAACCAATTGGTATACCAGTTGAAACAACAGTAAATGCAATGGTTAATGGCCAAAAACGACGGTACCATGGGCGTATCTGACCACGTCGTGGTAGTTCAAATAAACGACGATAAGGATGTGAAGGTAAAACAAGTCGAGAACTTCGAAGTGATGCTGAATTACAACGTGTTAGATGAATGGCTACTCGAGAAAACATGATCAGACAAAGAAAAGTTTTCTATAAACGATTATTACACCAGAATATTATTTGATTGATAATTTTGGATTATTAAAGGTATTCAATGGATTAAAGATACTATCTAATAGAAATGATAGATGTCTATGTAAATCATAATACTAAAGAAAACTTTATATTGTCTAATTTACTTAAGGAAGTAATGGAATAAATATGTTATAGGACTACTATCAAAACCTTTCTGGTAGGAAAATACTCGTGTATAAATTAATTAGTACCTTAAAAGATCTTAGCGTAATTATTGCATCATTTTGTTTTCTCACATGTAACGAAGAAATACTTCTTAAATAAAAATATTAATGAATTTCTCTATCAATATATTCAGACAATACTCAATTGGAAACATCTCTATCCTATTTCGAAATATTGTTATAGATGAAAAAATGAAAAAATAATTAAAATCTTTTCTTCTCTATTTAGAGAATACATCGGTTATTTTCTTCTTTTTTCTTTAATCTTGTATTCGATGACAATCACGTCGACAAAAACAAGAACACATACAACACAATTACAAAAAAAAGAAAAGATGGTAGTCATTAATGACTGTCTTGTTGAATAATTTGTTTGTTTGTGTGTATGTTTATTCGAATAAGGTTTAATCTTCATCGGCATCTTCATCTTCTTTGGCACCTTTTTCGCCTTTTCGCATATTTTTTCGTTTAACGCGACCTTAAAAAGAAATATAATGTTAGTTAAAGAAATTTTAATATTTAAGAGAACATACCTGGTCGACCACCGCTGGATAATGGTGAACGAAGAGCAAAATCAATATGTTTTTGTGAATCAAGTCGAACAATGAATGATGGAATATTAACCACTTGTTTACGTACACTATTTAATAAAGAAGATGAAAAATAAATAAATATCTACTATTAAATTCTATTTATCTTACCGAATATGACGTTGTCGAATAAGTACACGTGCATGATGAATACTTTTAGCGAGAGCAAGTCGTAAAAGTTGTGTTTGAAGACGTCGTTCCAAAAAATCTTCAACTTTTAAACCCAAAACGTAATCGAGTTTCATTTTAGATTCATCAAGTACACCAATTCGAACAAGACGACGAAGTAAAGCATTACCTTAAAATAAGAAATAAATTATGTTAAGTTTATAATAGAAAAAAAAGAATTTTCCTATTATAACTAACCCTCAAATAATCGTTTTGGTTCTCTTTCATCGAGTGTTAATAATTCACGGGCAGCTTTACGAATTTTAGCCAATGTATAACGAACACGCCATACTTCACGTTTGTTTCGTAAACCGAATTTTCCGATAAGTTCGAGTTCTTGATCGAGACGTTCTTTTTCATATGGACGACGAGGTGTCGAATAGGTCTTGTTATAGACAAGCGGAACGCGCGGCATGTTTGCCTAATGCGATCTAAAATATGAAATATTTTCTTAATCAAAATTTCTATATATTCAAAAAGTAAAAAAAGACTGATCCAATTCTTCTCATTTGAAAATGAATAAATAAATGCAATAGTACACTAACAAATAAACAACATCATAATCAAAATAGTTCTGATTGGTGTATTAATATACAAGATTAATTTATAAAAAAGAATTATTTCATTGATAAGAAAAACTATTTATTTTAATAAAATATTTCATAGAAATAAATCCGGAATTATTCATATTCAATTAATTTAAAGAAGACTTTCTATAGATGACACTAGCTATTAATATCAATATAAATTAATGGATCAAAAGTGAACCAATCATTTTTTTTTATTTCTTAAAGAGTAAAAAAATAACAATATATTAATCAAGCATTCATAACCATCGTTGATAGTAGCATTTACTATTACAAAAAAATTGTTTTTTTTACTGTTTTAGAAAAATAAAAGACGAAATACTAAAAATAAACTGATAGATGCATCATCCTCGTAAATATAATAATTAATTCATTGTAAATGATTGGGTAACCAAGCTGCTATATGACGGTGCTTCATGCTAGAAGAATCTGCAATTTGTATTACTGAACAACAATAGGATGAATTTCTTTCGAATTCTTCTTGTTTTATATGACGAAGTGCTTGTAGCAATGTATCACCTTCTATTAAAATTGATTGAAGTACCAAATGCAAAACATGGATTGCATTTATTAAAGGAATATATTCTCCACCTGAACAAATAAATTACATATTAAAATAAAAGTATGATAAAAAGAAAACATTTACCTGTATTTTTAGCTATCGAACCGTATAAACTATCACATATACTAGTAATCTGACCAACACCTACAACCATTAATGTAATATTCTTTTTAACAAATGCATTAGAAATTGTCCAGAGATTATCACAAGCACATAAACGATTATAATTACGATTATCGGTTGTATTAAGTAAATATGGACATGGAACATTGTCTGTAACCAAAAAAACAACATTTTCATGGCATCGATTAGAATCCTGTAAATAAACGTAATAGAAAATAAGCTTCATTTAGTTATTAAAAAAAAATTCTTACTCCTGTACGCCATTCAGAATTAAGAGCTTCTCGTAATGCATCACCTAAAAATAGATACGTAAAAGAAAAAACTTCGATCGTAAAAAAATAATATCTTACAGATAGTTATATTTTGAGTATTTGCTCCTATAGCTCCATCATCACCAGTACGAAGCCATTGTTGAAAAATTTCAGATGAATCTGTAAACGGATATACTGTTGATATTGTTGGTATGCCATTACCAGAATTAAATTTGATTAAACGAAAACGAATATCATAATTTTGTTGTAATAAAGGATTAATAATCGATAAAACCATATGTTTTACATTTGGGAAAAAAGGATCTCTTAATGATGTATCAGCCATAACAAAGGCAATGTCCATTGATTCAGTCATAGTGGAGTACGACATGATAACTATCAGCTAAAAAATAAAATAGAATAATAAAAGATAAAAATGTTTTTAACATTTAATAATATGTTTTGTTTAGTCTCTCGAATTGCTAGATTATTAGTAGTAGATAGGAGAGGGAGAGAGAAATACAAGACGAACGCCGCCGAGTGACTGAGTAAGACGAAAGAGAAAAAAAAAGATGTATACGGTGTAGTAGTCAACAAAGGAAAGAAAAAAAGAGAGATGTAGTGATTGTATATACTAAAAGAACTTCTAAGAATACGTATCAATTTATATAGGGCGACTATTTATAAAGAGAGAACGACAACTCTACCATTTTCTTTTAAAGAAAATATGAAATTGTTGTAATACATTGTACAAATACATAGTTATGTGCGTTAGTCATTATGGACTTTGCTTTGCGTTAGAAGTATGACGCAATAACATACACAGCTGATTTCCATATGATTTTCTGTTATGAAAATAAATAACAACAAAATATAAGATAACAAAGTTCAATTGGATGATCTACTATTTAAATAAATTTTCTATGAAAAATCTAGCAACATAAGTATATAGATGTTTTTTTTTCGACTAGATGATGCCATGTATTAAAGTATAGGCAGACCAATTACATCATTTCTCTTGATATTCTCCAGACAAAATCATCCGGTGTGCTCTTTTAGTCTAATTCAAATTATTCTTAATAAAACGTGTCACGTTTTTCACTTCTATCGAAATCAGTGATTAATAAGATGAGCACGGATGTGATCAATTAACAACAAGATTCAACAGGTGGCGGCATTTTATGTAACTCTTCACATCATACATAAGTAATAAAATAAATATTTTTATGACGATACTTATCAGAAGAAATTTTTTCATACATGCATTGTTTATGCAAACTATTTTTGTTTTGTTTTTAAATCAAAACAATGTCTATTGTACTATACAGTATCTTAACTATTATTATTTGCAATAGAAAAATAGTTATTTCAAAATAAAAAAATATATTATACACTATTTATATTTTTGATATATTATCTTAATAAAATTAAACAACCATCATTATAAAGGCTAACAATCTTTCTTTCGTATTGCAGTAAATCGATGAGTCAGCTTTCTTACAAAAATGATTCAGAAGATATCACGTTAAATAAATATACGTTCTTTTCTCTTAGTATAAGAATGACATACTGGATAAAACCAATTATTCTAGCGGAAGAAAGATATTGTGGCTATTTCACAATAGGAAACCCCAAATGTTTTCATTTTTTCTTCTCAAATGTAATGTAAAAAAATAAATGTTCGTAATGTCTTTACCGATCTTATCATTACGCATTATTCATAATAGACAATTAACAGATGAAATTGATTTCTTTTTTATGTATAAACAAATTAATTAATAATTGATTTAGATCGTTAAAATTTATTTTTTTTTGTTCAAAAGTTTAAAAAAAAATAAGATCGAAAAAATGCTGTTCTATTAATCTCTTTTCTTTTTTTTTTAACATCATATAAATGTTATTTTCCTTACAATGATATATCTTCGTGAATATGAACAACGAAGGGCATGTGTTAATCAAAATGTAGATAAAGATACAAACGAGAACATATGTAATAGAGAAAAAAAAGGTTAGAAAAACGAACGTTCTAAATAGCAGAAAAAAATGTAGCACGCAACAAAAATAACATTCGTAAAGTAAGCGAAAGAATCAATAAATGAAAAGAAGCGAAAGTCACATCTTCTTGTTTAATTATAATAATGAAAGAAATGAAAGAAGACAAATTAAGTCTTAATGAATGCATACACAAAACAGGGAAATATAATATAAATAGTGTAAGGTAAAGGAGAAAAGAGAGAATGTTTAATTCTACTATAAAAATCTTGATTTCTTCTATTTGAGAGTCGAAAATACTATTTGAAAGAGAAGAAAAATAACTAACGGGTAAAAAGTTTTTTTTTTTTTAAAAGCAGTCATCGTCAATTTCACTATACAAATCCAAATCCGTACGAATTGATGAAACAGGTGATGAGCCAACCACATTATAACTTGAGTCGCCTGATGCCGTCGTCGGCAATCTTGTTCGATAACCTTCATCATCGGTTATTGGAGTAAAATAAATGTTAATACTTGGACATAACAAATAATTTGTTTCCAATGATGGAGAACCAGGTTCGAAATTATCATCATCATCATCAACATTCATTCCACCAGTAATATATTCTGTTGATGGATGATGAACTGGATATAACCATTTTCGAATATCAGCCATTGTTCGACAATATTCCATCATAAAATCTACTCTTTTTTGTACATACTTGTAATGATATAGAGAATTATATTCAATATCATTATGAATATCAAGCCGACGAAATAATTGTGATAATGTGTCTTCTCCTAATATGGCTCGTTGAATAACAGAAGAAAGAACACGTGTTGCATTGATAAATGGAAGATAAATACCACCTGAAGTTTTTACGATATAAAGTTATAAAAATACGAAATGTTTTTTTTTTCTCTTTTTCTTACCTGTTTTATTTGCTAATGCACAATAGAAATCATCGTAAATTATAATACTTGGTTCAATACCAATAACAACTAATGTAATATCTTGTTTTTCAAATTCATCAGATAATCGCCAAAGATCATTACTATTACAAGCACATGTATCATCAAGTAAACTACATGGAGCACCATCTGTAATCAAAATTACGAGTTTTTCATGATATCGATTGATATTATTCTTTATAAAAAGAGAAAAAGATATATATTTGATCAAAAATAAAGATAAATATGACTTACATTAGGACGCCAATCAAGTGTTAAAGTTGCGCCAAGTGCATCGACTAAATTAACGAAAAAAAAATATTATAAAAAAAATTATTTATTTTATTTTTTACCAATTGCTTTGTTTTCATTGAGATTTCCGTTTTCAATTTCGATAGCATCAATCCATTCGTGAAATTCATCACCCGATGAAGTAAATGGATGTATATTTGTTCGCCAATGATGTGAATGTGATTGAAATTCAATTAATGCCATACGAACATCACTTTGATGACATGATAGAGCTCTGTTTAAAATTGAACGAAGACTTAAACGAATTTGTTTGGAATAAAATGCAATTGATGATGAGCGATCAAGACAGACCGCAATATCTATACTCGTGGTCATGTTTAATGATCGCTAATTGCGATTGTCAAACTGTAAATAAATAACAGCATGAAACAATCGATTAAAATCAAAGAGTGTATTATAAAAAAATCACTTACGCTTTCGATAAATTATGCCTTTCTCGTCACAACCATCCGCTAGTATGACTAAAACTAGCCAGGCTCAATGTCTATTTATTATCGGTAAAGGAACAGACGGAGAGAGAGAGAGAAAATAAGAAGAAGAAGAAGAAGAAAAGGAAAAAATGATTCACAGACGATTGACTATCGTCCGAATTGTTTCTGAGTATAGAATACGTGGGTTTTATTTTCACTTGCTTACATTCGTTCTTTATTCTCTTATTATTGTAAAAGAAAAATTAGATTGGATTACATTCAAAGAAGATAAAATTATCATTGGAAAAATTTTCATACTAATATATTTACATCAATTTTCGTTCTATATATTTGATCGTTGATGATGCCTAGATTGTCGTTGATGACGTATGAAAGAAAAAGAAAAAAAAGTTTATTTTCTTGACTTGTCTGTGTCACATACCATTTGAATGACTCAATTTCATATCATTGTAGAACTAATATTCGCTATTTATATAACTATGATTTATAGAGAAAAAAAAATCTTTTTTTTTCACTATTAATAGCCGACAGAAAAAGTTTGTTGTATAGACATTTGATTTCAAAATTTAATTTATTATTTTATTGTTTATGCAAAGATTCATAGCTGTTGTTATTTTAAAAATAAAAATAACAATATATGTCAAGGATTACATACAATACATAATGAACAAGAGAGAAAAATCTTAACCGATACGAATTTTTTTATACATTCAGATATAAATAGATCTACGATTAGTTATTATCTTTTAAGAATAAGTAAAAAAAAAATAACGATATTCTAATCATTTGTTTGAATCATACTATTACCATGACTAACATCACAGTATATCGTCTATATAAAAGTAGACAAAATAATGTCTACTTGATTTGAAAGTTATTGGGCAGGGTGTGTATATTATTAATCAATGAATTTCAAAATCAAGTTAAGCATTAATTAAGAATTGTATCTCTTGCATGTTTTCTTAATTCTATGTTAAGTTATATAAGAGATGTCACATAAAAAATTGTGCTATTAGTATTTATACAATTTCTCTTTTCTTCTTAGTTGAAGTGCACTTTTTTTCATCAAAAGATAGCGTTTGAAATTCTTTATAGAAGAAGGAAAATATCATGCAATCCACAGCTGGTTCGGATATATGTATGAAAAAAAAGACGACGAAGACAAGTATTAATACGATGACTATGAATGTACTTATAAGAGCTACTGAACTACACAAAAATATTAAAAGATCGCTTATATTTTGACTTTACAACTTTTATTTTCGAAGATGGCACGTAATTTTCTCAAAAAAAAGCTCAAAGGTCTAGGCAGTAGTATTCTCACCTTGTATGCTGAAATTTAATCAGATAAGGAAATCGTACGGTATTGTTTTTATGAAAGAAATTATCTCCATAAATATACAAAAAGGAGGGGGTCGATAACTGATGAAATCGGCCCCATGAAAATTCTGCTGAGTTCAGAGGTTATCTGACCGGTGTTATCACGACAAATCTTTAAAAAGGGCTGATTTATTCGCTTATCGCCCCTCCCCCCGCCCTCCTTTTTCCATTCTAATCTTTTTTTTCTTACGCGTTATACTACGAAGGGTTCACACAGTACGGTGAATAAGAAAAAGAAAAGTCTAGAAAAGACTAGAAAAGAATAAAAAAGTTTTCGTATATTTAGAGCGAAAATTTCTTTCATAGA
>CAJNOI010000007.1:403373-441032 GCA_905250115.1 Adineta steineri | reverse complement strand
AAAAAAAGAGTTGGATATAATTGTAGTTCTATAACTATCATGCAACCCTCACAACAAATCACTAATGTTCGTGCACAGGAAGCTTTACACAAAGTTTTTTTTTTATAGGATAATAATAGATGATCCTTGGGTGAAAAAAAACTGATGAAAATCTTTTCTTTTTATTTGTTTGTAATCTAATCTACTTTGATGTATTCATCGCCGTAGAAGATGGAGATCTATAAACTGTACTTAGTTTTTCAAAATATTAGATAATATAACGAATTTAACTCTATGGAAATAAATGCTCAAGATAAGAATAATAATAACAGAAAAAAGCATTTTCAATGACATAGAAGTATATACATATACTAATGATTTAATACATTCAGATCAGATATTCTATAATAAATCATGATGATAAACATAAAAGGAATAATAAATAAATCTACTTGAATCGGAAGAAAAAATCAATACTAATAATAATAATAGAAGCTAAAATTTGCAAGTTATACGTACTAATAATATCATATATGTTTAAAAGAATGTATATAAAAATTATTTTTTAATTAAATGATTTAATGTCAATTTTATTAAATATATAACAATAGAATCATTCAACTAAATTAGATCGTTGAGTACGAAGTTAATAAAACATTTGTGAAGTATCTCATGATACATTATATTCACATAACAGTCAAGAATTATTTATTATCAGATAATACTTGAATACTCACTATATCAATATCTCATAAAACAATAATAATAACAACAAATAATCGTCATTGCAACTTTAAGAAATGGAAGTATCATTGTTTATAAAATAATTTTGATATGCATGATTACTTTTTCCTTCCATGAGAAAATATATCCGACACCTGGAGGAAATAAACAATAAGAATGCGTATGATTTATTCTCTACATACAATGGGAATAAAAGAATATTCATCTTGTGTTATGGATAGCGCTCAATATTCTTTTTGTTTTTTTTATCGAGGTCAAAAAACAAAATGAATTAGATCTTCACTTCTTTTTGCTAAGAATTGAATGAAAAATAGGCAAAGATATAATTCCATCGAGAAATTAAACTATTTATTTTCTCTTTCAATAATAAATATTTTATTATTTGTCAAATCCAATCGAGTGATGCATCAGTTTTTGTTTTGATCATCGACGTTTCGTTTACATCTACACGCTAGTTTGTTGGTGTGATCAAAAAGATTTCTATTCTATCATATCATTTCTTCTTCATATGCCATCTTTCGGTACATCATCTATGGGAAATTTCTGGTTAGCATTTCGACTTTTATGCCTTATTTGTTGCATTATTACTATAGTAAGTAATCTATAATTGACTATGACTAATTGTTAGATCTATTTTTTGTTATTAGACATCATACAGAATTGATCATCGTCCATTAAACGAAGATCGAAATGAACGTGGTGTAACTGAATGGCGTTTTCGTCGTAATCGTATGTCAGCATACCCTACTTATATTCGCAATCGTGTTTTTGTAAGTTTATATTTTATTTGATTTCTCGAATATTTTTCTTTCTTTTTTTGTTAAGACTCATCATTGGACAGGTGGGGAAAACGAAAATGGTGATGAAATTCCATTTAATTGAAAACAAATAGTTGTTCTTTCATGAAACTATCGTCGAAATGAATGAAGAAATGACTAAATATCCTTTAAAATACTTGAAGAGAAGTACAAAAATAAACAAGAAATAAAAATAAATATATCAGTTTTATTTGCTGTTTTTCTTTTGCTTCGAATTTTATATAGTCATCAAACTGTGTAAATTGAGTACAACTATCATAAAAGCGAAGAAAAAAATGAAACAAAAAAAAAAAAAGAAGAAATGTTTATTAATGTTGATGATGATGATGAATGGACCAGAAAGAAGAAGAACAAGAGGAGAAAAAAATTGTAAAGTGAAGAGTTTCGTATTGATGGTAGTGTTTACCAACAACTATTTCAGCCGGCAGGCGAACAGACATAGCAATTGCATCTATATGTACATTGTGTCGAAAAAAAAAGAAGCAAAGTTTAGTGTTTTTAGGTGAGTGTTGACGACAAGCAAACGGAGGAGAGAGGGAGAAAAAAAGTATGTGTGCATGTATGTATGGAAGAAACCATGCTCATAGAGAAAAAAAGTGATGATTCTTATACAATAGCAAGTTAAAAGAGACATTATGTCGAAACCTTCGAATGTTCTATCGAGACATCGAAAAACACCATTGCCGCCTGTAAAACAAGTGCGACAGACAGTTATCTCGTGGTCAAATGGACGTCAAAGTGGTAGGTATATAATATGAATCTAGAATATGATAAACTAATTTGAAAGACTCAAAGTTTCTTTATCATAATATTGTTTATATATGATAAGATAGAATGATGTACAGATAAAGTCTAGATTATTTGTAGTTTTATGTTGTTGTTATTATATAGTTTAAGTATAGTAAACAGAAAGTATATGATGATGAGTCTAGGGTCAGACACCTTCATATAAAATACACTTTTATTTCATTATAAAACTGTTTGTTGTTAAAAAAAACTTTAAAAAGTAAAGCATTTTTCTTCTTTTTTCTTTCTAAATTGTTTAAAGTGATTTATTTCTGAATATGCATTAACAGAAGACATAAAAAATATTTTATGTCATCGATAGTAACGTGTTCTGTAATCTTCTAGATTATTACGCTTCATTTCGTTTTAAAATCGATAGAGTGTGAATGAAATAATCTATTTGCTCATGTCGTTTCAATTTATAAAAAGCTATCAAATTGAGACGATTTTTCACTTGATAAAATGTTCTCATTTTGACCTAAACATTAACATATATGAAATGCTCCTGTTTATTTTTTTTATAAAGAAACTTTTCAATGAATGTTAGTTAGATTAATAGATAAATGAAATAAAACTGACTTTACATAACGATATAAAGGTCGGTAGCATATGAAATGGTATTCCTACCATAGCTATTATCTATGCGCAAAAATGTCACTGTGACAATTACTATGAGTATGATGCCATTTTAATGAGAAGTATAAGCCTCGCTTAGCATATGGTAAACGAGAGTTTTTTTCTTTTTTACATACACTCTTTCTCTTTTTTTTCTTCATCGCTCGCTTTCCAGTATCTACTCATGACGGCTTTTATTCTTATTTCTTATTCGTTATATTATTACGTTCATTGTTTCTTATTTTCTCGTACAATAACTCGTTGTCGAGATAGAGTAATAATCGTTGATTCGGATCTTGACGTATAAATGGTGGTGTATGTGTTCCTTATAGTCATTTAGTTTGTTTTCTCTTTCTATCTTTTGCATTGACTTGCTCGACTCTCCTTTCTTTTTCTGTATTCATCTTCAATGACTACAACAAAAACAAGAGAATGACGACGTCGATGACGAAGAGGAGAGTAACGAGCGATAGAACGCACACACTCTACTATATACATTCTATGTAGAAAGAGCGCTCTCTTCGTCGGCATCGACGTGGCGACCATCATATATACTAAATCTGATCAACATTATTATTTACCTAATTTTAACAAATTAATTAAAGAGAAAGCAGAAGTAACAATAATAATACTAAGTAAAGTATACTTAGATAGCTCGAAAAACGTTACCCTATCGATTTGGAACGAGTTGGTGGCTGTTGGCCGACAGAGATGATGATGGTGATGATGATAATAAGAATCCCGACTCGGATTACATGGTAGAAAAGAACGATAATGTCAATCGTTGCTTTTCACCACCACCCAAGCGTATCAAATTAGGTAAGTTACTTTAATATTAATAAAGAGATAAATGATTGATCTTATCATCGTACAAATCTATTATTTAGTATATACTTAAAAAGATCTATTACATGACAATCTTTTGAAATAGAAAAAAGAGGTTTACAGAGATGTGGCTCCATCTACTAAGTTCATTTTCATGACAGTCACTTAATCTGTCTAACTAAAGGAGACGGATATGCGTGCGTTTCTTAGCGACCATGTCGCCGCTGACGTTCTTATATCCGGATTTAAATATGGCGTGCATGTATACTCATGGATGAATGGTTTTTTTTTCTTCTCATGATGTGTTTTCTTCCTTTAACTTCTTCTTCTTCTTCTTCGTCATTTCTTTTTTCTTATAAATATATTTCTACTTATAAATTTTCTCGCCTCAAAGAAGACTTTGAACTAGACCCTGAAAAGACATTTGTAGTTTTTCAACCATAATGATTATTCATGCAATTAGTATTAAATAAATGTGAAACTTTTATAAAAGATTCAATCATTCAATAAAAACAAAATATTATTCTTATATATATATATTCTTTATTGAACTTCTAATGCTTCATTAGATATCTAAGTTTTTATCTTTAAATTATATATAATTTCATTTCAATCATCTAAAATAACTTATTTAATATTTCGAAATAGTATAATATGATTTAGAAATCTCTTGAGTCGTTCAATAAATATAATTTATTACATACACCACCTATCATGAATAGTAGTAACTTATTTAGTTTCTTTTTTTTTACGATTATATGTTGAATCATTCATCATCTTAGTACTCATTGAATTTTTGACAGTTAACCGAACGATTACATGCCAGTATTGTTAATGTATTCGGTCAGGCTAAGAAAAAATTAAGATAGAAGTATTTTATTATTTATCGAAAGATTTATTTATGATAGAAGAAGTAACGATGTTTGATCGAGAGATTTAAACTAATTCATCTTGAGTATTATATCTCTAAAATCATTTCGTTTTTTTTTCTTTTCTTATAAGATTTATTTTCTCGAGATAAACAATTCTTCGTTTCATCACTTGACATATATATATATATATATGTCGAAAGAAAATTTATGATTCTATCGTATTCTTGAAATAATATATTTTATCAAAATAAAAACGAATGATTTATTTTTCGATAGTAAAAAAAAAATTTTTTTTTTATTAATCCATACAATATTGTTTTAAATGGAATTAGAATTGAAAGAGAAATTGATTATTAAATATTATTATTGTTGTCATATGAAACTCAATACTTAATTCAATTATGAATAAAAAGAATTCTAGTCGTTCGTTATTGTTTAAATAATCAGTGACGTCTATTCGATAGGAGTAGATTCCAAATGATTTTAGATTTGTTTCGTACGAGAGATATCATTCAACAATTGTCATTGTTAGAGAATAGATTTTTGTTTTTCATCCTTCATGTAATTTGATTATTTAAAGAAGTTCTCATTGTCGAAAGGTTGACATAACCCATAGACATGAAAAATGATGAACAGACTAGATTAAGAGAAAATAAAGCAAAGAGCACCAGATATTATTTCGTGACAGATAAAGTTAATAGAGCAATTATCTTATTTTTCTCATCATTTCGGATCTCATGCTTTCCATTTACATTATTCTGGCATACTTCATCTTTTGTCTAGTAACAAATTACTTTTGCATGTCTTAGATATATTTTTTTTTTCTTTTGATATATGTAATATGACTATTAAAAAAGGAAGAAAAATGCCTGAGAGTAACGATTAGATCAATTTATTTTCTTTTATAGTCCTTAAATTAGTTATTATAGATCAATCATGATTTTTCCTTTTCGGATTTATCTTATTCCGTTGTATATTATTAAACAAGTACAAATATGTTTTCGTTGTCAACATTACTGTTAAGATTGTTGACATTGTCTTTTAAGTACATCTTTGTGACCTTGATTATAGATGTCGATTTGAATATATATGTCACAATGGGGAATATATATTCATTTTAATCTGACTAACAACACCTTGTTATTATCAAAGGTTCCTTTTTTTTTTGTATTCGATTCAATATGAAATATATAGAAGATAATAATAAGAGATAAGAGAATAGGAAAAGTTTTTACTCATTACTCAATGTCGGTAATCGACATTTTCTTTCATAAAAAGCTTTGTTGCCGCGTTATCGTTGCAGTATTATTGCGTTCATCCTCAATCATAATTTGTAAAGCTTCTGCTTCGTCGCATCGAGCAATAGTATGTAGTAACAGCATGACGCGAATTCTTTGTCTTCTTCCCTTCTACTAGCGGGCCGAGTCAACGAGAGGAGAAAGAAAATGACGGAAACAAGAGGGTTGTTGTGCTAGTAGTGTTACTTCTTCTCTTCTTCCTTCTTTCTTCGCTTTGGTTATTCGTCTCCGGGCTAGCTACCCAGAGAGTACGTCGGCGACTAGTGCTTCAACTCCTGATAGTGGTGTTGGTTTATAGACGCAACAAAACGTCCATGCGCCTCGCCCGCGCTATCGATTGCCTACATACAATTCTTTACTAGTTGCTTGCGCCTTCTAATAAAGACGCTCGTTCTTCTATTTCTTTTCCTCTCATCAACCTCATTGCTGTTTCAACCGCTCGTACGCCATCGTTACACATATTTATTTTGGTCGTTATTGTCGTCGGTGGTGGTCGCATGCTTTTGTTGTTGTTATTGTTGTTGTTGTTGCACGACGAAAAAGTGTGTCGATCATGACATATGTCGCAACTCACTATTGCGACGCCATTAAATCATCGCTTCCATCTTTATCATCAGTATCAACATCTGTTTATTGTGATATTCGTCAACGACGACGTTCACAACAATTATCATTATGAATTTTATCAAATGTTGTACTTCAGCTCGTTCCTCATCCGATCAACAAAATCTAACAAACAACAACAACAACAACAAAAGTTCATTAAAAAAGAAAACTCGTCATTCTTCTTCTGCCAAATATGGCGGTACGTTCTACGCTTTTTTTTTCATGTTCATTCTGTCATCTTCTGTGACTACCTATTGCTTCTTTTTTTCATCTTCTAGCTTTAAGGTAATCCTTAATAGTTAAGCGCGTGTTTAAATTGACAATTACATATTAGTATTCTTTGGCGTCGCTAGAGGTATGTGTGACTAAGTGCACACATAAACACGCATATGAATATATAGATATATATATCTGAGAAAATAAAAATCTGTATGTATGCATGTCTCTCACAATCAAAATTTAGAATAGTGAGAAGGTATTGCGTGTATCTATATGCATGCTTTTAATTGATGCGCACGCATATATATGTGCGTGTTTATATTTCATTGCTTTCTTTCTTTTTTTTTTTCAAGCATAGTGACACATAGAATAAGATAGAATAAAGTCATCGTTATTACTACCTCATATATACTATGATAGTTAACTATTCAGAGTCATACAGGAAGTGATGAGGAATGCTTGTTGTATTGCTGAACATGGACCGAAAAAGAAAAAAGGGAAATGGAAAAATCGAGAGGAAAAAAAAAGAAAAAGCTTTTTGTAATATGATACGATATAAAAGAAGTAAAAAGAAAAGGACGAGAATAATGTCAAAAAATGAACAAAGAAATAAAATGTAGCATTGAAAAACTAAAAACTAAAAAAATATATATATATATAATCTTTAAATAGAAATTAATTTTTAATCATATGTATAATATTATTCATATAATTTAATAGACTAAAAGATATTTTTCTGTTTTTAATAGCCAATTCCGATCCGTTACCATCGTCGGTCACAGCCGATGCAGTACAAAGTTATCTTGCCGAACATCCAGAATTTCTTGATACATATATTCAACAAAATGTCAATTCGAATACAATCGAGCATTGGATGTCGAAAATACCTCAGACATCAGCACTAGTTAAAACTCCATGGTCGAGAAATATAAGTGAAGGAGATCTAGTATATAAAGTTCAACGATCACGTCCATCACAACCAACAATGCCATCGATTTCACCACAAAAAAACCATCTCTCATCATCATCAGAAGCAGAATTGTCATTAGCAACAAATACTGGTAAAAAAATAACAAAATTTATCATCATCTATTGGTCATATTTAGTCATTTTATGATTTATGATAGCATCTGTTAGTTTTTTATGATTAGCTATATTCTCTTTTTCGTTTAGTTGTTACAACAGAACCATCATCATCATCATTAAAATCATCAACTCAACAAATATCATCAACAACAGCAAAATCAATGACGAAAGTAAATAAAAAAAACTTTTTGTTATTATTATAAATCATAATCGATTGTCATTCTAGATAGTCGAATTAAGTAATCAACGTCGTTTATTACATGAATTAACTGATGAAGTTAATCAAAATGTAACTAAAGCTCAAGTTTTATATGAATTATGCAAATCAATAGCATCAAGTATATTTAGATATTGATTTCTTTTTAAGTATAAATTTATTGTTGTTTATTTAGCAATATCGGCTGATGGTTTTAATTTGTATTTGGTTGATGAAAATGGAAATAATTTACGATTATTTACTTCAGAAAATGACGAGTAGGTTCATAGAAAGATAAGTTTGAAAAAAGAAAATTATTACGGATCTTTTATTATCTAAAAATCTCATGTCTATAAATACTGGTTTTTTTTCTTCTTAGAATCAATTATTGAGTTAAGAATATCTGTTTTCTAGTGAACAAACAATTTCTATTGTTCCAATTCCAATTGAAATCGGTCGTTGTCTTGCTGGATATGTTGCAGCTACAAAAGAAACTATTCGTATCAATGATAAAGCTATGGTAATAATTGAATTATTCGAAAACTTTCATTGATTATTTCTTTTTTTTGTTTCAGCTCAAAATAGAAAAATATCCTGATGGTCTTTTTATTAAAGATGATAAAGTAACTAGTGTTATGGCTCATCCAATTATTAATGCGAATGGAACACTTCTTAGTATGAAAAATCTGATCCTATAATATAATTATTAATTTTTATACTGAAATAGGTGTAGTTGAATTTTATCGAAATCAATCAGCAATTCCATTTTCTGATGAAGATGAAGAAGTAAGTTCATTGTCTTTGTCTACTTGCTAACCTATTATTATTCACACTAAAATACACCTAGCTTTTCATTATTGTAAATAAAAGATCATATGTATATTGTTGAAAACAAAAAAGATTAGCAATGTAATCTTATCTTTTAAAGAATCTTTATGCTTTATTTATAATTAGTTCTTCAAATCAACATAGTAGCTTTCAATATATATATATAGAACTATACTTATTCTTTTATTCAATGTAGTCAATAATATCATTCTATTTTGCTTCAGGAAATTGTAAAATGTGTGAATGAGCTTTCCACCCAAACGTACTACGAGGTATTACATTCCTTGATTATTATATATATACACTATCCTTTTGTTTCTACACTATTTGAAATTACTTTTATACCTGTGTGTGTGTGTTTAAATCTGTTCTCACTCTTAATTTTTATTGCTTGCTCAATTATCCTTCGCAATCTTCTTTCTAATACGGCTTAAATACGTATAAAATCATCAATACACATGTATTTGACAAAAAACGCATGTTGAAAAGAAGAATAACCACCACCGAATTCGCTTAATATATCTCTATGTTAATTTCATATACTTTCGTTTTGAAAAAAAAACGATTTAAAAACAAAATATTGTTTTCTTTTTTTTTATTTATTTCATTGTGTTATTATTCTTTTTTTCTTATAGCTTTATCATACAATGACACGAGAACGACGGTTAAATGATTTTCTTTTGACTGTAACTAAATCAATTTTTCAAGAACTTGTCAGTATGGACGTTGTTATGTTGAAAATTATGGTAATAAAAGAATCTATTTGATTTTTATTCAATTTGAATTTTTTTTCTTCTATTCTTCTAGAGTTATGCGAAGAAACTAGTTAATGCTGATCGTGCTTCATTATTCATGCTTGATACACGTACAAAAGAACTTTATGCACGAATATTTGATATTGGACGTGAAGATCATGATATGTTACATTCATCAGCTATTAATGATAATGATAGAGAAAAAGGTCCACCAGCTGATGAACGTCCGTGTATACGTTTTCCAATGGATAAAGGTATTGCTGGTTATGTTGCAACAACTGGAAAGACATTGAATATTGCTGATGCTTATAGTGATAATCGATTTAATCGGTAAAAAACAAAATAAATTGATTTATATATACTTTTTTTTTCTTCTTCTTCTAGAGATATTGATCAAAAAACAGGTTATAAAACGAAATCACTTTTATGTATGCCAATTATGATTCAAGGAAGTGTAATTGGTGTTGTTCAAATGGTGAATAAAAAAAATGGACATTTTACAAAAAGTGATGAAGAATCTTTTGAAACATTTTCTGTTTATTGTGGTCTTGGTAAATGAAATTATTTCTAAACATATTAACATATTTAATTAAAAATATTTTTCTTTAGCTTTACATCATGCATCACTTTATGATCGTATTCGTCATTCAGAACAAAAATGTAAAGTAGCTCTTGAAGTTTTATCATATCATGCATCATGTACCGATGAAGAATATGAACGTATGAAAAATTGTAAAGTTCCAGATAACATTCCAAATATAGAACGATTCGAATATTCTCCTTGGGAGGTTAATAATGATCAAAAACCAGTTTATGTTCTATATATGTTTCTTGATCTTGCCAATGTTGATCCTATATATGCAAATCAGTAAGATAATAATAGAAAAATCTTTTCTAAGTTTTTTTTCTGTATATTTTCTTTAGATTCGATATGGAATGTTTAATGAGATTTATATTAACTGTACGAAAAAATTATCGAAATGTGCCATATCATAATTGGTCACATGCATTCAGTGTGGCACATGCAATTTATACTGTGATAAAACAAACTAAACATCACTTTACACCGAATGATGTATGTTGAATAATTGAAAAATATTTTTTAAATTATAAGAAGAAGAATTTATTTAGTGTATTGCCTTATTTGTTGCTTGTCTTTGTCATGATCTTGATCATCGTGGTAAAACAAATGCGTTTATGGTTAAAAGTGCTTCAACTCTTGCTTCTATTTATTCAACTTCTACAATGGAACGACATCATTTTAATCAAACAGTAACCATACTTCAAGTAAAAGATAAATGAAATTTTCGAAAAAAATTCTATTCATTTTTTTCTTTGTTACTATTTTAGTCTGAAAATCTTAATATATTTAAACATTTCTCATCGAAAGAATATCGACAAATGTTAGATGAAATTCGTCATTGTATATTAGCTACTGATTTAGCACTATTTTTCGAAAATCGTCCTAAACTTGAACGTATTGTTGATAATAATGAATTTAGTTGGCAAAACAAGGAACATTTGTGAGTTATTGAATGAATTGATTTTTATATATATCACTATTTTTAAACCAAAAAAAAACCAAACCAAACCATTATTATTTATTATTCAAATTTTCCAAATCCGCCGCTACTATCCTCATTTATTTATTTTATCTTCTCTTTGATCCTTTTGTTGCTATATGTATTTTTGTGTGGTGATAGTGCCTGTTTCTTTTATCCTTAGCCTCTCTAGTCTATGTAGAATTAATGCATACTTTACACTTATCCTTCTCGGTTGACATTTTGGAATGATAATAACTACGTAGACAACAAAAAAATCTATTCTTTTGATGCTAGCGCACACACATATGTTATTTTTTGAATTTAACTTCACTCATTATACTTCTGATTGCTGTGCTTTTATCTATAGGCTACACGTGATGGGGCTCAGTATGACCGCTGCGGATTTATGTTCTTCATTTAAACAATGGGAGGTGCAGCGGTCGAATGTGAGCATCATCATGGAAGAATTCTTCCAACAGGTGATTCATTTGTTTGATACTTTTTCTCAATGCTTTTACTGTCTCTCTTTCTATTTATTAATTCATATTTTCACAAGAAAGCAGCACTTACTAACGGAATATATCTTTATTAACACAGGCACTATCATCACCACTAATACAGTTTTTTAGGAAATTTTCAGGAGAAGAGCGGCTGATTAAAATTTTTAATTTTTTTTCATTTTCAAATTGTTTTGATTTTTTTTTCTAATACTCAAAGAAAAAAATTTATCGTGCTTTAACGCTCGATTGTCTGTATTTTGTGTGTTTTATGCTTTCCAGTCGACGCTTTCAATCAATATCAATGACATCTGCTGACTTATGTGCCATGTATAAACCTTGGGATGTACAACAAGATGTTGTCAGCACAATTATGGAAGAGTTTTGGGAAGAGGTGTGCTTTTTTTTCTATATATGTATATATATGTAATTGCTGCTTTCTTCTAATTCATAACAATGAAAGAAAGAGAGAGAGAAAAATGCTTGCTTATTCTAATTGCTATTTTTTTTAAAATCAAATTTAATTAATTATATACAGGGTGATGAAGAAAAACGTCAAGGTATTCAACCACAATCATTAATGGATCGATCACTTGCTCATGAATTACCAAAAAACCAGGTAATATATTCTTTTATTGTAACAAGAGAGAGAGAGAGAGAGACAGAGCGCGCATCTTATTCTAAGAAGATATTCATTTTCTATAGGAAAATAAGGACAAAATATATAAATAGTTTTTTATATTATAAATTTTTCTAGGTTCTTATCTAAAGTATGGGTATGTTGTAGTTACTTAAGTAAAAAAAGTCATAATACACTGTTTTCATCTTGAGAATAACTTTGATATAATAATTTGATTTTCTCGAGGCAAATGCCAAGGGGGATAATAGAATATTGCAGACTTTTAATAATCCGGTTAAAGAATTTGATATTGCTATTCAGTTGAAGTATTTCTTCTTCTTCTTTTCTCGTTAATATCTCATAAATTTATTTCTAGGTGACTTTCATAAAAAGTATTTGTATACCATGTTATTCATTAATCGCACGTATATTACCTGAAACACTGCCAATGCTCAATGGAGCCAAGTATTATCTTATATAAAACAAATAATTTCATTATTTTTACTTTTTTTTCATTATTTTCTATAGAAGTAATCTTCATCGATGGCAACAATTAGCGGATGAACAACTTCAATTAACTCATACAAATGTAACTGCTAATACATCAACGGATGTTATGTCCAATTCTTCTCTTACTCCTCCAGCTAACAATACTCGTCAGCCAGCATCATCGTGATATGCTCTTCTTATTTTTTTTTCTCAATCAGTTTTTTCTTTTTGCTACAAAAGAAATGAAATATTTTTTTTTTCAAAAATGAGATGTTTGTGTGTATTTTATTCTCCTGTTGTTTTTGTGTTTATTTTCTTCCTTATTTTTTTTTTCTCTTCGTTTCTTTTTTATATACACAAAACAATGATGATCTAATATTTCTAACTGCATCATTCTCCATAAATGAACGTTTTTTTTTATTTTCACATAGAGACAAATGACAATGACGATACATCTTTTTTTTTATGAAAAAACACACAAACGCAAATGACTAAATACATATTATGTATAGTGCGACAAAAGGACAAGAGAGAGAAAGAGAGAGAAAAAAAAACGAAGAGAAATAAGAGGACAATGTTTTGTTTTCTTTTCATCAAAGAATTACTGAAATCATAATAACAACAACAAAAACAAAACAAACAAAGTTGTCTAGAATAATTTTGCTTCTTTTTTTCTTTTTTAAATATGTCAATATATGCGTATGTGTGTAGTAAAGAGAAAGAGAGAGAGAGAGATATGTAATCGTGCGGAATTAGTCAGCGCGCGCAAGAGAAATGATGCTTAAAACATCAAACAAACAAGAAAGAAAGAAAAAGAAAGTAAAGAAAAAACAAAACAAATAAATGAATGTGTTCATGATGATATAGGTTCATCATTATCATCTTTATTTCTTGCTGATGGGGGTGTTCGAAGATCAACAAGACCTTTTTCACGTATTACTTTTAAGGCAGCCTGTTCAGCAGCACGTACAACATCTTCACTATGATCAACTAATGATATTATATTAACACCATCCCATTGAACACCACATGAATTAAG
The DNA here is from genome assembly GCA_905250115.1 of Adineta steineri. Classification (NCBI taxonomy): domain Eukaryota; kingdom Metazoa; phylum Rotifera; class Eurotatoria; order Adinetida; family Adinetidae; genus Adineta; species Adineta steineri. Next base: position 427,217 of record CAJNOI010000007.1, on the reverse strand, counting down.
TAATTCATGAACCTAGAAAGAAAATAAATATGTGATTCTGGCATTTCTTAATAGAATTCATGTAAATATCTTACATCACTGTCTGTAACAGGTATTTCTTGTGTTCCACCTGTTGTTGTTTCAAGTAACATTCGTACATCAAATCCATCGGCTTGTTCATCATAATGTATAGCTGGATGTTTTCCACGATAAAATAAAATTCTAGCACGTTCATTTGCTTCACGCCAACTAAGACCACGACCAACACGATGTGATGATGCACTACTATTCAATGTTCGATCACCATTAATAGATGTTGATAAATAATGTGATGATTCATCATTGGTATGTTTCGATGATGCAAATGCACCTGCACGTGGTGGTAATGAAACATACATTTCTTTAATAACTAATGCTACAAAAATTAGAAAGAAAAGATTTAAAAAAAATTTAAAATTCTTTAAATAATTCTTACGTTTTCCATCAAGTCTATCTCTCATTAATGTTTGTACTTCCGATTTATCAATATCATCAAATTGATTTGATGCATGTGCTTGTTCAATAACATCAACAATTTGTTCAATTAATTTTTCATGATTATGTTTAAAATCTTTTTTTAATTTATCTTTAACATCATTATAATCTTTAAATTGTCCAACTTTTTGTCCTTCTAAATAATGAAATGTTTTATTAACATAATTTTCAATTTGATTTTCATTATATAATGGTTTATTATATTCTAATAATAAACTTGAAATTGATACGACTATTTTTTTTCTATTCATTTTTAAATTTTGTCTTGCACGATCAGTTATTAATGATGATACACGTCGTTTACCATTTGCATTTATAATATTTATTGATGTAACATCTTGTTGAATTGCATTTGGTGATTGATTTAATACTAATAAACCATCTTTTTGTGCTTGTTTTATTAATTCAATAGCACGATCACATAAATTATGTGCTTTAGAAAATTCTCGTCTTAATTGAGAATTTAATTCATCCCATGTATGAATAAGATTTAATGAGAGAATATCTAATGCACGATGTAAAATTTTATTTAATTCTTTATTTTGTTTTTTCGTTATTTTCTTTTCTTTTAATTCATTATCAATTAAATATTGATTTACCCATGTTAATTGATTGGTTTTTAATAAATTCATTTCTTCTGTTGTTAATAAATTTGTTTGATTATTTATTTGATTATATAAATTTGCTGTTTGAGATATATTCGAATCTAATATATTTAAATTGGTTTTTTCATTCATTTGTGTTATATCACAATGATCAAATGTATCACGTATGATATCAACTACTGGATCAACAAGATAAAATGTTTGTTTATATTCCGTTTTTAAATCATTACGAATTTGTTCATAAGATAAAATTTTTGGTTGAGTTACAAGTGTTAAACTTTTACGTGTTATTTTATCAACTTCTTTTGTATGATCAGCAAATTTTCGAATGGGTGGTTGACTCGATTGAATATGTTCACGAAGAATAGTACCTAATTCATTTCTATGGGTATTTAATTGTAAACGACGGCGTTCATCAAGTAAACCAATAGATGTATTTGTTGTTGCTGTTGTTGGTGATGTTGACACTTTTTGTTTAGGAGCTTTTTTATGTCCACATGTTAAACATGAATGTTTAGTTGATGATTGTTCTTGAGGTATTCGAGATGGTTCTCTATTATAAATATGAATAGAATATAATGAGGAAGTAGTGATTTATTAATAACATACTCTGTTATTTCTTTGTTTAAATGTGTAACGGTGTCAAATTGTTGTTTAGCCGGAAGACGTACCATCTATCAAAATAGAAATATTAGAAAATCATTAGAAGAAATCATTAATCATAACTTACATCACGAATAGCTAATGGAAATTCTGGTTTATCGAGATTATCCAAACCTTGCTTTTCAATTGTACAATAAAGTGAACGTACAACAGGATCGACAATAAAAGCATCATTTTTATGTTCAATTATTAATTTTTGTTTTAATTCAGGATATGTTGTTACTTTTTTATCTTTTATAAGATCAATTCCATGTGTAAGAATTTTATTTAATGATTTATGATCTTTTTTACCATCATAATCATCAATTGATTTCGATATTTCACCTTCCAAGCATTTCTTTAAATCATTTTGTCGAAAAATTAATTTGGCACGTAAATCATCATTCATACTTATTTTACGTGTAAAATCATGTTTTAATATACTACTTTCACGTTTAAGTCCTGATGTTGTCGTTGTTGGTGGTAATTTTTCTAATCGAATTTCAGGTTTTGTAGAACTCGATGTTGTTATACTAGCACTACCTAAACCTGAACTAATGGACGGATGTTGTTTAACATCTTCAACTGTATGATTTGTTCCGAATGTTGATGATGGTTGAAGATGAGATGAGATTATTGCCTCAAGACCACTATCTGAACGAGATTGAGTTGTTGTAGATTCTTCATGTTTTAGTGAGGATATGTATGAATCACTTCTAGGTGGACCTGATAAGTCAAGTTCAGGAATATTAAAAGCTGGTGCTCTAATTTCGGATGATGAATGTGGTTTCGATTCAACATGAGATTCCTAAAAAAAAAAGAAAAATAATGAAATTTCGATTCATGTTAGATCATTGTATTTTTAAAGCTATTAAAATTGTATGTCTTCCTTTTAATATATATACTTTTAATAAACAGAAAAAAATCCTTCAATAAAAACAGATTTTGAAAACTTCTAACTGAAATTGTATTATAATTAAAACTAAACATACTTTAATATCTTCTATTGGTTTTTTGTCGATAGTTGATGTCAAATTAGTTGATTCTGTTTTAATTTCTTCTACTGGTTTTTGTTCAATAGTAGAAATTGGCATTAAGATTTCTTCGATTGGTTGTGCTCCATTAAGAGCTATTGGTGATGGTGGTCGAACAAGAATTGGTTCATCTAATTGTTTTTCTATAATTTCTGGTGGAGTTGGAGTAGGTGGTCGAATAGGAATTTCATCTTCAATTTGTTTTTCTAAGACAGGTGATTGAACTAAAAGTTCATCTTCAACTTTTGTTTCAATTGTTGGAACAATATTTGTTTGCTGTGTATCAACGACATTTACTGTTGGTACAACGGCTTCGGGACTTGTTGTTGTTGTTGTTGCTTGAGATAGAACTTTTTCGTCATTCACTGTTGGTTTTTTTGGTGCTTGTCGTTTTTTGTCATGAGTATGAATTGTTGGTATACGAACTGGATCAGCTGAAGGTAAAGTTAAATCAACTGGTGGTAAATCATTACTTGGTGCACGTAATGTACCTTTTGTTTTTAATGTTGAAGATATATTTGATGATGGAACAGGTATATCTACTGGAGGTAGATCAGCTTTTGGTACTGTTATTGGTTTGGATTTTTCTTTAGGTGCTGGAAGAGTTTTAGTTTTTTCGGCATTTGATTTACTACCAAAGCATGAGCAAAGTGCAAGTGTTGATGATTTCTTTTTGATTGGAGATTTTGGTTCAATCATTTCTTTTTCAACAGTTTTTATTGGTGGTGGTGTTGAAATTTCAATAGCTGGAACTATTTTTGATGTAACTGTTGGAACATCATCATCAAACGATGGAGGAGATGTGTTGATATCTTTGGATAAAATTTCAACTGGTTCTGTTGAAGGTAATTGAAATGTAAAATCAGGAAGTTTAGGTGGAGATTGATGATGTTCAATTGTTATTGGTAATTCGGGTGGTGGTATAAATTGTGTATCAGTAATTGTATATTTTTGTTCAGTAGATAATAATTCTGGTTTAACTATTAAATCTGTTTCATCAGAAGATAATTTTGGTAAATCTGGAATTATCTATAAAGAATAGAATTAATTAATTTTTCTTATAGAAAAAAATTTATTGTTTATCTTACTGAATCTGTGTTAATAGCATAATCAGTTTCAATTGGGAATTGTTTATGATCAGTTTGAATATCTAACATATCTTGAACTGGTGATGCTAATACTAAACCAGCTTCAACAGTTGGTAAATGTTCAATTTCTTTTTCTTGTTTAATATGCGTTAATAATGGAAGTTCAGGTAATTTTTCATCATTGTTTAATGTTATTTCATGGTTTTGTTCATTTGAAGTAAATTCAAGTTCAGGCAATTGTACTGCAGGTATTTTCATTAAATCAATATTTGAATCAATGGTTTGTTTATCATTTTCGGGTAATTGTAAATTAGGTATAGGTGGTAAAGCAACGGCAGGAATTGAAAATTCGGAAGATGGTGATTTTGTTTGTCCAGTTGTCATTTTAACTTCGGGTTCATTATATGTTGGTAATGAAACATCAGGTTTAGGTAAATTAGTATTTGGTATACGTAATGGATCACTCTCTAAACGATGTGCTTGACGTAATTCATTATTTGGTGATAAATCACGTTCTACTGATGGTAAATCAAGTGCTGGTACTTTTGATTTACGATCACTATGACGAAAGATATTTGAAAATAAACCAGATTTCTTTTCATTCTTCACTTTTTCGTCTTTGACTTTTTCTTCTTTAACTTTTACTTCTTTAACTTTTTTTGTTTTAGATTTCTTTGTTGGTAATGTATATGAACCTTTTGTACCTGATTCTTTGAGGTCAACATTTGGCATTGTTTCAATTGTTGTTATTAGAGATGAATCAAGTTTTGGTTTTGATAAAACTATATCATCAGTTGTTGTTTTTATATCAGTTATTTGTTCGTTATGAAGAAGCTAAATAAAATTAAATAAAATTATTAATAAAGATTAATCTAGAATATTCATACTTTTTCTTCGGTATTTATTTGTATATTTTCAACACTTGGTGTTTCAAATGAACGAGGAATATCGTATGTATCATGTGCAGGTATTGAGTATTCATTTTCTACGGGTGGTAGCGGCACCGGCTCGCTTGATGGTAATTGATAATGGGGTTCTTCAGTTGATACTAGTGCTTCAATAGTAGCATCTAAACGATCATCTGGTTTAGAAATATCCTATTAAAGAAAAAAAAAGAAAATAGATTAATTTCAATCAATATGATTTCTATTTTTGTAATCTTACTTCAACACCCTTGTGCACAGTTCGTTCTTCATACGAATCAACATTAATAGTTGGTACTGTAGTAGTAAGATCAATAGATAATGGTAATGGTTCGATTACTGCCGTTGTTGTTGTTGTTGTTGGTAAAATCGTTTCGGGTAGGATAGTATCTTTCTTTACTTCTTCAACAATTTTCTTTTGTTCAATAGGTGCTTGAGCAGTTTCGGATTTGGCTTCTTTTTTCTTCTTTTCAGCAGCTTTTGCGCCAAAACATGATGCACATAAACCACCACTAGCTTTTTTAGGTTTAGAAACTTTTTCACTAGTAGTAGTAGCAGCAGCAGAAGAAATTAATTCTTTGGGTTTTTTATGACTTTCTTTTGTAAGTGTTAATTTTGGTAATGGTGTTGGTTCAACTAATTTAACTTCTGGTAGATCAACTGCTGCACCATGTAAATGTATTGCTGTTTTTGAAACAGTTGATTCTTCAGTTTTAGTTAAAGGAATAACCGTAGGTAATTGTCCCGATTGAATATCAACTGGTTCAATTGTTGGTGCACGTGGTTCCAAATGTTTTAGTGATTTATGTTCGACAGTTTCAGATTGGACATCAACGGGTTCAATTGTAGGTGATCGTGGTTCTAAATGGGTAATTGGTTTTTCTTCAATACCTTCAGCATGAACATCAACTGGTGAAAGTTTTAGTACATGTTCTTCAAGATGTACAATTGATTTTTCTTCCGATGATTCATATTGAACATCTACAGGTTCAATTGTTGCTGCACGTGGTTCTAAATGAACAATAGGTTTCTTTTCGGTGACCTCTTCTTGAACATCAACAGGCTCAATTGTTGCTGATCGTGGTTCTAAATGAACAATTGGCTTTTCTTCAATTGTTGTAGTTGTTCGCAATTCATTAAGATCTGGTGTCAGAGGTCTTTCATATTCGCTTGCTGGTTTTGTCTAAATAAAATAAATAAAATTACTCAATATAATTATTAGAATTAACATTCCATAGAACAAGCATGCATAATAATCACTTTCATTGACAGATCAATCTAAACTAATTTATGAATACCCAAGGCAATAAAAGAGAATGCAGACGATTACGAACTATTCAAGACGAACACATATGTATATATAAACTAGCTTGAAGGATAAATAAGCAATATAAATCAAAAGGAAATAACCATGCAGAAAAGGTCAACAGATGCAAATAGATTTTTAATGAATTCTTACAATAGGTAAAGAGAATTGAGTATCAAAATTATCTGGTGTATATGACATATCAAGACCAGGCCGATTTTGAAAGACATCAATATAAATACGTTTACCATCTGGTGCACGAGCAAAGTCAATCACTGGTTTTTCTTGAATAGAATTTGATGTCTGTAAAACATGTGCATCAGTAATAACGATAGCAGCTGGTGCTGCTATTGTTTTTCGGCCACGTTGCTCTGTCGAAGCTTTCGCTTTTTTATTTCCAAAACACGAAAATAAACCAGTTGATTTACGTTTTTTTAAATAAACTGGTGTCGGTGGTTGTTCCTCTTTCGTTAGAATTGGTTCGGATGAAATATGTATTGAATCTTTTTCTTTATTAAGAAGATTATCTGTCGTTTCTTGTTGAACTGCTAGTACTTTTTCATTAGTTGGAAATGTACTATCCAGATGTATATTATGCGTTAGGTTCGTTTGATCTACGGTCTGGAAAAAGCATTTTTTTTTATTATATGTATTTATCTTATATTGATCTTATATCGAAAGAAATGAAGAGAGAGAGAGAGAGAGCAAAAAAAAGAAATTGAACTAACCTTATCAGATTCATTGAATTGATCAGATAATGGTTCATTGATAGTTTCAAATTCATTTTTAACTTTACTAGCTAAACTTTCGTATGTTGCTGTTGTCATTGAATATCCCGAATCTGATTGACTAAAATCATTTGTTGATGATTCTTTCATATCATCAGCCGGTATTAATGTTCTTCCAATATCAAATTGTAAACTTGAATATTCATCTTTATTTTTTAAAATAGCATCAGTTAAAGAACGAAATTGTTTTTCATTAAAATCCAATGTTGGTTCAAAGGATTGTTGTAATTGATATATGAATGGTTCTGATAGATGAAACTTTTCAAATGTATTTGTTTCAGCAAGATTAAAATCAGCTAAATATTGACCTGCACGATTAATACGTATTAAATTTAATGTTGATTCATCATCTTTTGATAATGGACGAAACAGATGTTTAATACGTTCAATTGTATCATTAGACAAACCTAATTTTGGATTTTCGAGATCGATATATTGATAAGCTATTGCTTCAGCTAATGTTATTGGTTTGTGTGGTGAAATATCAGCAAGTGCTTTTGTTAATTGTTCTTCATTGTAAACAGGTATATTTTTCTCCACTTCATCAGACATATCAATTTCTTTCGTATTTATCAATGGGTCTTGTTTTTTGTGTTCGCTATCGATTACTAAAATAGAAGCAAAAAAAAATGAGGTTTTTTTCTATATATATATATATTTTTTGCTAGAAGGATTTGTCGTTCTTTTTGTCGCGTTCGCATTCTTTTTTAAATATGTGCATACGTATAGAAACGAAATCAATAGAGTTGCTATTGATGCACTTCATCATTCTATCAGAGGCGAGAAAGAAGAAAAAAACCAAGAGTGAGCAGGTAAAATGAGGGCAGTACGAATCGTCAAATAGTTTGACGTGTAGACAGGTAAAAGTAAGTAATCAAACGTACGAACGAACGAACGAGCGAACGAACCAAACAAGTAAAGTAATAAATGGCATCTGATTCAAATTCGCAACCTTCATTTCTTCCACGCTCATATTTACCAATCATGAATTCAAGTGATTCTTATGATGAAATAACTTCAGGAGTTTTACGCCAAACCAAACATCGAAATATATTTCAACGTTTCTTTGGAAAACTACATGCTACACCATTTGTTTATACAGACGAACTTAAACAGTATTCGATTAATGGAGGCAATGTCAATAATAATGGAAGAACAGTTCTAACCAAAAAATAAGAACGGGATATATTATGTATATGACTATTATCTAATCTTGATTATATTTGTACTGTATAATGTATTACATAGAGTTTTATATATAAATATACCATATTCTCTTCTATATGTTGAATATTGACATATATATGAGTATTAGGATGAGAAATAAGGATCAATAGGATAGTGTGTCAAAGGACGATTATTAAGAAGCAATCGAATACTGAAGGATAGGCCTTGGATTTTATTTTATAGTTCAAGTCAATTGAAACTTACCAGTTGTATCAGAATAACGCCCTGGTGGTGGTGTCCCACTGCACTTAGACAGAACATATCGTCGGAATCTCATTGTGTCAATGTAGTGAACTGTCCACATATACACACATGCACATGTACAATCACTTCTTTTCTATTCACTCGTCCTTAAACAAACACCTTTGTCCACGTACATGTGTCACCAATGTGTATGTCTATATATGTATATGTCTATTGTTTGTCCAATGGTCGCGTCGAAATAAAGTCTGACCTCTCGCTCGCTTGTCAAAATGTATAGATGTGTAAAGCGCCTTTCCTATTCTCTTTTTTCTTTATATTTTTACCTCGTGATGTTATTAATTGATCATGATGATCACCACTGTCAGTATTCGAGATAATTAAGAATGACCGAATGCCCGCACACAAATGCTAGCCTTTCTCTTTTTCTTCTCTCTTCTTCTTCTTCTCTTTTCTTTTCTTTCCTTTCCTTTCCTTTCCCTTTGTTTGCCAAAGAAAATAGTAAGACTATTAAATATCGTAAGCTATGGCAGTCAGCCAACTAAATATTCAATGAGTTATAATGATGTAATCGCAAATAGTGAAAGAGAAAAAAAAGAAAGAAACCCAATGGTGAAGGCTTAGTGCGATTATCTTTCCTGTTCTGCCGTCATTTATCTATTTATCAGTACGACAAGAAAAAATCCTTATAAGAAGATCTTCTCATTATAGAAAGAAGTTGTTCTATGAAGGAAAAAGTCAACTAAGCAAGAAGGTTAATGCCTGACATTGATCTATCCATCAACATTAGTTGTTAATAGAAGTAAAGGGAAAAAAAACATTATAAACTTATATTAACCTTTTTCATCTGATTGAACATGATGTTGTAAACGTTCAAGTGTATCTTCAATATTTTCAACAAATGGTTTTGTAATAACACCAATATTCGGTTGATTATCTCTTTCATTTATATGTGTTTGTACAATGGTTATATAATCATTATTTTCAGAAAGATTTTTAATATCTTTTTCATTATGTATTGTTGAAAATGTATTTGAAATATTTGATTGACGATTTGTAAATAGATCTTGATAAGTTTTAACCATTGGTTGTATAAATTGATTTGGTGCTAATTGATCGGAAGATTCATCTTTTAATAGTTCAAATAAATTAGTCCATGATGAACAACGATCATAACGTAATAAATCTAAAATACGTGATGAAATTTGTCTTCCTTTAACATCTTGTTCATTTGTTGTAAATAATTTTGATGGTAAAAATATTTTTGAATGTATATAATCGATTAATAAAGGTTTTTTATCTGTAATTAATTGTTTGATATCATCAGATATTAATTGTTGACCTTGAATTTGTGTATCATTTAATGTTTTACCAGTTGGTGTTTCTGATTGAAGATTCGTTGTTGAAAGAAGTGCATTTGTTGTTGTAACTGATGCTTTCTTTTTTTGTTTCGATTTTTGTTCAACGATATTTGCAGCTTTTTGTTTACGTTGTTCTTCATCAACATCATTTGTTGTACTACGTGTACAAGAACATAAATTAAGACTAGATTTTTTCTTTTTCTTTTTCTTTTCAATTGTTTTGTCTTCAACAGGTGTTGAGTTTTGTTGTATTAGTGAAGATGAAATTGTTTCAGCAACTGGACCACGCCCAACAGTTGTTGCATCAGCTAATGGTTGATCATGTTTGAGTTCTTTTTCATTAATTTCATTGATTGGTGAATGTTGTTTAACTGGACTATCAGATGGAAAATCACCTGATGTAACAATTTCATTTGATGGTTCATAATATTTTTCTTGTACTTGTGTTAAACGTGGATGATCTATCCATGATGATGTTGAATGATATGTTGATGGTAAATTATAAATAACTTGTGATGATGGTAAAAGTTTATTAACATCATCAATACCTAATTCACGTTTAGCACGTTCAAGATCATGTTGATCATTAATTGTAATTGTTCGTGTTATTTCTGTAACTTCAGTTTTTACAACTTTAGTTATTTTATTATGTGTTTCAGGATCTTGTTCAACAGTTTTTTTTGTTTCAATTTTCTTTTTAACTTTACATTCAAGATCTTTATCTTCTTCAACAGTTGTAACTATTTCTTCAATCATACCTTCATCATCTGATTGAATATTTTCATCGTCATCTTCTGGATTACCACGATCAATACTACGACCACCAATAAATCGTGCTTTTGCTTTGTCGAGTTCAGCCGATGCAACTTGTTGAACAGATTCAATAGTTGATTCCATTTTTTGTTTATTGTGTTTTTTATTCTTTTTTTCACTTAATTTTAATTCTTTACCGCTTTCCATAATTCGTTCGTTATTTGATAAATCATACGATGATAACGGTGGATTAACAGTTAATGGGCCTTCCGAGCGAGGTTTATCAACGAGAATTCTAAATAAATCAAATATAATATTACCTTTAGTGTTTTATATCTCACAAATAAAAAAAAAATGACTGATGATGCATGGCATTAACGTTTCTTTCTTTCTTTCTCTATGTCTTTGTCAAAGAAATTAATTTATAACCAATGATTGAGAATGAAAGGTGACATACATTTTTGATTTTGATTAAGTACAAGGTTACTTTTCATTCTTTTTTTTTTCAATTAAATATTTTGAATATATATACATTTATATGAAAGAAAGTATGCCGATTATTATATTAGTAGAATGTTTATTAGCGACATCTCTATGGACAAAGAAATAAAACAAGGTTAAAACAACTGTACATATTGTATATTTATTATATGATGAAACGCAACATACTTAAATAGAAAATCAGCCATGAAGAAAAAGCTCTTCTTTGTGATTATGTTAAGAGTAGCTATATACGTCTTTTTTTTTCGAATAAAAAAAAATGAAATTATATCACTTTTCTAACTATTCATTTAGTGTTACTCATTACCGGAAACAGTCAATTTCAGTTTTATTCCGTACAAAAATGTCTAATTTTATATTCAAACATTATTTATATATAAATTTATGATTATAAGCCTAAAGGCTTAGTCTAACCAAAGCAATTGTTGACCGGGTATAGAAAAAAACGACCGGAAACGTGCTTTCTTATTTTCCCTAGAACGTTTTTCTGATTATATAGTAGAGCCTGAGAAGCAATCAAGCAAAAGGGTAACGTTTTTTTTTCTTATAAGATGTATCTGATGACGATGAAGATGACGTGATCTAGACACTCTATATGTTTAGTTTTTATCGAAGAATAAAAAAAAAATGAAGATGATGAAGAGGAAGCTAGGAAATAGTTTCTGTTGTGATGCTACTTATTTTTTAATATTGTATTTCAATTCAGACAAACATACAAGTCTACCTTTAAATTACTTTACTTTTTTATTTTTTCTTAAGTGAGCCCATATATGTATATATATACATACACGTACACACACAAATACTCGCCATTGCATATGCATAAGTGAGTTTGAAATATGAAGCAATATGTACGATTTACTCTTTTTGCTTGCTCTCCTACCCACTTAAACAACTAATTTGATTGACTAACAATACGTTATGCATGCAAGCATGCATATAAAAACTACAATGTCGATTCTACTTATCTTTTATTCGTTTATCAAATGATGACAAAAACGCAATCATTCTTATTTACATGTATTTTTCTTACCGAAATCGTTTCTTCCGCAATACGTAGGGCATTAACTGTTTATGAGTTTTCGGTGTAAGCAAAAGTGTATACGATCCATTTCTTTCAACAACAAGATCAACACCTGTTAGATGCATTCGTGTTGTTGTCGGATTTGTATCAGTAACAACACCGGTAGGAGATGTTTCAATCGGTGTTGTTACTGGTACTGTTAATGGATTGACATTATTATTATTATTGGTATTCACATTTGCTGTAGTGTTTGTTTCAGATAGTGGTGTTTGCACCAATAAACGAGCATTTGAGCAACCCATTTTTGTTTGTTTAAGAGAAAAATGTCTTTATAATCCAGACCATAAGACGCATTCACATCAATAGTAAATATTAAAAAAAAGGTGCAGTAGTGTTCACTACAGCCGTTATTTTGTCTGTAGCAACACCGAGAACAAGAGAAAGAGAGCAAAAAACTCGTTTGTCAAGCGTTGATGAAGAAGAACAAGAAGAGAAGAAAAAAAACCGAGAAGAATAGTGAGCACAAGAGAGAAACAGAGAGAGAGGAAAAACAATTTTCAAATGTCAAAGTTGGCATCGACTATTGTAGCTGGAGAATCTTCTCTTTTTCTGCCGTTGTTAAAAAAAGAAGACGACACTCGAACGACCTACCGACCGACCGACCGACGACCGACCGACCGTTGGCGACGAAAAAAGAGAAAGAAACAACACGACAACGAAGAAGCAACAAAGGAAAAGAATTCTTTCTCTTCTCTCCATTTTTTTACACATCACAACGTTTTTTTTCTCGGGCATTTACTGTGCACCCAGTTTTTTTTAGTTCGTGCAGTAAGCATTCTACTGTCACCAAACGGCTTGCGTCCGTGTAAAAATAGAAAAGAGAATAAAGGACACGACGTCGTCACCACTTCTATGTTCATAGATACGATAGCTTTTTCTATTGACGATAAAAAGAAGCTGACAAAGACAAGAAAGAAAGACATTCATCTTTCAGCAACCATCAAGGAAAAAATAGTTACGAAGACAGATATACCTTTTTTTTATATATTCTTTTACGTGCTTATTTCCTCTTTCTTTTTTTACTCTTTCTAATAATGTTACTGATCATGATGATGCTGCTATAGCACAATCAATTATTCCAATTCAGCTGCATGGAATTTGCGGGTGGCAACAGATAGCATTTTTACATATTCTATTGAAAGTAACCCGAGAACATTGAAAGCTTGTAGCAAAAAAAAATAAAGAGAAAAAATTAATTGTTTGTTACTATTATTGTTGTTATTATGTAAATCAAAATACAACATCTCTAACATTTATATCCCTTCTAGTTGTAATGCTAAACAAAATCTATTTTATCTATTAATGCATATGTAATGAACATCTGTGTATTCATCTAGCACGCAAGTAACAAAACGGCAAGTGTCTATCTGTTGACAAATGTACATAATCACGTCCTTGTCTAAGACGTAAACAGGAATGATGATAAGAACAAAACGGGATTTCGTGTCGTCGCATTATATAGATATAATTAAATATACCAAGGTTCTCATTTTTCTTGTCTTCCCATATCAAACATAGTGGAACAGAATGGATAATAACGATTAGAAACTATGTAGTTTTATATTGGTATTCATATACATGCGCAGACGTATTACATCAAGATAGATGAATAGATAAAAAAACTTTGTCGACAAATGAGTTTTTTCTTCTCATGTCTATATATAGAACTTTTCGATGCTAACACTCTGAGATCAAATACCGTCAATAATGGTGATAGAAATGATGATGATGTAAGCATATGAAATACATAAAACAATTGACATTTCTCGTTTCTTTTTCCTCCCCTTTCTCATTATTGTTGCGGACCGTATATATGATTGTATATGAAAGCATTAGTACACGAGGTGTTGGCATCAATTGTCTGAGAACATATCTGTCATCAGATTAATAAAGGCAACAGAAAAAAAGAAATTCTAACATAGAAGATATTCATGCTTCCTGCTCACTATAAATGATGAAACGTAAAGTTGTGACTTCTATGTACGTTCACTAGTCTCATTGAATTTCAATTAGTTTTTTTTAGATTATTCGTTGAATTTATTGACGTTGTATGTATAAGATTAATCTTTTTCTCTCATTTTTTTTTCTATCTGCCCACCCTCCTATGTGGGTACACATGCGTACGCCCGTTGCGGAAGTCAATTAGACTGTATACGAAAGCGCACACAAGAGGGGGAGAATGAGGGAAAGAAAGGCATGTGGCGATGGTTGGTAGTAAAGGTCAAATGCTGGTCACCTGGCCGATACCCCCTGTGTCGCATTTTTTTTTGTTCTTGCAACTTATAATACAATACCACAAAGAGGATATAGTCGAGTCAATAAGTATGTATGTGCTGTTAACAACATAAGAATGGACTCATTTCAGCCAGTGGGCTATCTTATTAAAGGGCGACTTCATTTATTTTCTGTGTTGTCATCAAATAAAAGAACAAAACAAAGAATGAAGTGAAGTATAAACACATCTGACTAAATTTTAAACAGACGACATTGTATTCACACTTCAAATTTGACCACTTAATTTCTCTTTGACATAAGATCATTTCTTTTGATTTATAAGAACACATTTCTTTTTCCTACCCCCACATTCAACAAATGAACAGTATGTCTATTATTTTTTATGCATTATTAAATTAGACAATGATAAATACTGTTCATGGACCTTAATAACAAATGGCTTGATGATGGGTCACAGCCTGATTCGATTAATTTTAAAAAAAAAATTTCTCTATATAACTAACAAATGTCACTTTAGTTTCTAGTCGACAGTTGGTCATCTGAATCGCTAGTTATATCCTTCCTTTTATATACAGACATATACATCTATATATGTTATTTTTTAACGAAGGCGCAGATGGTTCCCTGTCGGACATTTTCTTCTTCAAAAACAAAAAACGGAAAAGAAATCGAATAAGATTATTGTTCGTATAATGTTGACATTCCAACAAATACATTAACGGCAACTTAAATGAATCCTATTAGAATAAACATGTTAAAACTTACCAATTTATAGTCAAAAAAAAGTCAACTAAAAAAAGACGACGGTAGCTTTTTTTTTATGAATTTTCTTGTCAAACGATTGTTTTTGAATACCTATAACGGACGCAGATGGCACATTAAATAAACTATATATATATGTATACGTGGAAGTCGAATTACTCATCATGGATGACTAATTTCAAAGAAAAAGAAAAAGAGCCGACGATTGTGCTCGAGAGAATTTCGAAATAATGAATACAGAAGTCGTAGGTAGAGATCATATTACTTTCTAATACAATAAATCGGATAATGAGGGATAAAGCGATAATAAAAACCTAAAATCAATACATAATTTTATGATATCACAATCAATCAACGTGTAATATTCTTACACAATTCTATATTGTGTATCTTTTCGTTCTTTCTTTCTCTAGTTACACTGATATTACTCATAAGTTTGTAGCTTATTCATCAAATAAATAAACAGTCTATTCTATACGAGATAAGATTTAACTGAACACAAAAATCATCTATAGTATGATGTACATATAAGTAACAAAATGTAGAGATGAAATATTATCTTACCTCCTATATATGCGTGGATAAAGACGGAAGTATTCTTAATGTATTAAGTATCTAATATTAGAAATTAATGAATCAGAAGACTTGTACAAGGCCAATGAAGTTGGATATATGAACGCGACAACAATGCACCGATGGATATGAATGAATGTATGAATGAATGACTGAATGAATGAATGAATGAATAGGAAGGGTGGAAAGAAGGATACAAATCGTACGTATGTATATATGTATAAAAGAGACAGAGAGAGTGAGTGAGAGAGAGAAAGCGCCAAACTATAGATGGATGGATGTCACATTAACAGTGGCAAACGTTGTATAGTGCCCACAGAGAGAGAGCGAGAGTCAAACGATCAATGGTAAAGAAAGAAAGGAAGAATGCACAAGATATGAGCATTATCACAACGTGATTACTCTTTTTTCTCGTCTATCTTACAATCAGTAAAGGAGATATATACTAGTACAAGCTGTCAATAGATTCTCAGCCATCATATAACGTTAATATCGTTTGAAATTATCTGAACTACGATCGATCGATCGTAGAAATTAATTGCAATATAAATCAATGCACTCGGACGAACACACACATACATCTGGTGTTGTTCATTGATTGAGTAGAATTCTTTTTTACGTAATCATCAAATAATATATCATCTTTAAGAATATATGTATATACGTACATAAATAATAATATAGGTCAAGCGAACAAAACGAAGGCGATTGATGACATTCCGTTTACAATATCATCTATACACTTAAAAATTATTTATGCAAGTTACAATTCGATTAAACGTATTCAACTTCATTTGTTAAAATGAACTTTCAAGTTAGGACAAACACAAATATGTTTCTATATCTCTTTGATCTTATATTGCACTTATGTCTTAATCCATCGACGCGTGCTTATATATAGTTTAAAACAAAAATTAACAATAGACAATAGTATAACTTACGGGTATTCTTCTCGTATGTAGTAAATTTGTGCTGCCTTTTATACTTGTCAATTGTAAATTGATAGATGGAATGATACGTTCGTCTTGTTCTAAAATAAACGAGAATATGATATTACTCAGAACAGTTACATATGATTGATGAGACTATAGACAATAGATGTCTCTACTTTACATTTGATAAATACCTTCTGATATTCACTTCTCAATGATAAATATACATGCATACATATACATATATATATATGTAAAGGCCTCTTTCTATCTAATATTTTAATGAATACCAAAATGTATAAGAATCATTATTGACATTTTTTTTTCTTCCTTTTCTTCTAATCTTTTCACGTAATTGTACCCGATGGGAGATAGTAATCAAGTGCAATCGATGATTAATGGTTTTGAAAAAGAATCTGTCATATTTTTTTCGATCTTCAATAGTTTTTTAGTAATATGTTGATCTATCTATTAATCTTATAAAGAGCTGTGACTAATTTTTTTATCGAGATTTATAACACCTTGGATTTTGTTTTCGATCTTACCTTAAATATATAGATATTCAAGTAATAAATGTTTATTGGATGTTGTTAAGATTGTTTTATTAAGATATATATATAATAAATATTTTTTTTTACTAGAACACGCTTTATGTTATTGCAATGTCCTAATAGTTATTTGTTCTATTCAAAGATATATATATTGATTGATTATAAGATAATAAAATTGAGAGTTGTTTAAAAGATGATTGTGTATATAATCAAGGCTGTTTTGTTATACTCCTTGAGAAGAGAAATAGAATGATTCTATTCGATGTAATATGATATAAAAATTGTTGTAAATTTAAGAAAAAAGAACAAGACAAAAACGATCGATTGAAGTTTTTGTTCGATTTATAATAGGTGTTGTTCAATGAAAGAAAAGATAAAGAGCCAACAATATGATTCGTTGTAGTGAAAGATTGATGCGTCAATTCGAGGCTAAACAAG
Source organism: Adineta steineri (assembly GCA_905250115.1). Taxonomy (NCBI): domain Eukaryota; kingdom Metazoa; phylum Rotifera; class Eurotatoria; order Adinetida; family Adinetidae; genus Adineta; species Adineta steineri. Next base: position 409,700 of record CAJNOI010000007.1, on the reverse strand, counting down.
AAAAGTTATAGATAAGTAAATGTAATCAAATAAGAGCGAGAAAACGAACGAACGAACGAAAGGATTTTACAATCATTAACATATGTAGAAAGGTGAGAAGCAAGTTAGAATTGTTCTTCACGGTTCATCGATTGACTTTAAATATATATATAAATACAGAAGACTATTGTAAAATTAATTTTTTAACTCATCTCATGAATACATAAATAGCAATGTCAATTGTTTTCTGTATGAAACAAAAAAAGAAAGATTCAAGAACAATGATAAATAATTTCACGATAGTTTTAGTTTCAGTAATTCTTCGGTCGCTTTTTTTCTCTCTACTATGACAATTATTAACTCACCGTAAAAAAAGGTCACTAGTATTTATTTATCTAAGGTTCTTTAATACTCATTGACGGCGCACAACAAAAAATATCACTGCGGAAATATGTTGATCTCGTTCGCTTATCTTTATTGTGTCTTCGGTGTATATGAATACATGTACGTCAAAGCTTCTTTGTGCATGTATGTCAAACGATAATACAAAAAAGAAAAAAGAATATAGAGAAAAGAAGAAAGAGAAAGGAAACGAAACGAGAGAAAACATTAATATCTAAATGACGTCGACCGCTGTAGCCAATTTACGTCAACCGATCTCACCCTTACTACTATCAAGAGAGAGAGAGAGAGAGAAAAGACATCATGCAGAGATAGGGAATCTATACATACAAATACATAGGAATAACATGTGTGCATACGTGTATAAAACGAATGAGAGAAAAAGACAAATGAAGATGTAATACAACATCATCTAGATTGATTTTGACATGTTTTTTTTATACTAGAAAAAGGAAACCTAAAAAAATTTTTTTTTACTCGTCGTATATACACTTATATATCAACTGTACTATTAAGTGAATACCCGAAGCTCTTCAAGAATAAGTATATCTGTTTGAGCAAAAAAATATGCTATGATAGACAATCACTTACTCTAGGGATAGATTGTCTTGATAAGTCAATAGCCCTACAATTGACTTCCGCGATTCTTCTTTTTCTCATAGAAGATGATGGAAAAGAAGGTCAATATACATAATATCTAGCCTTCACACTCACTCGAACCAACCAGTCTCATTGTCAACTGTTATCATCATCATATCACTATATTGAACATCGATATAGACGTGTGAATAACTCAGTGATGAGAATGTATACAAACTCACAGGGTTAAACAATATAATTTACTAGTTACCTTGACTTAACATTACTAAAAAATTCTCATAGTTATTCGTTTTGCTTATCGAACTTTTGCCATCTTGACTCTTTCTTACACAGATGTAATACCGTTACTCAATTGATTGCAATGATTACATATATAAATATATATATATATACATACACACATATATATATGTGTATATAGAAGCGTTATCTTGATAATCGAGCAAAATCGTCGTCGCAAATTAGCTCAACCCTCAGACACATACATACGCAGACAGAAACAGGCCGAGCAAACGGTATTGTAAATACAATTACTATCACCAGACCTTTTCTAATCGATCGTGAGTGGATCAATCAGCAGCGAGTATTTAGACGAATGTCTAATGCCATCATCATCATCATCGACCATCTCCGAGAAGAAGAAATAATAAAAAGATTTATTCTTCTTCTTTTTTTTATATAATTCACATCAACTCATAACAACTATTATTCTGACTTAACCTTATTTTATGCTTACCTTCATTCAATAAAACACAATAACTCTTATTACTAACTTCCTATGCTATTCTTGAGTTTTATGGTTTCTCTTTCTCGCTTCTTTTATTCTTATTATTGTGCGAAACAACGAAATCAATTAGATTGACTATAAAGAAGAATACGTGTATATATATATATAAGTGTGTACGAGTGGAGCGGAGATTTTTTCTGTTTTACTATTTCTGCTTGCCATATTTCTTCTTTTTTTTCTCTTCCATTTTTTTCAATCTTCTTTACTATTCATTTGTGTACTACAGACCTTCCAGTATATAGACAGGCAAACAGGCAATATTCAAGGTTGTGATTCCCCAATTGACGAGAAGAGATGAAATGCGACACGGTTTTCACCCTACGTTGTTTCTGCGCCATCGTCAAACGATAACAGTAATATTTATATAAATACATCTTTCGGTTTCTTCTTCCTACAAAGCTTTATACTTCGATGATCAACATAGTAATTTAAGACTAAGTTTTTTTTTATTCTCTTTCTCATCAATAAAAATCTTACTGTATATTTATCATATTAACAACATATATTGATACATGTATAAAACTATGTCTATACATGTTCGATGAGATTTTGATTAAAATTTTCAAACATAAAAAAAAGGAAAAAGGTTTCGGTGTTATTAAATACAATACAATGAAAGAAAAAATGGTATAAAATCTTCATATTTTAAAGAGATTTGATTTGCTAGATTAACACTAGTTGCATGTTTATCACAGAAAAATGTTTTATTACTTATTTAAATGATAATATAACTATCACGCACATTGTTTTTCTTCAGTAAAAAATCTGTCATTTTTTTCTTCTTCTTCGAAAAATACAAAAAAAAAGTGGTATGACATACCCTATTATATCTATTTGTAATGGTGCTTGAAATGATTTATATTTTAAACAAGATAATATAAACAGTTGTTGATCTAATTAACTTTGATTTTCTACTTTTATAATAGATAACAACAATCGTACACCCGCACGTACATATTATTATATATCGAATAAAGAAGAGATTATTTCACACATTTTGCCGAAGCAAAATAGAGAGAATAAAGAGGCGGAGGTCTGTGTTCTTGTGTCTTCTAGTTATTAAAGAAAAAAAAACGAGCAACAAAGAAGATGGTTTTCCTTTCTCTCTCTCTCTCTTCCCTCCTCTTTATGTCTAATATTTATTATACATAATGATAATAAATATTCGACGCGTCTAATTCTTCCCTCTTGTAACCGCTACCAACCATATTCTATTCGCTATTAATTGTACATTTTCTCTCCATTTGTCGACTCTTTTTTTTTCATCATCATCATTTCCTAGCTTTTTCCACATACTACTTTCCGGTAGCCCGACTAGAAATAATTTCTGCTCTACTGATTTTGTTAAGCTTTCACTTTTCTCGTTATCTTTGTCAATATAGACATCGATCTCTAAACTGAAATTAATGAAGAAAAAGAAAACCTTGGCATAAAGTTACTTCCTTCTTTATTAACAAATGTAGAAATTACATAAAGATAAAAATGCATACCTTTTAAATAAACTTCTTTTCTTTGTTAATATATATGTATATTGAAGAAGAGCACACCAATTTGGTATTCTCACTCTACAAGTATATATATAGATATATAGTATTATAAATACAACTTGCAAACTTGAAACATAAAATAAACAAATCAAAAAAACAAAAATGGAGAAGAAAAGTATAAGTTTTTCTTCATGTATATATGTGTATATATATCGATATGTGAAAAGGACGATTGGACTAACGAAATGGAAAAAGTCAAGAGAAAAATGTATGTTATTGATTGTGTAAAAGGTGACAGCTGCTGTATTGATTCAACAGAATAATTGCCTCATACATAGGCATCAGAATGATCGAGGTTTGATGAAAATTGTCGATAACTAGCTTAACTCCTGCTATGTTCTATTGCATAATATGGAAGATGATACGTTGTTCAAGAATATGTTTGTTTACTTCTCAGCTCATTCTATGTCTATCGGCAACATTTAAGAGAATCGATGGGAAAGAGGGAAGGAAATAAGACACGAACAAAAATAATCAAACACTTTATATTAAAAAGAAACCAGCTTTCCTTTCTTTTTTTTTATTATAACGATGATGAACATTATCTTAACATTGTTGACCGGTTAGTTGATCTTCTCATTCTTTTTCTCAGTTGTTCTTCTTCTCCTCTTCTTTTTTTTTCACATACTACCGATGAAGACGAAGGCACATAAGAAGAAAGAGAGAGAGAAGAAGAAAAATTTTGATGAATGAATGAATGTCTAAAGATATGATAAAATAGGCGAGTGCTTGGGTCTCTCTTTCTTCTCCAAAAAAAGAAAAAAGAAAAAAGTCTGAAAAGAAAAAAAAAGAGATAGTGGTTTTCAAATTAGTTGCAACAGTATGAAGAAAATGACTATATATGAATAAGAACAGAGAGAAAAAAAAGGAAATGAAGTGCCAGTGAAACTAATTGCTTATCAAAACTTTTTTTCGTCGTTGCAGTTGATAAGTACTTTCTTATTTCATTTGGTAAAAGAGTAAACGTCGTCACAAATGTCCGTTTGACTACATATATGTAATACTGATTGGCATGTCCAAAAGAATTATCATTGACTGGTGGATGATATATATTTATATGACATAACAACTGGGAAAAAGAATTTCTTTTTTTTTTGATTTATTTTATTGATGAAAAAAATAAAAGAAACTACCACCATTTTTCATATAAAATCTTTTTTACGTCTAATTTTTTTAAAATATTTTCTATGTCGTCGATGAATGATGATGGTCCACATAGATAAGCGGTAACAGGTTTTTCCAGCCATTGAATAGATTGTTGTAAATCTGTTGCATTTATACGTCGATTATTAATCTTAATATCATCATTAATTTCTCTTGTTACAAAATAATTAGTTCGCAGAACATTATCTTTTATCATCTGTTGACAAGATAAGTCAATACTATGATGAAATACCAGATCCTCTCTTGTCGCTGCAGTATAGAAAAATTCTATCCGATGAAAATTTCTTGGAGAGTTATTAGATTGATGTATATCAAGAAGATGTCGAAGGATTGATACAATAGGATTTGCTCCAATACCAGCACAAATAAGAAGAATAGAATTATTAGTCGTTGTTGTTGTTGGCGGTTGATAAAAAAACTGTCCACCTGGTTTCACAAAAACTTTTTCATTAACTTGACAATCATTAAACATATATTTTGTTGGAGCATAATCAGTTTCTCTAATAGCTAATTCAATTAAATGTGTTTTCGAATAATTTAATGGTGAATTACAAATTGAAAATCCCGTTATAATCGATGTTATTGATGGTGAAAGATAAAAATCTAGAAACATACCAGATTGAAAATAAAATGTTTTTAATGGATCATTAATTGCTAGATAAAATTGTTTTATTGTTGGTGAAAGATTTTTAATAGAATGAACAGTTGCTTCATAGATTGGATCTTCTTCATTAGTACCGAATGAATTAAGACGATTTGATTGATTAGACAAAGACGACATACGTAATGATAATTTAATGATTGATGTTTTTATTGTTTGACATATTACACGTATCATTAAAATCTATAAAAGAAAAAATAAATCGAATCATTTCCTATTGTATTTTATTATATTCATTGAAGCAAAAAGATTTTCAATCATTTTCTTTTTCAAAATAGAACTACAGCAATCAATTTGATTAAAAATGATATAACAAATAGAGATCATAATGAACAAATTATTTTTGTCAGCATGATACTTATTACTTCTTTTTCTCCTAGGTTGAGTTTTAATAAGATAAATTAAGTAAATAATTGAATAATGTTTTATTGAAAAAAAATGTCATCATGTCATATCTATCAACATAATGGATCATATTCGTATGTTAAGTTACGTGTCAACATATTGATTGATAGCGTTGATAGATTCAGAGTATGAACTGAAATTTTCTCATGGTCATACGAATGTTCTGATTACTTAACGCGTATTTTAGAATAAGAATTGTATTTTAAGATAAAGAATAATCTCCCTGCAGTTTGATATTAACAAAAAAAAAGAAATTACATAACTTTTATTGTATTATGTTAGGTTTTTATTTTGTAACATACTGTGAATATTAATCAAATTTAAAATTAAAATTAGATTTTACTTGATAGAACATCTTATCCTTGAATATCAATAGATTTCTTCCATCTGTATATCATTCAAGGTAAACTGCAACTGACAAATAGATACAAGATGTGTTATTCAACAAATAAGAAGGCCAAAATATCTTCAACAAAGATAATCTTGATATTGAATAAAACATAAGACAGTGAATAAACATTATTAATACAATCTTTTGTAACAAGGCTATTCAACAAATTTGGTAAATATGTATATATTTTTTTCTTTTATGAAGATAAATGACAAATATCTAGACGACGTGAATTATAAATAAGAGACAAGAATGCCAAACAAAATAATAACAATAATTATTACCGATAAGATATGTGTGTCTATCGATAAAATGAAAGAGAGTTTTTTTTTTGTTTTCGAATCCTATGTTTATTAATTCAATAGAATTTAAATTCCAATAGAAAAAAAAA